>OX104024.1:38044591-38131019 GCA_944470205.2 Schistosoma margrebowiei | reverse complement strand
GTTTGCTACTGCCTTATTATCGATACGGTTTGAAATTAGGACAAGATGACTGTCCATTGTTCTTTGTCTGGTAGCGATTCATAGTGGGAACTACCTTCTAACCGATAATTAATAAATATCAATGTTGGGTAATTTAAAAATCAACATATTCAATATCGTTTGTTTGATTATTGCGAAGAATTTTCGACACAGATATGGAATATCATGACGCCATTCTGAAATCCGTTGAAATTGTCCCCACTCATTGTATATCTAAAAAAACGTTTTGCAACGGCAACCACTTGTCATTTGTCCTCATACACAAACACTCTCATAAGTTGAATTTCGATGATATCTTTTCCATTCCGTAGTATATTTCATTTGCTAATTCTAATATATTCAACTGTTGTTTTTCTGAAGAGTATACACGGATGAAAGTATACCTACCAATGTGATGGCTTTGGTCGACTTCAGCAGTAATTATATTTCAGATGGGTTGTAAGTTATTTTATCAGAGTGGTTGATTGCATGAAGCATTTAACATGCATAAGTATTCAGTCATAATAAATCGGGAGAGAGAAAAGTTTTTTGAAGCATTCACAAATATTGAAAAGCAGTTGTCCATAAGTTTCGGAAGCCAGCCCTTATAATTGTGTTGAATAAGAGGATTACAATTTTAGAAACATTTACCACCATGAAATCATTAATTTACATTGTTTCTTCTTGTTCGGTTTATATGATCTAAAAGTCTAAATATTTAACACATTCAGTGGTTCCCTGAAGATTTTAAATGTGACCAAGGAGTTATATCGTGGGTGACAGTTGTTTTACTTCGTAAAAAAGTTTATATGTGTATATGTTATCATTTTATATGGCATTGTATGATATTGCAAATTTACACTGATCGTTTTTTTAATGTTATTAGTTAATATATGTTCACATAGCTGATATTAATTGTGTTCCATGTCAAATGTATTTTGTCTAGAGGTACATTGGTTTAGAATAGATCGACAGCTCTCTCTATTTCACACTTACGTAATTCACTATTTTTACCAAAGTAAATATTTTTAGTAGATGTATGCTAACATCGTTTGAAACCAAATGCTTTGAAAAACTAATTCTAACATATTCATCTTGATGTAGATCCAATAACTTTTGTTTTAGTAGACCGTTAACCCTCGATCGAGACGATGAGCTAATCACTTAGTGCCTGATTTATATCACGATCATCGGAGAACTGCGATAGTACCATATTTGACTCTTTTGTTCTCGGTATACTGATATACTTCTGAGGAAACAATTCTTTAACAGTATTTCTTGAACACAGTAAAATTAGTTTCGTAAACTTTATCATTAAAGGATGAGGATCCATTTTTGTCTTTAACATTAGTGAAAAAAAACTATCTGACTATACGATTATGAGGTTATGATGAAACATTTTGGGATAATTTACTCTAGGTGATTTTCAAGTTTGAGAAAATATCACGAAATTTCGAAATAAAAACAATGTACATTCATCATTATACTTTATTTTTTAATTTTACCTAATTCAATATGTCACATAAACTTTTTATTAGAAGTGAATAAAACCAGAAAAAATATTGAATAATCAGGCGTCACTGAATCAAAAATCATATAGTTAACAAATATTGGCAACATTACATCCCGAAAAAAAGTTTTTTTAATTGTGCTATTTATCTATGCTGAGCAAAACAACTATTATAGGTTGATCTTTAACATAAATCATTGTTAGCCTGATAACCATTGGAAATAATGAGAACAAGAGAAATCTACAACCGAAGGATCGTGTATAATGATATATTTGTAATGTCTGAGTGAGTAGACGACTTAGTTTCGTACTTTTCGCAACTTAGTGTAAGTTAATTCTTAATAGAATAAATAAATAGCCGAATTAAATTAGTGTAATTTCACTTAATACAAAAAAAACAAAGCATAACATCTAGAATAATCAAAATAAGTCCGATCAAGTCATTGTCATGTTGTTCTAGCCGAGGTGATTTTGTGTTGAGACACTCATTGATGTTATTGAAATGTGGTACTGATGTATTTTTGTCAACAAAACAGATCCATTTGTCAAGAAAATCTTTGCTAGGAGTTGGTTTTATAGATATTTATGGTGTGGTTCTCATATCATTCTTATTTATTTGCAATACACTAATTATTAGAAATCCATTTGTAGATTCATTTAACGATGAAATTAACGTAACTTTCTAAGCTGACTTATTCTCTGATTATGTTAATGATGAAGTAGGGTTGAAAATACGTGCAGATCATTTAAATTTTTTTGCGGTGTATAGAAACAACTTTGTGTGCAAGATTCCGAAACTTATACGTCAACTTGGCCAGTGAGTCGTATTACCCAACTCTTTCAGTATGCTTCTAATTTTATCAGTGAACAGATGTGTGCAGCTTGATAACATGCTTACAGTGAATACGTTGTAACTTACTAACGTATCTCCCTCTATTTCTGATTCACTGTTGATTAAAATCCTGTCCCGCTACATCAAAACTTCCTTATTTTCAATTTTTCAGAGCTAAAATTTATGAATTTCGTTGTCATGCCCCGGAAAACTTGAAATCTCGCGAACTGACTGAATTAACAGTTGATGATATATGTAAAGAAGAATTAAGTCAATCAGTGATACCATCGGAAGATTTATCATCAAATTATAATATCGGTGTATTCGATCAGTATCAACCAACTGGACAAGACAATAATAATCAACAACGAAATGGCGATTTCGGTGAAATATCAGGTCGTCATGATTTGAAACCAGTCAATGCAGATGGTAATGAACAACAATTGGCCACTGCGGGTAGTAGTGGTATTTCCACTGAAATGATCATTGTAATTTGTGTTGTCATAGCATGTATTATTGTTATCATTATAAGTTTAATTGTTTATTCGTCACGTAAACGTGCACAACGTAGAAAACAACAAGAGAGAAATCTTGGTGTTTCACATAAAACAAATTCATATTGGTAAGTCAATGTGAGTTTTTTTGTCTATGTGTATTTTAAGAGATGTATGGCCGAGGAATTTTAAGAAAATTACCCAGTTTTAGAGCTATTAGTTACCACAACAACTGATATTGATGATAAAGTCGTCACTTTTTTCTATCAGCATAATTAAACCATTCGAATGGTAGAATAGTTTCTTTAGTGTAGTACTCGAATGATGGATGGTTGAACTAAGTGAATTTACTTACTCGAATCAATTCACATTTCCTGTAATAAGTACTTACTCATACGCTAATATGGAAACTAGTGTAAGGAATTCACCCTGGATTAACAGCGATCAGAATTTTTGAATTATGCATCATCCCTATCGAATGAATGATGATTTTTGCGATCCAGCTGTATAGAATATATGGCTTTGTCTTCTAAACCACCGGAAACAAGTATTGCTTTCCCGCGCAAACATGACCGAGGAAGTATACTCGATTGATATGTTTCAGTCAAGCTGAAATGCATGTTGTAGATTTCACTGTTAGTCACTATCTAAAATATCATCTGACAGTTAGCTTGTTGGTTTGCCTAGTAGGAGTCAACTTTCGATTTCATAGTTTACCAGTTTGGTACACAGTAATGTACCGTTTGGAACGTTCACTGTCCAATTTCGAGTTGATTACGAAAATCAAGACATCGGATTACATATTTTTAGGGCGAACGTGAATATATATATATATATATATATATATATATATATATATATATATATATATATATATATATATATATATAGCGCTATGATGCCAGATTTTTATTTAGATTATAATCACATAATTATACCAATACTATTATAATTACTATTACTATCAGTACTGATTATCAACCGGTTCATTACACGTTTAATCTATGTAAGAAAATAGCTATTATTATTTTGGTTAATAAATGTAAGCAGAATTTTTCTTGTCGGCATTTTACTTTATTCTTATCCTCTCATTCTGTGTATTAACTAAGTTGACTGACTTAAATTCTTACATACAATTTCTGATTATGTGCGCATCTTGTGTGTATGTGTTTGTGTGGGGTACACTAGATGCTTAGTGCATATTTGTTCATTTTTTTAATCTTACGTCATTCTTCTTTTTACTTTAATTATCATGACTTTTGTTGTCGCAGTTATATTTCTTTGCCAAATCCATCAGACAGAACTTAAATCTCTTACTCTGTACATAGGTTAATATGAAAAATTTTCTGTTTTGTCACTATTTGTTTTTCAGTTGTGCATAATTTGTGAGCATATGGTAGTGTGTATGTGCCAATGTGGTTGTATGTTCATTTATTAATTTTTCATTTTCTGACGATACTTAGTTATAATAGCAGCATCCTCGTGTATATATGAAAATGCAATGAGTAGGTGGTATGCTATTCTTACTTAGTGATTGCATATATACATTTTGTAAACACATCTGTGAAAGTGTCAGTTATTCATCTGTTAACCTCAACACACTAAGATACTTTTAGATGATCTGTAGAAAAAGTTTATGTACATTTCGTGTTTATGATTCGATTATTTCATTTTCTTTATTGCTTTTTTATATTTACTTGTGGAATGTTTGTCATTCTATTTACATTGCACATGTATGTACCACTTCATGCTCTGTGTGTTTGTTTGCTCCTTTGCATGTATTTGTATATACAAGTGAGTTCTGTACATCATTAGCACAAAATCATCATATACATTTGTTCTAGCTTCTCTTCAGTGTGAAGCGTGCTTATAAATAACTCTGCTTAGTAACAGTGGTTTATAAGATTTTTATTTCACTGAAAAAACAATTACTAATGTATTGAAAGTCAGTGAACGTATAGACGTGTTGCTGGTTAATAATATTTTTGATCTTATCCTGCTACGCCCTTTGTTCTTGTTTTATTCAAGTTGAAAAGGGATCGGCAATAGGATTTCATGATAGTTAGCAGTTGTGAGCGAGTCAGTGTTTTTCATCATAAAATCACGTATATTCGTCTTTGGATTCAGATGTATTTTAGATGAATAAGTATTTTTCATAACTTCAAATCAGATGTTATCTTTTAATATTCCTGCAGTTCATTGAAACGAATTATAGATGAAGTATGTTTTTAGTTGTTATCGATTCATGTCATTCAATCGATTCCATAATTTATTATGGCATCAATCTACTCAGTGATATCGAGATTTTATGGTTAAATTTATTCGTGCTAAACTTTAAATTAAAATTAGAAACTATTGTTTGTGTAATATGACACTTTTTTTGATGATTTTAATAGTCTCTCACTTTATCCTCAGTTTGCAAATGGGAAAGGTATCATGTAGCCAGATTGACTTCATCGAATATAGCTTTAAGTGATCGATTTCAGTGATCAAATACATCACAACAACTATTTGACCAACCAGTAAGAGATAAGTAAACAGTAAGCGGAGTATAGAAGCATGCACCTATTAATGTGTAACTACACATGTGCGTAAATGCTACAGACATTACAACACATGCTTAACTATTTTACAACCCACTGACTGTCATATAAAACCTCCAATGAATGTTAAACGATATGTTATTAGAGAATAGTGTTTAACGGATGAGAAAACTTCAAAGTACTTAGAACAGTATTATATTTACTACGATACTCGATGTTATTTTCATGTTAAGTAATTGTACCTATTACGTAACGTTGATTTGCGAATTATGGACCAGTCAAGTTCCTTTTTACTTTAAACTTGTTTTAATTACCTGAAACACTTTGATATGTGTAGGAAAAAAACCGCTTCCGATGCTTATTAAATAAATTGAAATATAGTTGATCAGAAAAAAATAACAATTTAAGAAAATTTTAACTAATTTAATTCTTTTACTTGGCTTTTTCAGTGCTGTCATTGAACATAATCCATCAAGTCGTACACCAAGTGAAAAACAAGCCACTTCTCAGTCACCATATAATAATTATTCTAGAGGTATTTCACAGCCAGAGAAGGAACCTTTAGCTCATGGTTATGGTAATTATCGAGATGGACGCTTGTAAAGGAATGAAAAACAAACTATTAGTAGTGAAGATGGTGCTGAGAATAGTGATCCTTCCTCGTTTATCTTGTTTTCACCAAAACTTTTTCCAATTATTTCACAAAATAAAAATTATCCCCACCTTACACATATTATATTTTTTCACTAATTAACAAGTATACTCATGTTTAATTTATGCTGAATGAAAACTGATTGTTTACGCTTCTCTTCTTTGAAAAATCGCAAGAATAACGAAAAATTAAATTTTTTAAAAATTCTATTGACATTTTCATTCCACACTTCTCATTTTATTCAATGTTCCAATTGATTTAGTTGATTTCTGACTAAAACAACAGAAAATGCCAATAGCAATACCATGCAACTCAATTAGATACATATGTTCAGATAGACTTAAACACTGGTAAAGATCAATTGGCTGAAAAACTGATAAGATAATTTACATTATTGAACTGTATGTTATATCTATTCAATTATTTTATTGAATATTGATTGAAATAAGATTTGGTTGTAATGTTAATTGAAATTCGACCTATTTTATTACATTTTAGTCGTACTTTACACGAATAATTATTCTGTAAAATATAGCATCTCTCTCTCTCTCTCTCTCTCTCTCTCTCTATATATATATATATATATATATATATATATATATATATAAAGTGGTACTTCTAATTAGTTGTCCCCTCTCTTTCATTTTATTGCTTACTTCGCATTACAGTCAGATCATTTTCATTGTTGACAGTGAAAGCAAAAATATGGACTTATCTTTTTCTTTATGTTGTATTTGACTGCTTAATATCCATTTTTGAAGAAAAGAGATGCCATAGAGATCATAAAATGATAAGACGATATATATATATATATATATATATATATATATATATATATATGTAGCTTTTATGGATAGCCTCTCTGAGCAGGAAAGTGATTCTTCCCTGTTCTCCTGATTCTTTTTATTTCTTTGGGTGATTTTTAAATTTTGTTATAATTGCACTAATCAAGGATGAATATTTTGATGGGCTTTTATTATTCAGTGTTTTTATATAAATCCTGAGCAACTATGTCAATTGGAGTTAGTTTTTTATCACACATGTTTCATTCGGTATATGATGAAAAGTTTGTGTTAAGGAGTAGGAATGGGATTTTGAGTACTTCAATTCTATTCATTAAGAAGTAATTTGTTGCACTCTGTTTAATAAATAATACAAATTTGCTCACACCATTCACTTTCAATCATGCACCATATGACAATGTCATTCTGGTGATATGAGTTGTATCGAACATTCGACTGTTTGCTTTTTCAATTTTCTCCCCCCCCTTATCCACATGTAAAAATTTACCCACATTTTGGCGCCTTATTATTGTCCAATGAGTCATTCACTTAGCAAATGACTCAAATTTCTGTACGTTTACCTATCGATCCACTCTATTGAATTACTCATTTTGAAATACGTGTTCAAACAATTATCAATTACTTTATTACAAACATCATTCAAACGAATATGTTTGCGAACAAAATGTTTCTAATATCCAGTCAGCCCTATTATCATTATGACTACCAACAATTATATTTAATTTAAACAAATAATAACAGAAACAATATTCTTTTTTGTTTATATCTGTTGTTTTCCTTGTTAATGTATCAAAAGTTAGGTGCACGATGAAGAAAGTTTTCTATCAGCCATTCTACCCTCCTCTTTTTTGTTGTCGTTATAATCAATGTTATTGTTGTTGTTGGTGCGTTCTCATTTTTGTGAATTTTCACATGATTGTTTCATGTGGGTTATTTGTTCGTTTGTTTTCTAGTGTCATTCTGACGATGCGGCTATATATTATTTTCAAAAAAATAATTTAGAATAAAAAACATTGGCAGTTCACTTTACTTTGAGTATCAATTTAAGATGTTATCATTCAAAAGTCAATGAAGTCTAATGGTTTTTGATCGAAGTAACAAGATCACTTACTGATTAGTTTACGGCGACAAAAACATGAAGTCATGAATTTATCCGTTGTTTAAATGTTATCAGTTTTATATTTCATGAAGAAGGACTAGTGATAAGGCTGGATTGATTGGATAAATTAGTAAGATAAACAGTGATTTAATAATAATAATAATAATAATAATAATAATAATAATAATAATAATATAAAACCAAATAAATAAACACTGCTTACCTATCAGTTATTAGCTTTAAGATCCATCACACTGAAATCTGGTTGGAAACTTTGAAATGTGTGGATAGGTGGGGCTGAAAAATAAAGCATCTTGTTAATGGCGTTAAATTGAAATTGAACACGTAATTGGCGGATTGTAATTCAATAGCCTAATCACATCCTACTTGATATAAAATGTGAAGGTTTAGTATTTGACTCTTCGTGCAGTTCCATTTGAACTAAACAGTAATGGTATCACCTAGAACAATATTAAAACTTCCCAGTTAAGCCTATCTCAGTAAACACAACACCACTGAAAGTCATAACTATCTACAAAGGTGTGTTGCTGAAGTAATATTTTTTAAACATAAACATCATGACCCCCGAAACAGAGTGGTGATATTGAATCAGGTTGAAAAATTAAGTTGCACGCTATAATTGACCTGTGGAATCAGATAATTTTTCAGAATAAAGATCATATGTAGAAAAGGTCCAGATAAGGTGAGAGCTTAAAATTGAAGTCCTTACAAATTAGTCTTTACAAAAGTTCGTTGTTCGTATGATTTAAATAATTATGTAATAATTTGGGGGTTAGTAAAGAATACAAGGACGAAAATAATTTACAGGTCAGAATTATGAAAGATAATTGTCCGCTTGATAAGTATGAAGAAAAAGTAGAAAACATAAAGGTCATAATAGTAACTGAATAGTAATCATGAGAAATTGTTAAAGGATGATAATTAAAATTACAAACCATTAATTAAAAAATCAGGACCAAAACATACTACAGAAAAGAAGGATGAGAGGTTCGACGTATCGTTTTTACACACAGTTCGGGCTTGAATTTATGGATCACCAACGCCTTAGTAGTGAATAATTTTTTGACTCAACCTCCCTTTGATCTAGTTCCTTTGATTTTGTAGATTATTTTTAAAGAAGACTCCTTCGGAGCGACGTGTCCAGAGTGCTCTTGTATCGAACTGGTGACTTTTACAATCTCGTTTCAAAACCACTCTGGGTAACGTTCTGAGATGCTTTTGAAAAGTGATTGCTTTGTGCGGCAAATGTAACCTGCCGCACAAGAGCAAGTAAATTTATAGATGCACATTGACGTGGCTCAAAGCGGGAGTTTATCCTTAATACATCCGTGAATAGTAGGCTGGCTTGAGAAAATAATACAGAGCTTGGCTGAATGTAACGTTTTATTCAGGGATTTTTAAGTCTGTTCACTCAAGATTTCAGCAGCCGTATCTTATTTAAATTCGATATTCATAAAAATAGTTTTCATTTAAACTGTCAGTACTTTTTCAGAATGTCTTGGTGTTAAGTTACTATCGGAAAATCTAGGTAGATAACCATTTCTGATGAGTATCTGTTGAAGTTTAAGTAGTTCGTCATCTATTGTGACAAGAGAACATATTTGCCTAATCCTTGAAGGTAAAGAGTGAATTAAGTTTCTTTTTCTACTCAATGGGACCCAACTATAGAAATTCGTGTGCTGACATTCAAGGTCGGTTTTCCACATATAGGTCTCTATAAGGAATCATCTGACGTTTCCAACCAGACATCAAGAAAATAAAATTCCTGAAGCAGAGGCTTCAATACGAATTGAGTGATGACAATTATCAAAACGATTCAAAATTCCATTGAGGTTCATATTTTTCGCACAAATAATGAAATTATTGTCCGTATCTCTTACATTAATGAAACCTCTCAATTATTGGTCGAAGTACCTCATTGTCTAGATCGGTCATGAACCAATGACCCAAGAGGGGACTCAGTGGTGAACCCATTGCAACTCCGTTGGTTTTTCTATTGGAATCAACAATAAATCTGAATAGCACATTGTGAGGACATCGTAGATACAAATATCGAAATTGTAATTTTAAATAAAGTCACGTAAAATATATAGTTTCTGTGAGTGGAACATTTGTAAAGAGAGAAGTTACATCCAATGAGATCATTTTTCTACCATTTACATCGATATTTATAGTTGAGTTGACAAAATCAAATGAATCAAGGGAGTTGGAACTGTTGATGTGATTCCTGACGGGTTGTAAAATTTTAGCTAACCATCTTGCAATCAAATGATATATTTGACCCTGAATGTGTTATGCTGTATGTAGTTTTTTTCTGTTTCCGACTTTTCACCTCTACTCATCTAACAATATACTTTGGTTGCTAATCGAATAGCCCCCACACACAGAAACTGCATTCTTGAGACAAGTTGATACTCAAGTTTTCCCTGATACAAGCGAATCCCTCAGTTCCGTCTGTTATCCTACCGGACTTGAATGTCACTCAGAGGAATATCATATATAGATTACAATGTTATTAGTACTAAATGGCTTCCTTTTATTTTCTAATCAGAAAATCTAACTTCAGTTGCTTAAGTAATATCTAATTACTACTAATAGGCTGTGTGTTTATAATTTAGTTTTGATCAAGTGAAGACAACGGTTAGTTTTACGATTGAGGCAAATCAGTGTTACATAGCTAATCGTATCTACGTTTATTAAATGTTTGATAAATTTGTGTTATTTAAAAGTTTATGTAAAATGATTAACATTATCATCCCATTATATCAAATACCAATTGATTATATATATATATACTAAGAAAACTTCAATGTTTTAGTAAATATACGTAAATCTGGAGTACTGTCAATTTATACAGTATGTGATTATCATTCGTGTGAACTAAACAATGTTTATAATCCTGATTAGTACTAATAGAATGTAACAACAAAGAAAAGATTTATAAACGGATTGTTTATTTTTAATAAATAATAATAGATTAAAGACATTTATAAAATGACTATATTATTTCAATTTAATTAACCACAAGCTGGGGTTGAGAACTAGTACCGATAGTAGTATTCAGCAGTCACTCTTTGAACTGTATGTTTTACGGGATGCACAAAACTATCAATCCTTTGAGTTAGAATTGAATTGACCAATACGAACAATTTTAATCCGATGTTGTTATTAAGTTACTGTTTATGTCTTCAGTTGGATGACTTCACAGGTCAAACGGGTCACAACTGAGGATTCCTGAACTAGGATGAAACATCTGTTCATCAGTTTAAGACTTATCACAGATTCATTAATTCATGACAGTTAATGATGTAAACCATCTCAAAATCCAGAAATTTGTCTTCGAAACACAACAATTTCTGATCTATTGAATTTCGACCAGTTGATTGAGTAAAAATGTAATCGAAGATGAATTAGAAGTTTTGGATTCGTTTCATTGAGTTTGGTTCTCATCAATTACTTACATCCCTTTATGTTTAGGAATTGCAATTACAAAATCGGTCGAAATTACTTTCACAAATGAGTTTAGATAGAAATTGTAGTGAAAACACACTGGTATTGTGTAGCAATGAGATGAATAATTTTAACGAACCGAAGGAAACAGTAAACATATATTTTATATGAAGGGAAATTCTACAACATGATAGAGACAGAAGATTAAAGATCTAAAAACTAGTGGTTACGTATTGAACTGAGAATAAAATGGGTAAGGCTCAGTTAGATAAAATAAGATTACAAATCTAAAAGGTAGTCGAAATAAAAAGACGTAATTATGTTATTAATTGGAAGAAATAGTTGAATGTGTTGAATAAACGAATGTGTCACCGAGTCAGAGAATGATTAATAACCAATGGTATTAAATTGCTGTTTCTCTTAACTTAAATAGTCATCACAAGTCTAAAGTTTCAAACTTAGAGTTCAGTCATGTATGTAGTGAGATAGTCATTTTGATGTTATCGAATGTTTATCACCATCTTATGAATCAGTTAAAATTGGAAATTTGGGATCTTTTGGAGTGAAACGTAATGCCGGAATCGTTTCGTGTTCAAATCGATATCTGAAAGTTTCAGATTCAATTATGTGTATAGTTATAAGTTTACAAAATATTTGAAGAGACTCAAGTAAAGGAGAGAGAGAGAGCTGATCAGTTTTCCCTTGAGTCTTCAACGATTATCTAACTGATACTGGTTTCATGATAAAAATCAACTTCTTAAACATTTTTCAAAAGCTCTCTATCTTGGAAGTGAAAACTTCATTCTAATCTTAATAAAAATCATAATTATATACTCAACATTCTTTTTACTAAATATCTTATAATATCTTATTTATTGTTTACTTAAGTTTACTCTAAAATGCATTGTTTAATACTGATAATGAAAATTACAGATTCACACGTGAAAGAAAAAAAATGCTAAACCCTGACTAAAATTGACCTGAAAAATCAACTTGTTACCATGAAAAAAAAATAGTTAGTACATACATTATAAGATTTTCACATTCTCATTATTTATAAAAATACTTTTTACTATATGTATATCTATATAATCATAGTAACTATGGTAAATTAATGCAAAGAGAGAGCATTATTTAACAAATTTAGCAGATATTTTAGATTATTGATCAGATTATGTACAGTGGATAGTGAAAAATAAAATTCTAAGCAAACACGCATGAAACCATTATGTTCAGTCAATCAAGCTAAAGAGAAAAAAGTACAATGAAGATTAGAAAATTTTAAAGATTGAAATATTTTATTTAATAATTAGAAAAAAATGTAAATATAATAAATTCCATATTGTAATAAACATGTAATATTGAATAAGGCATCTATTATTATTATTATTATTATTATTATTATTATTATTATTATTATTATTATTTATGAAAAAGATTATTTTTTCAGTTCAGAGAAACTAAAACTTAAGAGTAACCTTTACAAAAATGGTATCAGTCAGAGAACTATGAACAAACAAAGATTAGCATTTTCTTTGTTACTTGGGACACCTTAGTAGTACTCCACTTATAATCATGACAGGACTCGAACCCAAAACGTGTTATTCTCGTGAAGAGCTTGTTAGGTATTTGAAACACTGAGCTGTTTTCCAGTTATTTGTCCTTTCCAAGATCAGTCACTTTGTGATATTTTGTTTCTTTTTTAGATATTTTAGAATGTTATGAAATCTCCTGTGGAAAATTTATTATTGTTCTGCTGACAATCTTATATTTCAATAGTTGAGATCATGAGTCAATTGAAGCTAGACCACCATGCAAAACCTGAAACCACTGGACGGCCATTTCGTCCTATTGTGCGACTATCCTTTATCATGCCTTAAATTTTGCGTAAAAACCAGAAGGGCATAGCTCAAGTCCGTTTGGGTCCGTTTGTTTTGTTTGAATTAACCAAAAGTTAACAATAAAGTAAAATATGATGTAATTGAAACATGATGTTACTTTTCATCATGAACGGTCACTAATCATAAAACCATTAAAAAGTGGGTAGAGTAATGAGTAGATATTTGCATTCCGGTGTATGTTTGGGGAGTGATGTGATTTTCTCAACCAAAATGAAATCATAATTAACGCCTTCCGTGCTTATGGGGAGCATAATAAGACTAAGAAATTCAAACAAAATAAATTAACAATAATCGCATTTGATTTCAGTATGTTCATAAATATGGCATGACCATCACTCAATACTATTGATCAACAACTACTTCACTCTAGAAACGTTTGGAATAAGTTCACATAAATGTTATTAAAATTACTTAGTTTAAATTTTTTGGCTATTGGTTGACTAAATACTGTTGATTATTGTAAGAATATTTAGGTTAATCCTGTATGTTAGTAGTATAGACTGTATAACATTTACAATTGATTAATCACTAGGTGGTGATAAATGTCATGTATATCAGGCCCTTTTTAGCGTAGATCGAATCCTATCGACCAAGTTGTAATGTAGCCACTAGTCTAAGTGACTCGACACTACGTGCACTATGTTGAGATAAGATGGTGGTTGGAGGTAGTCGACAGGAAACCCCAGGCCTAGGTTTCGTGCTATCTGGCATTCGTCAGCAAGGTGTACCTGTAATCTTGAGGGGACTCATGCTCCCTGACAAATTCGATCCCGCGTCACCCACCTTCACAGTCAGAGACGTTACCACTGGGCTATCCTGATGTTCCTCATACAACTAGCAGCTTAATAAAAATCACACTGTACAATTAAAATAAATCAAACTGAAATGTCATAATTATGAATGACATTATGTTCCGTCATTATTATATCCACCAGCTGTAAAGTTGATTCACTCTTAATTAATTAATTACGCCCGATACTCCCAATGGAGTATAGGCCACCGACCAGCATTCTACAACCCACTCTGTCCTGGGCCTCCTTTTCTAATTCCATCCAATTCTTGTTCATCTTTTTCATGTCTATTTCCATTTCTCGGCGTAATGTGTTCATTGGTCTTCCTCTTTTCCTTTGACCTTGAGGATTCCATGTGAGGGCTTGTCTTGTGACGCAGTCGGGTGCTTTCCTTGATGTGTGTCCTATTCACTTCCAGAGCTTCTCCCTTATTTCTTCCTCCACTCGGATCTGGTTTATTCTCTCCCACAGTAAGTTGTTGCTAATAGTGTCCGGCCAACGGATCGGAAGTATTTTGCGTAGACAACTGTTAATAAACACCTGTATCTTCTGGATGATGGCTTTCGTAGTTCTCCAGGTTTCCGCCCCATACAGTAGAACTGTCTTGACATTTGTATTGAAAATCCTGACCTTGGTGTTGGTTGACAGTTGTTTTGATTTCCAGATGTTCCTCAGTTGTAAATATGCTGTTCTTGCTTTACCGATCCGCACCTTCACATCTGCATCAGATCCACCATGTTCACCAATGATGCTGCCCAAATATGTAAAGGTTTTTACACCTTCCAAATCTTCTCCGTCAATTGTGACTGGATTGATGCATGCTATATTGTATCGGAGAATATTGCTTTTCCTTTTGTGTGTATTGAGACATACTGCTGCTGAGGCTACTGCTACACTGGTCGTTTTCTCCTGCATTTGTTGTTGCGATTGCGACAGGAGGGCCAGATCATCTGCGAAGTCTAGATCGCCCAGCTGCATACTGGATGTCCACTCTATCCCGCGTTTCCCTTCAGATGTTGACGTCTTCATGATCCAGTCGATCACCAGGAGAAAGAGAAAGGGTGAGAGTAAGCAACCTTGCCTAACACCGTCCTTCACCTCGAACGACTTTGTCAACTGTCCTCCATGCACGATATTGCAGTGTAATCCATCATATGAATTCCGTATGATATTGACTATCTTCTGAGGTACACCGTAGTGTCGAAGAAGCTTCCATAGTGTTGTTCTGTCCACGCTGTCAAATGCTTTTTCGTAGTCAATGAAGTTGATGTAGAGTGATGAATTCCGTTCAGTTGATTGTTCCACAATGATCCGTAGAGTTGCGATTCGGTCTGTACAAGATCAATCCTTACGGAATCCTGCCTGTTGGTCACGAAGTTGGGCGTCTACGCAGTCCTTCATTCTGTTTAACAATACCCTGTTGAAGACTTTTCCCGGTATTGAGAGAAGAGTGATGCACCTGTAGTTATCACACTTGCTGAGATCGCCTTTCTTCGGTATTTGTCTGATGGCCATGCTGATTTCTTCAATTGTTGGTGGGCCAACATTGATTGAGAGGTCCGTGGGTGCTGCTTCGATGTTGGGTGGGTTCAGTGGGGTTCTTTGAAGTATTCTACCCACATGTTTCGTTGTTGTTTAGTGTTGGTGATTACCTCGCCTTCCGTGCTTTTCACCGGTCGTTCTGGTTTGCGGCGATTTCCAGAGAGTTTCTTTGTTATGTCATACAGTTTTCTCATGTTTCCTTCTCTTGCAGCCTTTTTCGCCGTCGTTGCTAAATGTTCCACATATTTACGTTTGTAGATTCTGACACTCCTCTTCACTTGTTTGTTTACTTCTGTGTATTCAGCTTGTGCCTTGGCTTTTTCTGCTCTTGCTCGACTGGTATTGATTGCCGCTTTCTTGTTTCTCCTTTCTTGAATCTTATCCAGTGTATCAACAGTGATCGATTCCTTGTGATGGTGCTTCTTGTGACCCAGGACCTCATGACATGTTGAAGTGATTGTCTCTTTGATCCCCTTTCAGTTGCTCTCTATAGTAGTTCCTTCTCCATTGAGTAGATCATGAAAGGACTAGAACCTATTGCTGAGGACTATCTTGAATTCGTTGAGTTTGTCAGTATCCAGAAGAAAGGCCGTATTGAACTTTTTTGATATTGTCCGCCCTGTTGTGCAGCGCTTCTTGAGTTTCAATTTCATCTTGATGATCGACAAGTGATGATCTGATGCTATTTCAGCTCCTCTCTTGGTTCTCACGTCTTCTATCGTCCTCCTGAACATTTTGTTGATGCAGATATGGTCGATTTGGTTTTGTGTAGTTGTATTCGATGAAGTCCATGTGATTTTGTGAATGCCATTATGTGGGAATATGGTGTCACCTATGACCAGTTTATTGAAGGCACATAGGTTTGCAAATCTCTCACCATTTTCGTTTCTTTCTCCCAGTCCATGTCGTCCCATGATGTCTTCATATTCAGTGTTGTCCATTCCAACCTTGGCATTTAAATCTCCCATCAGAATGGTCAGGTCCTTTGTTGGGCACTTCTCGATGATTGACTGCAGCCTATTGTAGAATTGATCTTTAGCGTCTTCATTGTAGTCGTTGGTAGGCGCAAAGCATTGGATGATGTTCATTGAAATGCCCTCTTTCTTTGTTTTGAAGGAGGCTTTGATGATCCTTGGTCCATGAGATTCCCATCCTATAAGTGCATTTTGTGCTTGTTTGGACATCATCAATGCAACTCCTTGTGTATGTGGGTCATTTTCTTCATCATGACCGGAGCATAGCAGAAGCTTTCCTGAAGCTAGTCGTTGTTGTCCAACTTGCGTCCAATGTGTTACACTGATCCCAAGCACCTCTAGGTTGTATCTCCTCATTTCTGCAGCAATTTGGAAGACTCTTTCGATCTCCTACATTGTACGAGTACTCCATGTACTTAAATAAATTGTTGCTCTGGTTGTCAGAAGGGGCATTGGTCTCGTGACTTCCGAAGGAACTCGACTTTCATCATGAGGCGTCATAGTTCTTCTAAATGAAGACCTTCTGAGTCCCAGGGCAGAGTTTAAAAGGTTTGAATAATTTTTTCTGGTTAGCGTTTTTTTAGCGAGTTAGTTTTCTACGGGATGTGGACGCTAACCCCATGCCCAGCCCTCCTCCTTTATCCGGGCTTGGGACCGGCAGTAGCCGCCGGAGGGACTCCAGGCGGAGTTTGATTCACTCTAGTTATTTTTAAATTGTTTTAAATTATAGAAACTTTTCAAATTTCACTGAATTGTGACTAACTAGTTTACAGTCATTCATTTATCGATTATTAAACAGATAATAAATGGAATGATATCATTCATATCCCAGTAACGAAATTACATGAGTTTAATTTTGATACTGACTTGAACTAAAATAGCGCATATTTATTGTACTGAGAAATAAGATTGATACATATACTTATAATAATTGCTTACTTTTGTTTAAATTATTATTGTTCAATGTATCAATTATAATTTTTGTATCAAATTTCAGTGATCTGATAAATGTTCTCATTTTTAGAAACTAATTTTTTTTCAAATTCAATCCCTAGTTTCCACTCAACTTAAGTCTTGTAACAATGAAGTGACTGAATGAATTCGATGAATCTTTTTTTCCCTCGTCTCCATAACAATTTGGATTGGAAAACTTGAGTTTTTTTCACTGCCATGATTCAATGAATTATAAATAAATGCTTTGTGATTACAGTATGTAAAAAGTGAAGCAGTGTATTTAGTAGCTTATCTACATAAATTACAGATGAAAGTAAAACGGGATTGTCAGTTAACGGTTTTATTAAACAATACACTATTCTACAAAAGAAGATTGATTTTTCGTATTCTCATGATTATTGTGTATTTGTGTCGTTTAGTGAGAGCTACATTGAAATTGAACATTAACTTTTGGCGTCATAAACGATTTATTTAAAAATTTCCAAGGTTGAAGATCAACTGACTGTATACAGTATTTTTGTGGAAGTGAAACACCACTGCATAAGAAGTAAAACATCAAATTATAAAAGTAATTAGGCAAAGATGGATAGTGGCTAGCAGTGGAATGCAGGACGCGCGTTTCGTTTTATTTGAGACTCGTCAACAACACCGAGTGAATTAAACGTTACCACATTGCATCAGCAGGTAGCTATTAAGACTCAGTATCTAAGTGGATAAAATGATGGCGTTTGAAGCGAACGGTATTGAGTTCAAGTTCCAGAGTGAAAATCAGATTTGGAATGCAGGTACATCCATCGGACGAGTCCCAAATGAGATGAAACACGCGTTCTGCATTCCACTGCTAGCCACTATCCATCTTTGCTTATAAGGCTTGTTACTTCAGGCAATATCGAGACAGTCCACACAGGATACACATATGCCAACAAGAGATTGATCAACTGAAGTCCTAGATACCGGTGGGAGGATACAAGTAATCAACATCAAATGAATATAAAAGTAATTTCTTAAACTTGCCGTTTATTGCTCACGATTTAGTTTTTGATAATATTATCATTTGCTTTTGTAATGAGTGTTTTTATGCTTATAAGTAACTATTATATAGAATCAGGTCTCGTCTACTGAAAGTTAAAGAGGACTCGACATAAATTTCACTTGTTCTAAATAAATTGCGATAGTATTGTGGTGTACGCTACTTACATTGACAGATATAAGTAGTATGCAGAAGCATTCAGAATTGGCATGTCTGCCAGCGGAAGATTGAGTTGAAGAGAACGGGAAGGGAAACAGAGAGCAGTTGTAATAACAACAGAATTGAAAGAATCATGAAGCATGTAAAGGACAACTGTTTAGTCTTAATATTTTATGAAAGCATTCTGTAGTTTAACATTAATCAGTAGAGTGGTTCGTTCCCCCCTTTGAGTTCTCGTCCACCACATTATCTACAAAATTCATTGTCTAGAAGAATCTTGTCAGTGTCCGAATTTTATTTTGATGACTAGATTCGAAGGTATGGAATTAAAGTTTTGCTTACATAAAAAAATATTCGCTTTTGATGATAATATTATTTACTTCCACTTAAAATAAAAATTGTTATTAAGTAAATTTGTAGTACGGTTCATCATGTATGTTTTATAAAACAATCTGGAATCACTTAAGGACCCACTTACCCAAGGTTTTAATTATCGTTCTCAATCAAATTACATAATAGACTGTCTTCGCTCTCATGCAAACATGCATTTACAACCTCTTCCAGGAAAATCTTGCCAACATTTTTCAAAACGTAGAGGCGTTTCCAGAAAGGTTAAAAAAAGGAATCTGTCATTTCAAACTTAAACTGGATTAATGGATACTATAGGTTCGTCTGAAGCGGTCGTAAGACTTTGGTTTAAAACTATTGGTATACATTAGTTTCAAGATCATGTTTGGAAAAACGACGTACGGACGTATTTTGGCCTTTCTTAACTATAAAGATGAGTTTTCCTGGAGTTCTTCACTGACGTGTATACTGTAGTTCTGGATCGAATAACGAAGGAAGATGTTCTAATAATCCAACCGCTTGCTTTTGTTTAAGTCCCAGAATGACATTACAGCTGTTATACAAACTATGCAATCTAAAGAATATCAGCAAAGATGGATAGTGGCTAGCAGTGGAATCCAGGACGCGCGTTTCATCCTGTTTGGGACTCGTCAGCTGGATGTACCTGCATCTCAGAGTTGATGTTCACTCTGGGACTGAAATTGATCAGTCCTACAACATCAATGGGAAGATCCAAGTAAAAACAACATCAAGTGAATTAAACTTCACCCCATTGCACAAGCAACTGGCTATCAGGACTCAGTAGGTAAGTGGATAACGCGATGGCGTTTGAAGCGAATGGTACTGAGTTCGAGTCCCAGAGTGAACATCAACTCTGAGATGCAGGTACATCCAGCTGACGAGTCCTAAACAGGACGAAACGCGCGTCCTGGATTCCACTGCTAGCCACTATCCATCTTTGCTTATAATGCTTGTAAATTAAGGCAATATCGAGGCATACGCACAGTATGCACATATGCCAATAAGAGACTGATCAATTTCAGTCCTAAAACATCAATGGGAAGATTCAAGTAAAAACAATATCAAGTAAGTTAATCTAAAGAATAGTTTATGATATTCAAAAATGAGCTACATTTCAATGTCATTTTGCATAAAAGAATCTTGAACTAAATTAAACGAAAGTTGCACAGCTTTTTGTATTTCAACAAATTGAAAACGTTACCTTTTTGACGTAGCAATTGAAGTTAATGAAGTTTTAGCAACTAATCTTGAATTAATACGGTATGCTGATAATTTAACCTAGAAATATCAGTTATAGTATAATGACGTAACCATTTAAAAAGAACCTGAAATGTCATTTAAAACAAAAATAACTGGACTAGTAATGAAACTCTTCTCAGTATATATATATATATATATATATATATATATATATATATATATATATATATATATATATATATATATATATATATATATATATATATCGTAAGTTCAAGTTTGTAAGTGCATATAATTTTTTACCATGTTAGGCACTCATTTTAGAACAAATTTTTGTAGTTGTAAACCAAAAATATTTTTTGCTTTTTGCGCAAAATTATGTTCTCGAAAACTGTAACACCTTCACTTATTCCACCGTTCAAGTAAGGGAGTTATTAGTTAATAAACACTTAAAGTCATCAGTGTAATTGCTCTTCAATATATATTAATATAACTGATCAAAATATCTACAGTGAAGTATCACCGGTTTCAATTTGTTTGTCTTCCAAGTTAAAATTAGTTTTCACAAGTCATAACCAATCCCTATGTGTTTGTTTTTGTTGTGAATGTTATAACCGGCTAGTCTGATATAGTTCACTTATTTGTGTCCCATCAGAATATGCTGAAATTATTCTGATCAGAGGTTGATTTAAACAATGATTTTAATTTTTTCATATGCTGTATGTTTTCGTATCAATGATAGTAATATACAATGTAGTATACGAACAAAATTACTATATACATATTTTCGAGACATATTCACACAAACAAACAACTAGTCAATCAACAAGTAGGTGATTCAATGTCAGTAAAACAATAATTAAATATCAATAAAAGTTTTGGTTAACCAGAAAAACACATAGTAAGCATGTTAACAGTATGTAACAGGCATAGTTTTATATCAAAAACTATGAAATAACACTTTACGTAAATTCAGTAAATACTGACATTTGTATATAGATATGAAAGTTGTTCAAAGGTGGCGTAAACTTATAGTTTGTTCAATTGTTTATTTTCATGCACCTAATGGTGATGATGATGAATGTGAGTCCAAAGTTTACTAAACAATTCAAATCATCCTCTTCAATTAGCAATCTTGATTATCTTTCTGTTCACTTATTGAACCTATTTATTTAAACAAAATAATTGAAGTGTTTTTTTTTAATGAACACATTCAATTTTATCTGATGTAGGTATAGATAAATATATAAAAAAGGCATGGAGTTATTAACAAAATCAGTATTTAAACAAATGAAAAAAGATTATTAATCGTTGGACGAGCAAAAATTGAATAACCTTAGAATTACTGTAACTGTGAAATTCTGTATTTTACTTTGAGACCATACTATTCAGATTACTACTGATTAACAACGATAGTAGCAGTGATGAAAAGTGATACTTTTTGTTTCTCAGTGATAAGGTTATCATTTATAACTTCTACTCATTTATAAATAGTAATTGGAAGTTAAATAAGTTACTAAGGAGTTGTCAAAGTAAAATGAGATATTAAACCCGTTGATTAAATTTATTCATAAAACAACATTTTACGCAGACAGAATAACATCTTACCAGTATTCATCAATAGTTATTCATTTAACTTTGAAGACTTATTGCTAAAGTCACTTAAGACGTAATCTCTGAGAAAATAAATTTCATCACTAAACTTAAAACTCTTGAATTTTGACTGAACTTCGTAGTCACCAAAAAACTAAATGATAAATTGGGACCGAATTCTTAATGGACTAATTTTATCATTTTCAGTTAACTAAAATTCATCACAATGAATGTGATCCAAGATAAAACTATTGGCTTTGTTAAGAGTTGTTTTGCTTTTTAAAGATGCTTGTTAGATGTGTACTGTACATTGCAACTATAAAATCCATAAAGTACTTGACATTCAAGTAAAACTATGCAGGTTGTAAAATTTTGACAGTTCAAATCACAAACTGATCTTAGGTAGACCACCACTGAAAACCTGGATGCCGTTTTGTCCCTCAGTAGCGCACATTCACGACCCTGTATCCCGAAGTCGAATCCGAGACTTTACGTTTCGTGGGGAACGCTCAATCTCTAGACCACTGAACTGGGATCCTGTGGTCCGCATGTTTAACTTCAGTCATTTTACAACATTCATCAATGCCCATCCATTCTCTGCGACTGATAATTGTCTCACACCCGATATAGTCGAACTCTAGAGGGCACGGCTTCCAAACTTTCACTAGAGGTCTAGCTTATATAAGTTCATGGTTCGAACTACATAATTAGTAGAAAATATTTCAATAACTAAACGCTTAACTTTAGTTGTAAGGTATATTTGTTAATAACTTTCTGGATTCCCTTGAGCTTAGATACAATATTTCAGTCGAGAAGTTACTTCACGGGATGATTTTTTTTAAAAATGATTCATTGCGAACAAATATCAAATGTTAATTTAAGATTTCCTTCAAGTTAACTCAACAAACTCCATCAGGAATCATTCATATAAGCAACAAATCTCTAGATACACACGTAATTATGTTAAGTTGTTATTTTGGGGATTTATCGGGTCACATAACAAAACTGTTTTCCTTTCAACGGTGTGAAACGATGTTTAAATTTGTGAACAGTTTACTTGACACTAGATAACTTAAACGGCTCACTACATGTTGGTTTCAGCCTGCAAAATACAAATCATTAAATTTTATTTTAAACAGTTGCTATCTCTTTGAATATAAAATGAACAATGAACTTCCGTATTTCGACAAATTTTCTAAGTACTTTGATCATAACTGTGAAGTAGAAAAGTTGCGAAGTAATGTTTTACAATATCGATTTGTGGACGAGGCACTAGGTATGTTGGAGTTAACTCAGACCAGCATTATGACTCGTTAAATTTCTCCACATTAACATTTGTTATTGTCACCATCTTCACATTATTATTATTTAGATATGACAATGCCATATAATTAACGTTTACTATGATTAATGGCTTTATTATAATGTGCTTAATTGTTTCATGTTTACCTTGAAACTGAGCTCTCTCTCTCCAAACCTCGTCATTTCTCTCTTGTTAATTGAATGGGCTTTTCATCTTTGGATTATCATTCTGTATTATCTATTGATCTATCTGATCGTATTAGAACCATTTGCCATCGTCCGCACTTTGATATTGAATGGCCATAAACAATAACAAGAGCAAATAATTCATATTATCCTGTTCAAATACATATTCGCAGATAACTTTTGCTGTTGGACAACCTTAACAAAAACCTTTCCATCATTTCTTATAAGGATAGTTTACATTTGTAAAGTAAATCATTAAGCAATGCACGAATTTACTGCTTTAAATTAAATGTCAGGTATGTAAAAAAAATTAGTATTTCCAATCAAGTTGTAAGCACACGACGTGCCACATACTATTAACACGAATCCTTTACTGGTGAGTAAATCACACATACACGTTCAGTAAATTGCACAAGGACACAGTTGGATGGAGAATGCTGGTGGGCGGCCTATGCTCCTCCTCGAGGGGTAACAGGTGTAAGTAAGTATTTGGTAAATTCTTATCATTATAGAATACTTCATATTGTTCAATGTAATTCGTTACTTAAATTGTTTCGATTTTAACCTAAACACACTATAGTTATGATATGAACAGCTTAGAAACTAATCGAATTCTTTAATAATATAATGCGAATTCCTTTTATTTTTGCATTAAAACCTGGTAAATACACTCAGTCCCACGAACACCATGTCACAATAGAAATTGATAAGTAATTTGTACTTTACTGTCTCTGAGTAGAAATCATTTCTGTACTCCAACTTTAAAAACTGATCTAATAAAATGTAGCGAGTTGGCAATATATGAGTCGAAGTTATGTCATTGCTGATATTTAGGAAATTCAACCCACAAGTTCTGTACAGAATGAAACGCGCGTTTGGATCGTAGTAGTATTCCCACCCAACTAAGTAGGAAAAGTCTTCTGGCTCTTCGGGATCAAAAAGAGCCTTGTAACTAGAACACTGGATGAAGCAGAGTAAACCGATCCGTAACAGTTTTCGTGTGTAATTAAGGGTTTTGATGTCTATAATGCAAGCGGACACTACAGCTTATACATTTCTGTTATGTAGACGAACACGTTATAGTATACGCGTTCCCGTTACTTTCGGAAACTTTTATGCATACCAGAGGCGCTGATGAGCATTTGATGAATGTACCAGTGGAGAACGTGGAACTCTCTCCTAAGTATACTGTATATGTGTATATTAAAATGCACATCAGAGATATATACATCCCAGTGATTCATGTATAGGGATAGATAGGCACGGTCGTTACTATACCTTTGATGTAATTATAAAGTGCATAGAAACGTCTACACATTCCATGAGTACATATAGGCGTAATATTTACCGCTCGCAAGTGTATTGCATGCATATATAGAGTGTACAAATATATATATATGTTATCGCTCCTGGCTGTAGTCCGGGGGCTACCAAACCATGGATGAATATCAAGTACTCAAATCAATTCGAATATGGACAATATGCTCTTATCATGCTCATACAACGAACAGCGCTAGTGTAAACCCCTACGTATTGGTTGTAGCACAGTTTATGGCTTCCTCTTTTGCCCACCCTTCCCAGACTTAATAGGCTGTCTTAGATAAAATACAACTAGGTACCAAAACAAACTATTTCTTCAGCACAACAACCACGCTTGGAATCGAAATTTAACCTCTCTCCTCTAATCAATCATAAGTAAGAGGTATTGAGTGATTAGTCCGATCTCCATCTTGGTAGAGTGGTTGCTCGGTCCAGTCTCTACTTAGCCGCTTACGTTAGCTTGTGGGAAAAATGACACCTACTAACTAGGGTGCACTACGTGGAAATTCGAGTTGGTATTTGCTCCCACCCACGTTCTGCTAGCTACAACTTATTTACTCTATAGGACATGGAAATGTTGTCTCTTTTTTTGTCTACAAACATGATACCTAATTTAAGATAGCGAGATCAGGATCTGTGGTGCAATCTCATTGTATAGAACACTCATGTCTAAATAATAATTTTCATCATCACAGTTACTATCGATAAGCGGCTAGATATTCATATGATTTGTAGTTATGCTAGATAATTTACTTTGACAAAATTCCAAGAATGAAAATAAAAATGAAACTATTTTTTTCTTGTTAAGGTCAACGGAAAAATAAATCAAAACCGACTGAATCGAGAGTCGAAATTAAAAAAGAAAATAAACAAGAAATTAAAACTCGAAGATTCATTCAAAATAATCCACCCACTCAATAACGTAAGTTCTTTATGTGTTACCTGAAAGAAAAGACAATTTCTATCATAAAAATAGCATAAACTTTAAAAAAATGAATTGATATGCATATTTGAATAATAATGACAAAATGATTTACAGTCAATAATTTGTTATTTTTTAAAAGGAATCTAAGTATTGTTATTAGTGATACGCATTTATTGGTTTATGTGTATATAATAGACCCGCATTTTACCACGTACGATAAAGAAGTTAAACTTTAAAAACGTACAACCATTCAGCTACTCCTTTTTCTTTATTCATTTTCTAGAAAATAAAACAATCGAAGATCTTAGATAGCGGCATAAAAACGAATTCATTATTGTTTTAATATTATTATTATTATTATTGAATCTATTATTCATTTATTAACAATAGAAAGTGTAGGACGAGGTTTTTTTATTTGATTTTATGATTAAGTAGATTGAATTCAAGGTCGTCTCTGTGTTCTTATTTATTCAGAACTCAAAAAAATGAACCGTTTTTTTGTTATAAAAGTTTTTGTATTAATGATCATATAGGTGAAATAAATTATGTCAATTGAGTTACAAAATTTCTTTAAAATAATGATATTTATACATAAATACCCCAGAAATGCATCATTGGGGGGGATGAATCTTTAAAGCATAGCAGAATACAATACTTGCTGACAACTTCAACTGAACAATATAATATTATAGAAAGATTCCAGTATTAGGATAATAGACTATAAGCGACTGGATGCTCAATGTAATAACGTACTGAGTGATCGATTTTCATTCAAAGCCTAAACTTGTTAAAAATTTATTCTATAATTTGTATTTAGAAAAAAATGTTTATTTCTACAGTTGTGCATTTTGTTTGAACTTCTTTTCTAATGAATATTTTCTGTTTCCAATTCAATGTTATTCTAGCTTTGTTTAAGTCTGGTAAAGTGTGTTAATGAAGGAGTACTAGACAAGAAAAAAAAATATACAAAACCTAATATAATAGAATAAGAGATTTTCAGTATAAATTGTTGATCTTTTTAAAAAATACCTTAAAAATTTTACTTTCAAAGATTATTTTGAAAAAATAAAATACTGTTTGCTTTCAGTTACAAGAATTAGTACTATGGTCGAGACAATTTTGATGGTATAACATATTTAGACTACTAAAAATATCGTAGAACGTTGTCATTTCACTGTATGTGCAAAAATTTTAATGACTTTGTTTAAGGTTTTACTAGAGAATACAAAAACGAAGTTGTATAGAGCACTATGGTGGACTCATTCCACCTGATTAGTATTGAACAAAAGAATATCCTGTAAGGCTTTTATAAGTGGGCTTGAATTAATGACATGGTTGAGTAACAGGTGTTTAGTTAGTGTAAATGTGAAATAAAAGTAACGATTTATAATATCTGAACAGATGGGCAAATATATCGCCCAAAGAAATTTAAGCAGTCTGCTCAAATAAAAATGCATCTTCTTCGGCTACATATAAGCCCAACTAAAAGAGGTCATGAATCTTGGAGAGAAGAAAATAAATATTTTCATAGTTAGTTTTATTCTTTTCTGATTTAATAATTTCAAATGGATAAATCGTTCATGAGTAAATGTTAAACTTTATAGGCTGGGTCAATGAATGAAATTTTGGATTTTAAATGTAAGTAAATAATTCTGTTTAAAAATTATTTTACAGAATATTTCATAAACTGATAGTGTGGTGTGTGCTACTTATATTGACATAAGTAGCATATGATGTTAGTGGTGAACAGAATGTTCGGCAGCAGAGAGACAAGAGGATCGAACAGTAAAGAATGGAAACAGGATGCAATTTATATGAAAATGCAAAAACAATGAATTCTGAGTCATTTTGAGACAATTGGTGAACATTTTGCACATTAAGCATTTACTTTATGATTGTTAGATTTTATTAACAAGTCCTGTAATTTTGTGTTAAATACAGTCGATTGTCCCCACCCGTGTTCTGTTCACTACAATGGTACTTTAAGCTAAACAATTTTTGGTTTCTCTTTACTGAAATGATATAAAAGTTTCAAGAAAACGTTAGTCTAGTTCTTGAGTTATGATGGTTTGACCCATACTGTAAGTCATGTTAGAATCAACCAGTCAGCGGATTGGTTCCTCAAAGAAATTGTTTCCAGATCGATATATTGGCTGATGTTACCATTCCAAATAAAAGCATAATAATATGGCTTAATTCAGAAACGCATTTCGTGATCGCAACAAAAGTCCCACAGTGTTTTACAAGATTATATCCTTAAAAATGAGGGATCATACATGTAAATTAACGTGAAGATTGTATTTCAGACATTTTGAACGTCACTAACTCAAAACTACATGATGAAAGTGCATTGAGAAAAACTTAAATACATGAAAATCTACGGAGGTAGATTTTATCTATTAGGGAGAAATTTTTTATTAAATTCAGCTAAACAACTATCCTGTTTATGAAAAGTGCAATCCGAACACGATGACGAAGAATTAATTAATTTTGATTTGATTTGAGATCTTAAATAATCAATGACTTTTCAGTTTTTATGGTTTTTGATATAAAACAAAGATAATGATTTTGAAAAGAGACCTAAATTAGTATTTTTCTCATAGTAACTATGAGTTACATCATTTGTCTGAATCAATCACCTGCCATAGTGTATTACATTCTAAAAATTAATAATCTTTAATTACTATACATGTATTGATTAATGTTTTTATCTCACAATATGATATTATGTACGCATTTTGTAAGATGTCTAAAAGTAGAACAAATGAATTTTCAGTTTGTTTTGTGATTTTTACATCATTAATCTAATTATAAACAATAAAAATCCTCATACAGCTATTGTACCCTTACACTTGATAATCTAGGGTATTAAAAGCACATTCAATATTGTTCCCCCTAACCGATTAATCTATGGTTTAGATGCTGAGATACGGTTTACTAAAGTACTATGACTTACCAAACATTAAAGTGAACCCTTGTGAGTAGAACAGATTAAAATGAAATATCATATAAATTTCATTTACGGATTATAAAATAAAATATATAATCTGTCAGTTATGCAATAGTCAATCAATGCATAACTGATCTTCCTTAATCCAATGTGACTGAATAAATTTTTCTTGTAAAAGATTAAGGAGATCTATTTTCTTTTGACTTTTGTACTTTAGTGTAAAAACAAATTAGAGATTAGGCTCTGTCCAACTTTATAAGAAATTTCTTGAGATGAAATTAGAATTACTGTTCTTTTGTTCGATCCAACAAACACCTACAAGTTAGTAATAAACAGTTATGCAGATATTTCAATGCCATAAATTAATTGAAATAAGAAAAAATGGTATGTTGATTTATAATTCAGTATTTTATGAAAAAATATATAATGACGTTGTGAAAATGGGTTCAACTTAATATGAAATTACAAATGTACACTTAGTGATTGAATGCAAGATCAGGAGCTGTCATTCAATTTAAATTCTCACAAATGATTTTGGGACGGGATAAATTTTCATATTGCCACTTTTAAAAGAAGGTGAATGATCTATATGTTGGTTGCTGTATGCTCTCAAAATATGATAAGTAAACATTTACGTCATTTGTGTTTATTGATACTTGTTGCAAATAATGTTGGATTCTAATGGTAACCCCATTTTTCATGTTATACGGAAATTTCATCTGTTTCTCAGTTTAAAAAATGTTCAGTTTTAGACATAAATTGCTAGATTTCTGTAAATTGTAATTGCATTTAAACGTCATAGATATTTGGCATGTTACAAATGAATTAGTTCCCTGTTTTTGTAATTTTCTTGTTACCAAATGAACCCTTTTATTTCCTGCTACTTTTCAGTAAGTTAATTACTTTTTTTGCAAACTTTTTCTCCAGGCAAATTTATCAACACAATGATAATTAGAAAACATAAATACAATCAGTTTGTCAAAAGTTGTTGCTTTAATTGCTTATATCACTCACATCCTTCCCTCAGACTTTTCAGTTTAACAATATCAATAGAATGATAATATTAATTAATTATTTAGTATTAGGTGTAGAGATAGTTGAATTCTTTAGTTCGGATCACAGAATAACTGCGTCTGGACAACTAGTGGGAACTAGGATATGCTGGAGAAAAAGCCTTGGAGCACACACCTGATGATGATTCCTCAGCATAAAGATCAGTGAGATGGTTTAAACTCATCTAAACTTCCGGTCAATTCGAGATATTGTATGAACACCATTCATTGTCATTGTAAATATTTGTCACACATTCAAGGTGGGTGGACTCCATTTGTTACTATTTTTCACTATAACTCTAGGAATTACCTTTATAAATTAACAACTAGTGAGCATATTGTTATGTTTGTTACTATTATTTTAAAACTAAATGTTCGTTTAGTAACAAAACATTCATTTGTATTAATAAATTTCACATGTAGTTTATCTGTCCTTGATAGGCAAATGAATGAACAAATGTTTATTGGTTAATTTCAAATTATATGAATATTTTAAACACTTTAAAAAAAATTTATTTACTTAACTTTATATATTTACATGAATGTGTGTGTGTGTGTTTACAAACGAATTCTATAATTTCTCTTTACAATGGTATACATCAATGAACAAACAAACAGACAAATAAACGATGACAAACATTCTATTGACTAGTTCAATGTACAAACAAACTTATTATTGTTATTTTTTTGTTGTTGTTGCTTTAAACAGAAAGCGAACAAATATGAAATATTGATAAACGTGTTTTATCTCTAAGAGACTATGATGTATATATTTCATGTATATGAAATTATTAATTACACAAAATTATTCTCATCAATATGGATGTCAGTTATGAATAAGCCGTTTATTGGTTAGAAAAAATCAATATTCCACGTAAAAACATTTAAACTCATTTCTCTCTTGAATGATTTATATTGAGCACATGTTAATAAAAAAATAAAATAAAAATACAATCGTTAATCATGGAATGTAAATATTGTGTTTTATCTTTAAAATAAAGCGATTTACGTTTCTAGGCCTCAACAAAAGGCTTTCTTAATATAAACATTATGAGATTAGATAATTTTAAAAAACCAACCACGTGTTGCACTGATGATTTTGCCATGTTATTAAATAAGAGTTTAATGATCGGTGGATAGAAGTAAACAAAAGTTTTATTTTTTAAGATAAATACATCACTGAGATGCAGGTATATTCGGTTGATGATGTCAAAACAGTCCAAAACTCTCGTCCTCGGCTACTGATACAATAACATGGTTATGAACAGAAAAATAAACATGATCAAATATTCAGCGAGGTTGGGTGGGGACTATTTTACAAGTCAGTAGCACTAATAAAATGAAAACCAGACTACTAAGTCTAATTTTCATTTTTTACATGAGCCTTTGGGTAGAAAAATGCTGAGAAGGGATATAGAATGAAACTCAAAAACTCAAGCAAAGTTGAATTCACACTTAGTAATATACATTGTCATCTTCAACATTACAAAGAGATTTCACCTTAACTTTTTTTTTCAAAAGCTGATGAACATTATTTACAATTAACTAGTCTAAATTGATATTAGCTGTACGATATAAAATAGAAAAAAATATGAAAGAAACGAAATTATCGTTTATTTTCAAATACACTGAATGTAATAAACAGATTATTGCTTAACATAAAGTAGGATTCCCTAATCAATATTCAGATCTGAAGCTTTTGGTATCAGTAATCATTTTTGACGGAATGAAGAAATCAATCATACTACTTTTTCATCTGAGGACAGAAGTTCAAGTTGTGACAGTTAAACTGTGTGTTTTTAATTTTAATAAAACACCAAAAATTATTCTCAATCGAAATGTTTCCTTGGAATTTGTGTGACTGAATGGGATGACATTATATTCTGTCATTGAACATATGAACTGATGTTTATTAGCAAATTATGACAACAATAAATTTATTTTGGTTTACGAAATATGATATCCGTATTGATGACGGATAACTGTATTGTGACTGTATTCTTTCAGTCTAGTTCAAACGATAAATCTTTATGCCTTATCTCGAAAAATAAGAAGTCGGTTATTCCCTTTATCTCTCTGATATTAATTTTGTTTCAAGACAACGTAAAATAAATTCATATAATAATGTTCTTAGATAGGAAATATTATTGTTATATAACGTTTCATGCGGAAAAAGATCTAATAATTACAAACTGTTCATTCTACTTTATTTTTAAACAGTAGTATCGTAAATACATAACGAAAATGCGACAACGTCAACATAGTACTTCCAATAGGTTGTACCCCGATATTTAGTAAATGTTCACTTATGTGGGATTTATGTAAACTAAACGGTATAATCTCTGCGAATAACCCACATTCGTAATGGGTTATCAAATGTCGGGTCTCACTGCCTCACCTTGTACATTAACGTATGTTCATTATGGTTACCAGGATTAGCAATCAATGTTGGGTATTTCATTATAGGGTATGATTATTTACCGTCTTATATATATGTTTAGAATAACTACTATATGTTTCTTTTTTCAATGAATTGGCTAGACCATAAACGAAACAACCAGAAAGACGTGCCATGTTTTTTATGAATACTTTAATTTTAGCGAGTCCTTCATTTTTAGATATATATTGCAAATGTGAAATACAAATATTATTCAATAACCTAGTGAAGTAGTTTCATGGATAGCAGCTTTGAATCATATTGGTTATTTGCAACGGTATTATTGAATAAATCAGTTTAACTCTCACTACTGACACTTTCAGGATTTTTACATGCTTTCTTGCAATTAGTTTGTAGTGTGTTGCTGTAGTCGACTGCGAAAACCTATTATTTTAGTTCTGATCATGAGAGATTGAATGATATATGTTTATTTGTTAATCACCGTTGTTTTATTTAATTCAGTAGTTCTAAACCATAACGCTTCAATTAGAATTCACAGTTAGATTGTCTCAAGTCTATTTCTTAATCATGACGATAAAGAACATTATTCCTTTGCCATAAATCTTGCTCAATAATTACTTCATTTACCAACAAGAAAGATTAAACGTTATTCCCACTATAAGACTGAAGCCGTTTGCTTTTTAAAAATAATAAAATCAAACAAAAACATTTTCAGCAATAGCGAATAGTCATTTTTTACTTGTTTCTCTTCACACCAACTAGTGCTTTTATAAAATCCTTCACAATATCAACCTGCATAAAAAGGCGAAGTTATTTATTCATTTTCTTCTAGTAACAACAATCAACTTGTTGAGTTTGGGTGTATGTTGTTAATGATTATTATGGTATATTGCAAACTAACCAAACTTTGAATGCTAGTTTATAACTTTGCATTTTCTAGTGGAAACAACCTAAAGTAAGATAGCTAGTTATTAGGACTGATACGGCTGTCCTGTGTTCACTGGCTTTTTGTGATTTTATAAATAACATCGGTCAAAAACAGTAACTTTTGAAGTCTAACCAGACCGCTACTGAAAAACTGAAAGCACTGAACGTCCGTTTCGTCCTAGTATGGGACTTACCAGAGTTAAGAACCTATGACCAATGAAGTTTAACAGTGTCGGATGTGATTTTAAATTTGAAAACGGTAAACATTGATTTTCAAAATAGTCGATCATTCTAACCGAAAAAATGGACTTGATTAAGATAAAATCATTATATTTAAGATTTCCAAATAAAGAAACTGTGAATTTTTCAAATAATACTTGGTGGTTGTGTAAATCGAAACTGTTTTCTTGACTGATCAGAATTTAAATCAACTGTGTTAAAAACCATAAGAATACAAACCTTAAATCAAATAATTCACTGAATTTTGTTTATCTTACTAATTTGTTTATCTTCAATAAAAAGAAACTTCGTTAAGAAGTCACCTCAAAGACAAAAGAAATAAGCAAACAGATAAACACTGTTAAATATCTTTTTGTATGTATGTCTTTTGTTGTGTTGTTTTATTCGAACTGTTCCAATTAGATTACAGAAGAAAGTATTAGAATCTTGTAAAAAGCTGGTCACAGAAAACAAAATAAAAACCGATCAGATTAACAATATTAAATGTGGCTAAAACTCAGAGAGTTTCAGTTATTTTGATTTTTATTTGTTTTAGTGGAGAAACGTATCACTTCTGTAGATAAATTTTTAAAAAAGTTTCTTAATTAATTTAATGATTTAAATGAATAATTATTGATGAATACAGATATGGTGATATCGTGCACGCATATAATGTTGTTTTGTGAATAAATCAATGTGAACATGTTTGATACTTTCGTTTAGATGATGATGCCTAATAACAAGTCTCACACTAACTCATTGTTTACAAATGAGTAGCAAACTTTCTCTAGGTGACCAAGTCAGTTTTGAGATAGTAATTTATTGATAATAATAAACACACTACTGTACAATGTATACATTACGGGGTAGTCAATATATGAAACTATATGTATCCAGGTCTGATAAATTTTCAAATAATTCTTTAAATAATCCATTACTCTCTAATGATGATCTTACTATTTATGTATTTGATTTAATATCGTCTATTTAATAGTAATAATAAGCCTGATACTAAATCTATAAACAATTATGTAATATTATAAAATCTTACTGAGATTACTTGAGAAAAGATGTAAAAAAATATTTGTTATCTCTTATTCAGTTATTAGGATTACATAATGACGGTTGTAATAGGCTCAAAATGGGATACTAGTTTTTATCAAGGATAAATATTTATTTCACAATAAACACTCTAGTTACATATTAATGTACTCAACTTTTGTTGGTTGTGTTTGCTAGAATTATCCATTCGAATTTTTAATAAATAAAAGGACTATACTTGATAAAATATTATTCCTATCAATAAATCTTATTATAACATGCCAATTAGTATAAATATATTTCCTGAACAAACGTGTTTCTTCAATAATTTAGTTAGTTTATGTGAAAACTGGTAAACGTTTATAATTTTCCACTGTTGATATTGAAGACTTTAATAGAATACCTACTAATGCCTTAGGACATAGTGACTAAACTCGTAGCCATCTGAATTCAGTGGTTTAGTGAATAGCGCGTTGAGGTTTGATGCGTTAGCTCCTGTGATCAAATTTTACTGTGAACATCAACAATCAGCTGTGGGTACATCGAACATATAACCTGCAATATCGAGACTGGTATTCCTTGTATTATCAGAAACTTTTTTTCTCACTGATTCAGTTCTAGTTGAAGGAAGAAAGTTTTCTTGGTTTTCTTACCTTTTAATATTAATGAGTTCAGTGGATCGACCAATGAATGGAGTGCAAGTATAAAATGCGACTGAGTGATGACTATTCACGTAACCGAATAACTAACGTCAGTCTTCAAATGAAATAAAATTAAAGACAAGATCACTAGTCAGCAGAATTCTGTTTTTTAACTAATAAACTAGTATGCTTGATGTACAAAATTTTAACATGAAAATAACATCACTATATGCAATACGCGATTACCAGATATTAAATTTGTAGGTTATTCACTCTCCAAAGGATTCTTGTCAGCTGATTAGAAATACAGTAAATAAGTCTCACTGCTGGTCGGTTTAATAAACAGCAAACGTAAGGAATAGGATATTTTTTTATCTTTAAAAATACTCGATTAAAAAAAATCATAGGTTCGTCCTGAAAGTTACTAATAACTATGATCTACCAATTATTTTATTACTACTTGGTTGTTAACTAGAAATATGTTAGTTGGTCTAGTAAGTAGGTATTTTATTTAATTTAAACTCCAGTTTAAGAGGAAACGTAACTAGTATTTTGTTAATAATGTTTTGAAGATAATCTGCATCACAGATTGACCTCCATTAGATTGCTATCGAAATTCAGGGAGAAGTAAGCAACTATGTTATCCTAGTTTCTGATTACTTATCAGTTAGAATAGTCGTCTGTTAGCTATTAATTAAATGACCTAAATAGTAATGTGATAATTTTTGAGATATGAAAGTCCTAAGTTTTATTTCTGATGCGGCCGTGTTTGTACACGTGAAAAAGTTTAGAATTATAACTGTTCAATCGTCCATTGTCTTGTACTATTCATTGGCTATCAGCTTATTGTGAAAACTTACCGTAAACCGTATAGTTTCCACACACCCTCTTATCTAAATAAGCATTAGTTTATTCTAATATAATACGTGTCTTTCAAATCACTTGTTACATAGTCTGGTATAAATGTCACGGTTAGTAATCACAAATTAAAGTATGTATAGATATATATCATGAAGTTGTCATAGTCAGTTTATTCGACTCTAATATTTGTGAAACATTAATTCACTAAACAGTTATTCTTTACGAGCATCGGATTTTAGATGTTGGATAAGTTCAGTAAAACTAGATGGATCTAAAAAGCGTAACAAAATGTGATGTAATATAACAACAAATAAAACTGCGTATAAATATGAATAAATGAGCTATAAATGTCGCTTGTCAAAACGTAGGGCATTAATTTTTGTTTTTAAGAAAGAAAACACTCAATTTGTGTAAGTATTCCGTGTTGGAAAAAAATCGACAATAAACTGTGAACGACATTGACTGATATTTAGTAAATCCATCGAATGTTTGGTGAAAAAAATATTTTCTTTGATTGTCTCTTTAAAAGCATATTTACTAATGTACCGGGAATAAAACGAAGTGAAACTATAACTACAAGATATATATTTCTTTATCTACAGTGAAAGACCACATACAACTATAATATTTATCGACATGCGTACTACTATATGTATGTACATTAAAAGGCGGTCAACAAGAAAAGTAGATTTTGTAAACATGTGTATCTGGACACGCATACATCCAACATTGTCGCAAGTCCCATTTTGCTTTTTTATAAGATCTCGCATATCCTCCATATTAAAAAAAAATTAAACAGTTGAGTCCAAAAAGGGATGAAATCACTAGATTATACCCTTATAATTGAAGTAAAATATACTAAAAAAAATTTATATCAAGTGTTTGTTTGTTGTCATCTTTTGAAAAAGATTTCCCCCTACTACTATTCCCTCCCTCAGCCTTATCAGTGAAATATCACTCCATGTATTCTTCTTCTTCTATATTTATTTGACAGCTGTCCAGCTGAATGATGGAAAACCATTAATTTGGTATTCTACATTAGTTATTGTTAGTTTTACAGTTTACTATTAAATACATACTGTGATGCATTTTGAAGGTTTCTATGAATCTGGTTATATATATATATATATATATATATATATATATATATATATATATATATATATATATATATATATATATATATATATATATATATATACTAGGAGTTTCGAATCACTAGATAATAGATTTAAAAAAGAAAGAAGTAGCCACTATTAAAAACTCAAACTAACACCATTGTTTACATCACAAACTATCATTTTTCTTTAAAGAAAACACTGAAAATTAAAGAGTACTGAATAATTTGCTCGGAAGTTTTAGAAACAATATGACTGGCCATTCACATAATTATGGTATAAAGAGTTAGATAATATTTTATGATACTAACGGTTTCTAATTTCCTGTAGTTGATGTGTAGGAGTACAATTGACCAGTTGCTGTACTTATTTGTTGATCCAGTGTGGAGTATCCAGATAAAGGGGGCGGAACTCTGGAAGGCAGTACCAATACAATCCTCTCAGGATACACATTTACTGATAGGGTCTAAGTAAATGCAATCCTTAATACCAATAGCGGGAAAACCCAACCTGTTGCGTATATATAAATGTATATATAACTTCGTTCATGTTAAAAAAGTTAGTGGCTTTTTGGACTTAGTAGCTCAATGGACAACGTGTTGGGGTTTGAAGTCATATCTACTGGGATAGAGTTTTGGTGTGAACATTAGCACAGGTCTAGACGAAAACCTGGCTAACGAGTCCTAAATAGAACGAAATATGCGTTCTAGATTCCACTGTAAGTGCAATACCAAATATAATTTAACATAAAATCTGACTTTTTTGTTCACATTTAAGACTGCATATATATTCCAAGTGGCCAGTTAATGTAAAATAAACATGACTATTATATTCCTATGAATTCATCGCAATTGTCACCAGTCTACTATGATAACTAAGCTATATGTTTCTGCAACAGTAAATGAATATTTATTTTGTTTCTCATGTGAAAAATTATTCTGTCTGCGATTGGAATATTATCGACTTTTCAACCAACATTTATAACTGTTAAAATTAAAGAAAATAATGCTGATCAATAGATGATATTCAACGACACGATGTAACAGAGTGATGGCTACCCATGTGATCAAATTAGTGACGTATACTCTCAACTTAATTTATTTCTGAAGTCATGACACATGCTCAGTAGAATAGATTTTTTTCTTCAAGGAAAATATCATATCTAAATAAAAATATTAAGCACAAAAATAAACATGATAATAAGTTATTTAAGGAATGAACGATTGAACGATGGTGACAACGATAAGTTATTCACTTTCCCATGGAATTAATGCCTGACTTTAAGGCTTAGTAGTTGCTCCGTCATGTCGAAATAAAAATTCATAATACAACTGAGAATTTTACTGTTCTGATGGTTTTGAGACATGAATGGAACAATCATGAACATAGTTATTTGAAACTTTTTTACGAGTGATGCAAAAAAGTTGATGTTTTTAATGCGTTTGAGAAAATAATAAATAATAATAAATAATAAATAAAATATAAAAAAGCCAACTTTTGACATTTTATAAAATTAGAAATCCTTTGAATGGCTGTATATGTTTTAAACATTCATGTTATGAGAATCGCAAATCCATAGTTTACAACAATAGCAATTGTAATATTATACTGATTACTGATTACTTCTTTGATGGATTTCACAACATTTTTGTCAGGTAGACGTTACCTATAAGATAGTAATTCAGTAAAATGAATGAATGTGGACAAAATATTTATGATTGAGTTATGGAGATATTTTCTAACTAGAATCATTCAAGGAATGAGATCTGAATTTCTAACGTCCAGTCATGTGTGCTCACGGATTGTCAGGTTTTAATGGACACCACTAGGTATCTCTAACCTATAAAAAACTTGCTAAACTATCTTCTCTGTTTTTTAACATTTCTACAGTGGATGTCAGTTAGTGAAATGAGAATCATTGTTGGATTGCAGAGAAAGTTCTAACTCCGCCTGTAGATCTTATAGGGTTACTACCGGTCCCAAGTCCGGGTAAAGGAGGAGGGTTGGGCATGGGGTTAGCGTCCCCATCCCGTAGAAAACTAACTCGCTAAAAAAACGCTTACCAGAGAAAGTTCTGAAAAACCGTAATTTTAAAAAAATCGATACTGATTTTCCAAAGACGTCCATTATCAACAGTTATAGCTATCAATTTTTTTAAGAATTTAACATGAAGATAAACAAAAGAGTGACAAAATAGTCTCTTTTCTATTTCTCCCTAAATTACACTTAGCTTTCAAAATATTTATCAATAAGATTAATATATGCCAAATTGGCTAGAATAATATTCTGATAAGCATCATTTTTATTCATTATTTGAATAAGGTTTTCATTATATTAAAACAAGTAATAAATTGTCATTTTTAAACAGATATCTAAATAATCAACTCAACTGGTTGTCAGTAAGGCAATTGGACTGACATCCTAGCTTCTAACAAATCAAGCCGCGTTAAATGATTTTAATTATATATATCATGCTTGAATTCAAGTTATAATCAAGTATCGTTAAATGGTCTAATGATTTTAAAAACTTTATTAAATGGATGGATTACCACTTACTAATAGTTAGGTTAACACAATCAGCCAGAGGTGGGATGAAATGGCAAATTGTAATTAACGTTTTGTTTATTGAATAACAGATTTTATTCCGTGAAGAATTTTCTTCAAAATTTCTCATCACTAAACCATATCTCTTTCACAAATCAAATTCATTTCATTTACCGCCTACATAGCTATACAGCTTTACGGATCAGCGTAACTCCTTAATTACATACTTACCTACTTACTTACTTACGCCTATTACTCCCAATGGAGTATAGGCTGCCGACCAGCATTCTCCAACACACTCTGTCCTGGGCCTTCTTTTCTAGTTCCATCCAATTCTTGTTCATTTTTCTCATGTCTATCTCCATTTCTCGGCGTGATGTGTTCTTTGGTCTTCCCCTCCTCTTCGGCCTTGCGGATTCCATGTGAGGGCTTGTTTTGTGATGCAGTCGAGTGCTTTTCTCAATGTGTGTCATATCCACTTGCAGCGCTTGTTCCTCCGCTGGAACCTGGTTTGTTCTATCTCATGGAGCGTTGTTGCTGACAGTCTCTGGCCAGCGGATCCGAAGTATTTTGCGTAGGCAAGTGTTAATCATCATTTGTATCTTCTGGATGATGGCTTTCGTAGTTCTCCAGGTTTCCGCCCCATATAGTAGGACTGTCTTGACATTTCTATTGAAAATCCTGACCTTGGTGTTGGTTGACAGTTGCTTTGAGTTCCAGATGTTCTTCAGTTGTAAATATGCTGTTCTCGCTTTACCGATCCGCGCTTTCACATCTGCATCAGACCCACCATGTTCACCAATGATGCTGCCCAAATATGTAAAGGTTTTTACACCTTCCAAATCTTCTCCGTCATGCTATATTGTATCGGAGAATATTGCTTTTCCTTTTGTGTGTATTAAGATCTACTGCTGCTGAGGCTACTGCTACACTGGTCGTTTTCTCCTGCATTTGTTGTTGCGATTGAGACAGGAGGGCCAGATCATCTGAGAAGTCTAGATCGCCCAACTGCATACTAGATGTCCACTGTATCCCGCGTTTCCCTTCAGATGTTGAAGTCTTCATGATCCAGTCGATCACCAGGAGAAAGAGAAAGGGTGAGAGTAAGCAACCTTGCCTAACACCGTCCTTCACCTCGAACGACTTTGTCAACTGTCCTCCATGCACGATATTGCAGTGTAATCCATCATATGAATTCCGTATGATATTGACTATCTTCTGAGGTACACCGTAGTGTCGAAGAAGCTTCCATAGTGTTGTTCTGTCCACGCTGTCAAATGCTTTTTCATAGTCAATGAAGTTGATGTAGAGTGGTGAATTCCGTTCAGTTGATTGTTCCACAATGATCCGTAGAGTTGCGATTCGGTCTGTACAAGATCGATCCTTACGGAATCCTGCCTGTTGGTCACGAAGTTGGGCGTCTACGCAGTCCTTCATTCTGTTTAACAATACCCTGTTGAAGACTTTTCCCGGTATTGAGAGAAGAGTGATGCTCCTGTAGTTATCACACTTGCTGAGATCGCCTTTCTTCGGTATTTTGATCAGGAGTCTTTCTTTCCAGTCTTTTGGTACTTGTTCCTCATCCCAAATCTTATTGAAGAGAATGTGGAGTGTCCTTGCAGTTGCCGCTACGTCTGCTTTCAGTGCCTCTGCTGGAATGTTGTCTGGTCCTGCTGCTTTGCCACTCTTGATTTGTCTGATGGCCATGCTGATTTCTTCAATTGTTGGTGGGCCAACATTGATTGAGAGGTCTGTGGGTGCTGCTTCGATGTTGGGTGGGTTCAGTGGGGCTGGTCGATTCAAGAGTTCTTTGAAGTATTCTACCCACATGTTTCGTTGTTGTTTAGTGTTGGTGATTACCACGCCTTCCGTGCTTTTCACCGGCCGTTCTGGTTTGCGGCGATTTCCAGAGAGTTTCTTTGTTATGTCATACAGTTGTCTCATGTTTCCTTCTCCTGCAGCCTTTTGAGCAGAAGTTTCATGTTATATTAGCCGCATATAATTTACTCTTAACAAACGTGTATACGAACAATGCTCTGCATGATTATTAAAAATTGAACCCAATTGGTAGTATCGTTTCAGATATTTCTTTATGTTTCTAGTATGAAATAATGATCTACATTATTTCTGCTTTCAGTGAACAACTAGGAAAGATGTCTGGAGTATAATTTTATATCTGAATAAACCCTGAGAACAGAATTTTTCCCTCATAGCACTATTTTTTAATCATGTGTTAGTGAAAAGCCACTAGTTTATGTTTATTGCTCAACCAAATTGTTTTTGCGTACTTGTGCATAAAATGATAAGAAAGAATTTTGGCTCAAGTATACACTATGGAACGTACTAGCTGAGCTAAGTGGTTTGATTGTGAAGTTTTCATCTTACTGCTGAAGAAATATTATCTGTTCGAATTTCATATAGAAGTAAGCTATTTAATTATTTTTCATCTTTTTAATCGATTTCTTCTTTTCATTCTTCAGTACTATATTTTCTCCGATAAGTCGAAGAAATAGGCTTTTCAGGAATAGATCAAAAATACAGCATAAAGCTATCAATTTTCAGCGAATCACTAGTTAATATAAATTATGGGCTACAAATCACTTTGGAGTTTCTGGAACTTTCATAATTCAACCAAAGAGATATTATTTGAGCATTAAAAATTGTTCTAATAGGTAAATTTTTGTTCTTCATTGGGAAAATAATGATAAAACTAACAACCCTAACCGATTAAAAATTAAATGAGGGACTGCTTAGATACACCGATATATTGACAGTGTTTCCCTTTTTTTGAAGGAAAGTGAAACTGCTTAAAAAGCTCAGTTTATCAAGATGAAAGATCATTCATATAGTTGAAGAGAAATAGGTTCACTTGTCTTTTTCACTGAAATACTGTTGTGTGTTGTAAACATTTTTTTATAGGAATAAACATTTAGTTGAATGCTGTTGTTGGTTGTCACAGTAACAAAATTAAACGGTAAATGAGTATAACACGTGGGTTTTACACACTAGTATCAGTCGTTATTCAAATAAATATTTTCATATATATATATATATATATATATATATATATATATATATATATATATATATATATATATATATATACTGGCATATGAGATTCGTGTTATGTAGCAGCCATAGTAACAAGTAATAGAAAATCTGGTTGAGTGAACCGAAAAACGAACAGTATATTAACACTTGTCGGGAAGTTGTGGGTTTATTTGCAATTTTATAATTTCTAATTATAAGGGTTTTACATCAATTAATATCTAGACATTTTAAATATAGTAAGCATATTGTCAATGGGAATGTGTTTCAGTAAACATTAGACATGGGTTTCTTTCTGGTCGGTATTGTTGTATTGATTGAACGATAAAAGGTAGTCAGTATCATATTTGTCTAGTAGTTGTCTAGTATCAACATCTGAATAGCTTATTGATTAGGTCTCTTATAATTTTACTAAGTACTGTTTGCTGGGATCCTACAGGAAGAACCAGTTTTTACCAATATCAGAAACACACCTTAGTGACAACTACCAATCAGCATAAAACCCAGATCCAGAACTGCGTAACGAACAACTTCAATGTCGTATCATCAATATCTAATCCACACAATTTCGAGTCAGTTTTAAGTTTAAATATATTGCGAATTGTTGAATAAAATTTGATTATCATTAAGGACTAGATAAACATGAAACTATCTATTACTCAATGAATAATCAGTGTAGATATTTATTATAGTTAAAAGTAAAATATCAACCTGCTGACAAGTAGTTACCGATATGATATATGATAAAGATCTGTCAATTAATTAGGTCCGCCTGGAGTCCCTCCGGCGGCTACTGCCGGTCCCGAACCCGGATAAAGGAGCAGGGCATGGGCATGGGGTTAGCGTCCCCATCCCATAGAAAACTAACTCGCAAAGAAAACGCTAACCAAAAAAAATTATTCAAACCTTTTAAACTCTGCCCTGGGAGTCAGAAGGTCTTCATTTAGATGATGATGATGATGATGAAAGTCGAATTCCTTCGGGAGTCACGAGTCCGATGCCCCCTTCTGACAACCAGAGCAACTATTTATTTAAGAACATGGAATACTCGTACAATGTTCGCGACCGGAAGAGTCTTCCAAATTGCTGCAGAAACGAGGAGATACAATGTCATCCAATGCTATGCGCCTACCAACGACTACAATGAAGACGCTAAAGATCAATTCTACAATAGGCTGCAGTCAATCGTCGAGAAGTGCCCAACAAAGGACCTGACCATTCTGATGAGAGATTTAAATGCCAAGGTTGGAATGGACAACACTGAATATGAAGACATCATGGGACGACACGGACTGGGAGAAAGGAACGAAAATGGTGAGAGATTTGCAAACCTATATGCCTTCAATAAACTGGTCATAGGTGACACCATATTCCCACATAATCGCATTCACAAAATCACATGGACTTCATCGAATACCACTACACAAAACCAAATCGACCATATCTGCATCAACAAAACGTTTAGGAGGACGATGGAAGACGTGAGAACTAAGAGAGGAGCTGATATTGCATCAGATCATCACTTGTCGATCACCAAGATGAAATTGAAACTCAAGAAGCGCTGCACAACAGGGCTGACACTATCACAAAAGTTCAATGCGGCCTTTCTTCAGGATACTGACAAACTCAACGAATTCAAGATAGTCCTCAGCAATAGGTTCTAGTCCTTTCATGATCTACTCAATGGAGAAGGAACTACTGTAGAGAGCAACTGAAAGGGGATCAAAGAGACAATCACTTCAACATGTCATGAGGTCCTGGGCCACAAGAAGCACCATCACAAGAAATCGATCACTGTTGATACACTGGATAAGATTCAAGAAAGGAGGAACAAGAAAGCGGCAATCAATACCAGTCGAACAAGAGCAGAAAAAGCCAAGGCACAGGCTGAATACACAGAAATAAACAAACAAGTGAAGAGGAGAATCAGAACCGACAAACGTAAATATGTGGAAGATTTAGCAACGACGGCGGAAAAGGCTGCAAGAGAAGGAAACATGAGAAAACTGTATGACATAACAAAGAAACTCTCTGGAAATCGCCGCAAACCAGAACGACCGGTGAAAAGCACGGAAGGCGTGGTAATCACCAACACTAAACAACAACGAAACATGTGGGTAGAATACTTCAAAGAACTCTTGAATCGACCAGCCCCACTGAACCCACCCAACATCGAAGCAGCACCCACAGACCTATCAATCAATGTTGGCCCACCAACAATTGAAGAAATCAGCATGGCCATCAGACAAATCAAGAGTGGCAAAGCAGCAGGACCAGACAACATTCCAGCAGAGGCACTGAAAGCAGACGTAGCGGCAACTGCAAGGACACTCCACATTCTCTTCAATAAGATTTGGGATGAGGAACAAGTACCAAAAGACTGGAAAGAAGGACTCCTGATCAAAATACCGAAGAAAGGCGATCTCAGCAAGTGTGATAACTACAGGAGCATCACTCTTCTCTCAATACCGGGAAAAGTCTTCAACAGGGTATTGTTAAACAGAATGAAGGACTGCGTAGACGCCCAACTTCGTGACCAACAGGCAGGATTCCGTAAGGATCGATCTTGTACAGACCGAATCGCAACTCTACGGATCATTGTGGAACAATCAACTGAACGGAATTCACCACTCTACATCAACTTCATTGACTATGAAAAAGCATTTGACAGCGTGGACAGAACAACACTATGGAAGCTTCTTCGACACTACGGTGTACCTCAGAAGATAGTCAATATCATACGGAATTCATATGATGGATTACACTGCAATATCGTGCATGGAGGACAGTTGACAAAGTCGTTCGAGGTGAAGGACGGTGTTAGGCAAGGTTGCTTACTCTCACCCTTTCTCTTTCTCCTGGTGATCGACTGGATCATGAAGACTTCAACATCTGAAGGGAAACGCGGGATACAGTGGACATCTAGTATGCAGTTGGGCGATCTAGACTTCTCAGATGATCTGGCCCTCCTGTCTCAATCGCAACAACAAATGCAGGAGAAAACGACCAGTGTAGCAGTAGCCTCAGCAGCAGTAGATCTTAATACACACAAAAGGAAAAGCAATATTCTCCGATACAATATAGCATGACGGAGAAGATTTGGAAGGTGTAAAAACCTTTACATATTTGGGCAGCATCATTGGTGAACATGGTGGGTCTGATGCAGATGTGAAAGCGCGGATCGGTAAAGCGAGAACAGCATATTTACAACTGAAGAACATCTGGAACTCAAAGCAACTGTCAACCAACACCAAGGTCAGGATTTTCAATAGAAATGTCAAGACAGTCCTACTATATGGGGCGGAAACCTGGAGAACTACGAAAGCCATCATCCAGAAGATACAAATGATGATTAACACTTGCCTACGCAAAATACTTCGGATCCGCTGGCCAGAGACTGTCAGCAACAACGCTCCATGAGATAGAACAAACCAGGTTCCAGCGGAGGAACAAGCGCTGCAAGTGGATATGACACACATTGAGAAAAGCACTCGACTGCATCACAAAACAAGCCCTCACATGGAATCCGCAAGGCCGAAGAGGAGGGGAAGACCAAAGAACACATCACGCCGAGAAATGGAGATAGACATGAGAAAAATGAACAAGAATTGGATGGAACTAGAAAAGAAGGCCCAGGACAGAGTGTGTTGGAGAATGCTGGTCGGCAGCCTATACTCCATTGGGAGTAACGGGCGTAAGTAATTAATATAACATGATCCACGAAATCAAATTATTTGGTAGACACACTAAAGTGACCCAAACGGGAACTTATTTCCGCACATCCTTTTATTAGGTATCTTCTGATTGATACAATCCATCATTCTTCTGAATAGCATCAATGTTTCATGATCAGTCACTTCGAATTCAATGTTTATGAACCTTATGTTGCACAAACAATGAATCTTTAAATTAATTTTTCATATCAAGTCAGTCGATCTCTCCGTTTATCCTTTGAAAACTGTTTACTCGAAGGCCATATTACAGTTCGTTAACGAAACTATCAAGTAAGCGATATATGTCATTCAATAGTTTTATCGAAGCCATTGTGACATAATAATATATACACAATCAATATGAGGGGATCTCGCTATAAAACGTAGTCACAGGGATATTCAAGTTACTTATGTTATATTTAAAATCAAATAAATCACCTGTATTCACACAATAAAGAATAATAACTGATTATCGAGTTGTCATGATTGATAGTTGTTCCACGTAAATTTACAATTTCATCATTTAGCCGAATCAATTAGTCAATACTTTTTGGGAAAATGGTTTTAAAACATAGAACAGTGATATCATTTAAAAAACGAACGAAAGATTAGAAAAAAACTGAACATCTGTCTTATTAAAATTTGTAATTCACTCAGTCTAACAAGTAAACACTTTTTGTCAGAAGGGGTTTGTGGAGATTTTAGAAATTTCAAAGATTGAAATCATGAGTCAATTGAAGTTAGACCACCATGGAAATCCTGGAAGCACTGGACGGCCGTTTCCCCCATAAGATGGGACTCCTCAGCAGTGCGCATCCACAATCCCACCCCCGCGATATTCGAACCCAGAACCTATCAATCTCGCGCCATGCGCTTAACCAACTAGACCACTGAGCTGGCATCCAATGTGAGATATCAGCTCACTGAAGACATTGGTATACGGTAGCGGAACTTCGTGGATTGGTTTAAGTTAGAGATCAACACCATTGGATGCCAACTCAGTGGTCTAGTGGTTAAGTACTCGCGCGTGAAACCAGTAGGTCCTGGGTTCGAACCTCGCGGGGTGCGGGATCGTGGATGCGCGTTGCTGGGACGTCCCATAGTAGGGCGAAACGACCGTCCAGTGCTTCCAGGTTTTCCATGGTGGTCTAGCTTCAATTGACTCATGATTTCAATCTTTGAAGCACTTTTTGTTTTAATGTTTCGAGTTTCTGTCTCACTTATGTTTCCATTTTTTTTAACACAAAAACTGTTCATCTTATATTTCATAATTTTAGGTTTAAATCTCTGTCAAGATTTGTCAAGGTGTTAATCAAATTACTAGTTTTTATTAGCTTATTATCTAAACTAGACTGTTCATCACTAGATACGTGTGTATGTGTGTGTTTAACAAGAAAAAACTGTAATAATTACACTGAAATAATAACAATCTATATTCACTGTTTGTAGAGTGATTTATTTCACACACTTATGTGTATGGAATTCAATGAGCATTTGTTTACAAATTACCTAAATTATGTCAAATAATATATGTATATGTATATTAATTGTGTTGTTGTTGTTGTTCATAAATCTCGTGTAGTTATTATCAAAGATTATGCAACAACAATCGCAACAAAATGCCCACGATGTTATTGGACCTGATATTTACTTTAAAAAAACCGACTTTGAAACAAGGTCCATATATCAATATAACATGTAATTAATTGTACAAGCTGTGAATGATATCTATAATCACGTTACATAATAATAGTGATAATAATAATAATAATAATAATAATAGTGATTCTAGACTCTGGTAAATAATTGAAAGAGCTGGAATTTTTTAAAACTATTCTACAATGGACTGTTATATTTATTTTCGTGTACTTATTATTTTCAAGTTTGCGGAATAGTCAGCTTTCAACAGTTAAAATGCTTAGTTTAGGTTCACAAATTACCTTTAATTAATTATTTGCCTTTTTATTTAGTTTTACTACATATATATCACCCAGTTACTTACAAGCTGCGATTACTATTTGTAGTCATGTTTTGGATGTACATAATCATGCCAGTTTTTGAGTCAATCAGATAGAAGTTAAATCGTCTTTTTGTTTTCATGTTCTGATTGGCCACTAGGGATGAATTGTGTGTAGATTATTAAGTGCTAGGATATCAAGTAGTTACTCGTGTTCATTTGTGTTATTGATTAAGATGGATGCCATTAATCTTACTGTCTCAAAGTGAAATTATTAATGATCTCTTAAACTGGATGACCATTGTTAGTGAGTATAAAGAAATTGAAGGTTTTTGTTACGATAAAATACTGGTATAGCTAATTGTTTTATCGTGTGGACACAACTGGTTGCTCGCACCAGAATAAGGAAACAAGGACTGATACAGCTTAATACAGGAACAAAGATATGACTGCAGACAAGATTTTATTTATGCAGCAGGTGGATGAATATTTGACGTCAGTCTCTTGCTTTGAAAACTTGACGATCACACTTGGTTGAAGAGGAGGATATTGAGGGAAATCCTACAACTTTGTTTCTTTCAGTGATTTCTATGTATTATTATTTTTGCAAGTAACTTCAGAATGGGGATGATTTTTTTATTGGTTCAACGACAATTTGGTATTATACATGAAAACTAGATCGTCTCACTTGCTAATTTTATTCAAATTAAAATTTCTACCAATTATTACTATACATTATAGTAGATTAGTTGTTTTTACTTCAATAACATATCTAAGATGTTGACATTATCAGACGGAAAAGCGCTCACTTTATATCGCATTCTAATCTAATTTGACTTGAGTTACTTAACAGCAAACAGGATATTTGAAGCGCATTAAATAAAAATAGTAATCCCACTAAGTTATATGGGGTGGTCTCTAGCATCGTACTTTATGTACCTCAGTACTAATTAGAAAAAGGCCAGTCATGTGATATACACATCACAAGAGTTGGCTGTATTACTGATCTCATTCCAATAATCTTTACCTGTCCTCTCATTAAGTAGTTAAACTGACCACTAAGTGTATAGGTCTTTCAGGTACATTCCCAATTTTCAATCGAAATTTGTGTATGAAAACTACACTAAACAATTATTTCTGTTTCATTAATCAGTGACTGTTTGAATGACATTCCAAAACAATCAACTTTATGTTTCGAAATATTACTTCACAAAACAGTCTTCTGCATGGTGTTTTTAATCAATTATTAATATCTGACTGAAATGGTGTAATTGTATAGGACTATCACTTTTGAATTGTTCATTAACTTTGAACAGATAATCAGAACATAGTTACACGGCTCCACAATATCAGTCTTTTAAAGCCATTATTTATCGTCGTAAATAGTTCGTCTACCTACTCAAAACTCTCACAATATTTGCAATATGATTCATTTGGTATTGTTTACTTGAATCTTCTCAGTTCTGTTTAGGACTGTAATTGATCAATCTCTTATTGACATATGTGCATCTTATGCGGATTGTCTCAATGTTACTTTAATTTACATGCATTATAAACAGAGATGGACCGACTAATGCTTGTGTCTTAAAGTAATATAGAGACAATCCGCATAAGATGCACATATACCAATAAGAGACTGATCAATTACAGTCCTAAACAGCAATGGGAAGATTCAAGTAAAAAATACCAAATGAATTTAGATTTCGCCCCGTTTCACATGCAAGTAATTACACGATAACTGTTGATATACGGGGTTGTAGAGACTGGTTAATTTTTTGATGTAACCAATTAATAAACAACTAATTTCATTGTTTTACTGTTTACATTAAAAATTGTTAAAGAACTGTCTATACTGACTATCTTGTTCATCAAATCGTACAGTCGCATTAAGCTCATAGGATTCGGAATAATCAACTTCGTAAAACTGTTAAGAATAAACAATTTATACATTATCGTGTGTTCATTTTACATTACTTTATCAGCATATCATATCAATTACTATGGTTATAAACCCAACCAACTGTGAAGCTAGTAAATGGTCTACGTATATCACAATGTAACAGTGAGATAAACAAAATAATCAATAAACTGAAATGTTTTTACATTCTCTAAAATAATGAATATCTCTACACGAAAGCAAAGTGGCCTGGATAATTCTATTTCCAAGTTCACTTCTATGCACTGAATATTTTTAAAAACCTCTGGCTAATTATAAAAATTTTAAATTATCAGCTCCTAAACAGTAAACTTTTTTTGTTCTTCAGGAAGTCAGAAAACATAACGCAACGTACTAATACATGTTAGTTAATACAAGTAATTTAACAACAAATATTTTATAAATCATTGATTTGTATCAATGAAAAATATAAAGAAGTAAGTAGTCTTAGAAAATAGATAGTTATTGAATGAAATAGACACAAAAAGTCTGAAACAAAATCTTGATTTCAATCGGAGGCTTACCATGATAATATTATTGATCTTACTAACCACACATTAGGCAGCCATATAATTCGTTTATGAAAATACTTAGTGGCATAGCGAACTAGGGCTTAGTGTGGATTACAAAGTGTATTAGTAAAATATTAAAACCATGCTTGGAATACATTATTTGCACATGTTCCTTCAGTTGTCCTTTACGTGCTTCATGATTCTTTCAATTCTGTTGTCATTACAACTGCTCTTTGTTTCCCTTCCTGTTCTCTCCGATTCAATCTTCTGCTGGCAGACATTCCACTTCCGATCGCTGCTGCACACTACTTATATTTGTCAACATAAGTAGCATACACTACACTCATGCCCTCTTTAAACGAAAGTCACTCTTGCGGTTATTCCACTCTCTGCGACGCTTTCTCAGTCTGCGTCACGCCTTCCATCGAGACCTCTGTAGAAATGTCGACCTGCCGGGCCATCTACATCTTATGTTCACTCAGCAACCGGGACTTCCCACATTAGTACACGCCTACGACCCCACTAAAGAGCGAACCGAAGACCACTTCAGTATTAATTTCAAGTAGTGATCACATGAGTTTCAGGGAAAAGACATGATCAATATAGTTCAACCATGTTTGATGTGAGTCGAATATCACTAGATGAAATAAACGAAAAATATCGTGAATTGAAGTCAGAAATGTTGACCATTGGATCTCGACTCAGTAATATAAAGATTAAGCACTCAGTGTAAGACTTGAAGGCCATAAGTGAGTATTTCTGAGGATTCCTATAATGACGTTAAACAACTGTCTAGCTCTTCCTGATTTTCAATGGTGTCTAGCTAAGACTAGTTCTCTCTGTAAACAATGAAATTATAATTGACTAATTTATACAACATAGAAAATATATTTTAAGGATTATTTGTGGCTTAACAGTATGATACAAAGAGAAACTTTAATTTAAACCCACTTTCGAAATCAACAAATTATTATTGGTAGTGGCATTGATTCATGTTAGATGTGAGATTGGTTCCATCATTAAATGTTAAATGATATTCACGCCATACCATGAATTGATTAAAGTTGAGAGTTCTGATCATGGGAACCTATCTCCGTAGTATGAATATAACGTAACAGCAGTTAAACGTCAAGGTCTTTGATTGAGATCATGAACCGTTTGATGTTAGACCACCACTAGTTGAGTCATGGATACATATGGCTGAGCTTCAAACAAGGACAAAATGCCTGTTTAGTACATCGTGATTCCTGGTGGTTCAAAACTTCAGGCCATTCTTTGACGAAAACCACGTAGATAGTGATCCAATCTCATGAGCCAGTCATGTCTTATTGAATTCTTTGAATATTTCTTGAGAACTTATTGTACTCGTAGTGTTGATCCAATCTTCAGAAAATACATACTGATAGTGGATTGTCAAAGATTTGTTATAAACTGTAGGTGTTACGAATGACACTTAATTTTTACAATTTTAATTGAACACGTGACTATCGGTAGAAATCTTAAGTAAGTGAATAATCGGTAAATAAACTCAAAAATGTTACAGTAACCATATCAATTATTTTCCATGAGGGAGAGAGAGAAAAAAATTAGTGTTTAGAATAAATATGTTATGCTCAACTTCAATGAGTAGATTATTGATTCGTTCAGAAAAATTTATTAAAACAAATAAGCAGGACCTTCATAATTTAATGATAGAAAGGCTTCTTTTAGGTTTCGCATTATGTATTCTACTAGGTAACTGAGAATAGAATATGCCCTTGGGCGTTAACCTTGTTTTAAATTGGGAATGAGTCATTTTACTTGCTAGTGAAAGATTCAATTGTGGAGGATATAACTACATGGCTAAAGCGGGAACAATCACTGTTTGGGTTTTGTTTTGATTATATTTTATTTATTTTTTAACTGGTCTTTTTTCTGAGCAGTTTATCATTGACATGTGTAAGTGGTCACATTACACAAAGAAACGTATTTGAAAGGATCGATTGTCACTATCTGCATGGATAAGTCAAATTAATTTTGAATGTGGTGTCAGTTAATCTGTATATATTTATATGTTATTAAATCACGGGAATGTATTCTCAAAAGAATGGGATCAGTTGTATTTTTCAACATCAACGGCAATATTCAAAACATATTTGTCCATGTTCACTTGTTACTGTTTACTCGAATCTCCTCATTAATTCTTAGGACTGCAATTGATCAGTCTGTTATTGGCATATGTGCATCCTGTGCGTATTGCCTCGATATTGACTTAATTCACAAGCATTATAAGCAAAGATGGATAGTAGCTAGCAGTGGGATCCAGGACGCGCGTTTCGTTTTAGTTGAGACTTGTCAGCTAGGTGTACCTGCATCCCAGCGTTCACTCAGCGATGATTATTTAGGAGGATAATTTTTACTCGAACCCTCACTTTAGCATATGGTTTTAGTACATTTACGTTGCTTGAATTTCATATTTTTGATTATTGGTGTGTATAGATTAAATTTTTATAGTTACGATAAATTTAATGAAGCATGAATTAAATGATCAAAATGTCATTTAATTTTACCTTGATACAATAATCTAAATTGTTTAATGAATTCTGATATGACGGGATAAAATGGTAATATTATTTAAGTTAATATATTCTTTTATATCAATTCATTAAGAATTTCGGCCAGAGTGATAGGTATGAACTTTGTTCTTTGTGACAATCATATTCTGTGTATCAGTTTAGATGAACTATATTCAATGTATGTTTTTACAGTAATTCCATATATTTTCCGCTAAATGTGATATTGGTGTATGTAAAACTTGAATATAAATGATTGTATTCTAGCTTATTAACGAAGTGATTTCGAGACTCATTTAAGGATGTATTTTTGGAGAGTTAATAAATCTTCATTAAACCAGTCTTTTGAATCCTTATTTCAAGTTGTGAGAATTGCAGTGGTACCAGTTTTTGAAGTATAAGCAGTAGGATCACTGATCCAAAACAGTCGATACATACACAACAAGAGAAATAAGATATAATAGAGCAACTTAATTTCATATTTTATTGTGTAGGAATGTAATTAATCAACCAATTTTATTGAAAACCATTTTTGTGCACGTGGTTACAGCTATGACTCAGATAAATATTAACAACCGAAAAATTGCGTTTGACGTTGTTTTTATAATAATCATTGTTGGTTTATTCTGAAATTATAATAAACTGGTATGATGATGATGATGATTTATTAGTACAGTCAGGAAAAATTCTTATGATGAATTTATCGATTAGGTGAAACTCAACATTTAATTGAAATTGTATAAGTTACAATCAACTCACAGAGTCAATTTTCAATTTTAAGAAAAAGTTATAGAACCACTGGAAAACTAATACTGGGTGAATAAAGAATTGAATTCTAGGAATTACTTTAATTTGAATGTTTCAACAACAACAAAAAACATAATGAAAACATGTAGTTATCAGTCAGAATTTCCCCTCCTACTTTTTTTTATTCATTTATTATTGTAATCTTTATTATATTGTTGATGTTCAGTTCATATAAAGCTGACTGTTGTTGGGCTTTTATTTGTTGCTGAGGTGTTTATCGCTGAATATGAAACTTAGCAATAAAGAGATGATTAAGTAAAGCAAATAATGAAAGTAAATTACAAAAATTATTTCCATGTCATGTGTTTCTTTTTTCAATATTTTTGTTTTGTTTATCCCATTATGTTTATTTGTTGTTGTTGTTGTTTTTTTCCTTTTGAAATAAAAATCATAAACAGTTTATAAAATAATACAATCATAAAGATCATAATGTTAACTGCATTTCTTTTATTTTTCCATCTGAACAATACTAATCTTCATAAATTCATGTAGCATAAAAGTGTTACCAATAAAAAGTATGCAGAATGAATAACTATTTGTTCAATGTTAACTATTCATATCTCATTTATTTACTGTTTATTTTGTAAATACAAATTGAACTGTACTGTTAATAATAGTCTCGTGAAGGTGGATTGTTTAACTATTGATTTCTATGGTTTAAACAGTGATTGGTAATGAATATTTTTATGGTTAGCATTAAATTGATAACCTACATTTTGATAATCCATTATTCTTAATCAAACTGGTTACTAGATGTGGTCTATTTGAAAATAAATCGATTAGGTCAAATTTTAATAATAACGATAAATAATATAATGAAATATTTTATTTTGAACAATCTATCTAATATGGTACAAACGCATTTAAATCCAAAAGATGATAGATTGATTATGAAAAATATCAGTCAATCATTAGGTAATATAACCAAGTGAGCTTACTTGAATATCTGGGCTACCTGTTCCTGCCATCTGGATATTTCAGCAAGTTATCTCTTTTCTTTTTTTGTTTTAACACATGACTATGCTTATTAGTCGCATAAACTATTCAGGTGAATTTGTGAACATTTTACAACATTTCGCTGTACAAATTACAAAGGAGCCCAATCAGAGACATAGTGGTTACTGGCAAAATGCATCGAAAAAAATATAGATTAATTAGATGTCGATTCCTGAACAGTTAACATCTAACTGGCGACATTTATCGCAACGATCGATCAGGAAATAAGAAATGAGAATTTTATATAGTACCAAAATTATAATATTGTATAAAGCTAATAACAATAATAATAAATTCACTTTTGAATGAGTGAGAGATACGTATTTAAAAATATTAGAAATCCTGAAAGGTTGACTGTCCATATTTCTGAGAGATTTTTTATTCACCTGAACCACAACTTTTCCTGGGCACTAGTTATTTCACTAGGCCAATTTTTACTTTACTGCTTCTTAAAACATTTTGACCATTGTGTAATTCTTACTCGATACTTGAAATTTTCGACACCCCTTTCGATGAAAACATTACTACTTTATGTAAAATACCTATATGTACGTCTGTACAGCTTTAGCTAATAACATCGTTATTATTATCTTTATTTTGCGCATTATAATTTAAGCAATATGGTTTTATACTTTCGTATCTGATTTTATTTACAGATTTATTTTCAATAAATATTAAACTTCGTAATAGTATTCCGGTGAATAAAGTATTCATATTTGATATGATACAATTACGTATGTGTATATTGGCGCTCGTGCGAAACAACACTCATCATAGATCAATAAGATATTTACTCAAACAGCCTGTTTATAAATTTGTAAAGCCTTTTTTCTAAGCTTTCCCATTGTTAATACAAGTTGTCTAAATAAATCATCAACATAGATACAACCGAATAAACTGGCCATAAGTGTGTTTGTCGCTTGCTTCGTCCTTGCTACCATTGTTTATCTAGTTTAACTTCGTACGGTCATTTGACTTAAATACCATAGAAATTGCATTTGCTTTGGTGTAATAACAAGATATGACAAGAAGTGTGTGTTAAGATTTATTCCAAACAAGATTGTTCTCAGGATAGCGGTCAACCAGACAAAGAACAAATGTTTGGTATGAATAGATGTCAAGCTTAAATATATGAGTCATAGTACATGTATGTAGAAACTGTCTTGGATAAAAATTATAATATTTATACCTAATGCAAAATGATAGTCAAACAAACATGTATAAACATTTACATACATATATACACAGGTAAAATCTCAGAGTTATGAATATTATGTCTTTGTTCCATATCTTTTAAAGATTCTTCGAGTGAGGAGGTGTGCAACATAATTGAAAAGAGATAGATGAATTCGTCTGTCCAGAAATAAGAACATAGTTTCTAAAAGCGGAACAAATTCTTGAAAAGTAATGGAAGATGGGTCAACAGCCATCAATTATCACTTCAAACATCTAGGGCATTGGTCACTGCCATCTCACGATTGTACGTCATTTCAAAGGTATATAGTAGAACTATTCCTCTCCATGCCACAACGGCAATGAATTACTTCTCATATGATATTGTTGCCGAATGGTTAGTGGAAGTCCTATGACTAGTCAGATCAGTAGACACAGTACTTTGGATTACGAATTCACGTGATGTTAAGACATCTGGAATAGAATGAATTATATATTCTTTCTTGATGTGAAGAGATAAAAATGTAGTAATGATAATCAACGAAAGCTATTTTCCAGGACACTGTTTCGACTCATTCGAAGTCTGCAAAGTACTAGCATTTAGTTTTACGCCTGCTTTATTTTTGTAGTACATAAACTCTCGTTTAGCGTAAAAATGACTATGATATTCTTTTTTAGTTCAAAATTACTGTAATTTTAACGTAACCTTTGTATTCCATACTTTTTTACTTCAATATCCTAGTTTGGATACAATTGCATTTTTCTCATTTTTGCACGTTGTGGCCTTGTTAGTCAGATGTCTTTTTGAATTAGTTTGAGTCAGGAATAAATTGGATAATAGTTTCAATTAAATTGTCTTCCCTCTTGCTAACTTATCAGGTCATAGGTCAGTGGTAGAAGATTTCTTCCTGTCCCCAAGGCCGTTCAGTCACAAATCGAACTGACACGTTACTAGTCTTGAGGCTGTACTTGGAAACCTATCACTGGATCGAAACAACTCTATCTCCCTATCTGATATGCCCAGATTAGTGGACTCACAGATAAAACATTTCTTATCTCTTATACAGTGGGAGTGTCTGCTTCTTTTCAGAGTATTTGGTAAAAATCGCAACAAATTACTTTGATAAATACGTTCCTTGTGTTGTCATCTAGCATATTTTAACTACTTAAAATAGTATCATTAGTAAAACATATTTACACGCTTTTTCTGCAAATTGATTCAAGCTAAAAACTTATTATTCCATTAATCAAAAATACCCAAACTTTATGCTTGTAAAGCATGAAAGAAGATATACAGATTTATGTAACTCCTAACTATTTTGTTGACTGGAACAAAGGAGGACATACTCATGTATCATCATACACGTACACTTAATCAGTCTTGTCATTCCTAATTTTGATCAACTTATCCGTTTCTCTATCGTATAATCGACCAACATCTGTCTTGGTAAAACTGTTTACATAATGTGTCGGAATGGCATAAGTTAACTCCTTTAAGACTGAGAAAATTAATGAATGAAAGTAGTATAAATTCTAATACACGATATTGAGACAATCATCAATTGTCATTAGTAATATTTGTCGCACAGTTAACATGTCTGAAACCCACTGGTCACATTTTCTCGTTAGAACTCAAGTGAACCCTAGAAATGAGACATCAATAAGCCTGTGATAAATGTTAGTCGACAGTTTCCGATATATCTTTCTACAATATTTGAACAAGGCCAATTGGATTGCATAATAGGATGATTTCAAATTCTCTTTAAAGGCTTTTTATTATCTGAAACACAGTCTAAAGCCTTGAAAAACAACCTTAGTAGAAAGATTTTAATATTTGATTACAATTATCAACTTAAGTTTTCCAAACTATTTTTCTCAATCATACCATTCCTGGTATCTGCTGTCTGTTTTAGAGCTGATATGAACCGTTGAAGTCGAATGAGAAAACACTTATCCTGTAGATGATGACGAACTTGTTCTATCTTAAATTATACAAGAAACTAAATGTTTGAAATTCTTCCCAGTTGCTTTTCATTTTTACATACTATTTCCATTAGTGTATGACAATATACGAGATTAAGAAAACATGAAATAATAAAATTATCCATATTTAAGGGTAGGCAGTTTCCTGATGGTAACACTGACGGCTGTGATTGATCAGTTTCTATTGAGTTGTAAGTAGTAATGGAAACCCCATCTGACCCATCTAACCAGTTGAAATTCTTAACATCAATAACGGGAAAGTACAAACCCATAAAATAAATTCATATATGTTGAATAAGTTAGTACATATCTGAACACATTAGCTCAATGGATGACAAGTTGGTGCTTGAAGCAATGAACAACAGGTTGGAGTACCGACGCGAACATTAACACTGAGATGCAGGTACAACTGATCAATTAGTCGTAAATATAACATATAAGTCTCGGTTTCTGTTATCGGGCACTATTGGGATAAACTGATAAACAGATTGTTCGTAGTCAAATTGAAAAAGAATAGTTATTTCATTAAAAACGTTTTTCTCTAAAAGCGACACCTAAACAAAAAACAACAACAGTTGATTGTATATGTATATATGTATTATATATAAACATCTTTTCTCATTTTATTCAGTTTAAATTAAAAAGGATTTGAACCAAAAGCAAAAACAAGACAAAATTAGCCGGCGCACAAACGAATAGTGTAAAAAATTAAGGTAGAGAAAAAATGATAAATAAGTTAACAAATTCGGCAAATAAACCTAAATGTCAGGACAACAACACGATTGTGTTTGAAGAATAACAAAAAGGTATAGCATATAGGGGGAGAGAAGAGAGCATATGCGTATCAAGAATAAACAATTGTTTTGGTAAGGGTTAAATAACTGGAAAATGAGATAGATATAATGAACTGAAAAGGTATAAACAACGATAAACAGTAGTGGAATGAAAGAAAGAGAAAGCATCAAGGGAGTTGTTTTTTGTAAATGAACGGTTTTTAATATAAAAAACAGAAGCTATGGATCTTGAAAGTGTATATAACCGAATTCGTTATCAATAATAATACATGACGGCACTGATAAATATTTGTGTAAATACTGGTTGAATTGGAGAGATAAAAACGTTGTTAATGCTAAGAACAATGGTAAATAATAATAATAATAATAATAATAATAATAATAATAATAATAATAATAATAATAATAATAATAATAATGGTGCAGCATTATAAATATTAGTGTGGTGCATAAATGTTATATATATACGTGATATATCACCACTAACGTGTTTGTGTGTACTCGTCGACAAGAAATATTTTGTTTCACAGAAGAATCTTTAAAGGTAAGTCGTATTTACCTCTTCTTTGTCCCATTAATCCTTAAAACAAGGCACAAAAAACCAATTGAACTTAAAACAAGTTATAAGCAATATTTAGAAGGATAGAAGGGTTTTCTGGAGGAACTCCAATAAAATAAACTAACTTGCGTCATTCAAGGTTATTATTTATGAATAAAGTTATTTTCCTCGCGTTTTTTTCAATATCTGTGAAATGTTTTTTCGAACTCGATGACGTTTTACACGTTACAGCTGAAATTGTACTCATTAATTATATGTCCAGCGATAAAATGAGAGGTCACGGATACACGCGCGAAAAAATTGATTAAGATTTAACGAAAAAAAAGAAACGGAATACATGTAAACGATAACGATAATGTAAAGAAATATGGCCAGTTATAGATGAGACATTTGTATATAAGGCACATTTACAATAGTTACTTAGACTACTGATAAAACAGTTAAGTAGTGTAAAAGCTAAACAGAAAATAACTATTAATTGACTGCTATGATTATGACGAGGATAACGGCAACAATTGCGCAAACTGTAGCATGGAGTCCAATTATGAAATATTTGAACATGCGACCCTAAAATTATCGAAAAGTAAAGCAGAAAATCAGTTACTGGCTAATATTAACAGTCTTATCAAGAAAACTTCAAAAACTTTTTTAATTTGTCAGATTTTACTTAAGATTATATTTAATTCATGTAACTGGTCATAGTGAAGTAAATAATGTGAAAATATAACAATTTAATTCCGTCATCTAGGGTCCGATATGATGGCATTAAGTTGGAAACTGACAAGAGCTGTTCACTCTATTCAACATTTCTAAGGAAGCAGATAGATACCTACTAGTATTTTAAAACATTATAACAATTTCTTCGGGCACTCATCTTAGCAAGTCTTGTCCATTGCATTCCACAAATAAATTACTTAGGTAAATTATGTAGTGATTTATTATTGTATGATTCAAATATTCATATTAAATCCACTAAATAATGTCTCACAGTGGATTGATATACACAGAATTTCATTGAAATGATGTATTCATATAAACAGTCATGTTTGGTGCTATAATTAAGTGCATACTAATACTAATATCGGAGATCTAGGATCGAGAAAAAAAGAAAATTACTGTTGTAATCATATTAAGTAAAAAGCCTCTCTCTCTCTCTCTCTCTCTCTCTCTATATATATATATATATATATATATATATATATATATATATGGTAGAAATAGGCATGGGAGTTTGTTATATCATAATCGACAATAATGCTTAAACCTTGTAAAATATTCCCTTCTATTCAACTAAACAAGTGAAGATTTTTTAGCTAACGTTAAATAAAAGTCAAGTGAATACGTATCTATACTGTAAACATTCATTCACTAGAACGAAAGAAACGTTGGATGAAATGGAACTTACAGAAGGTTCCGGTTCTGGAGGTCTTGGTTGACGTGCGTTGTTTAAACGTTTTGCAGCTTGATACTGATCAATCTCTAGTACATATGTTCGACGCTTATCTGTACAAAAAACCAAAGATATTAATAAAGAAATATATTCCATTTTATACGTACATAAACATAGTGAGCTTTATAGGATTTTAGTTATACGCAATAAAGCAAAACATATTTATAAGAAAGACTTCGAAATACCTGAGTAACTAATGCATAACAACATTCACTGTTGTAGTGTGGTATATACCTTGACTGCAGGTGTGAATTCAGTGAGTCGAACGATTAAAATATGGTATTTTGGTGGAAGCGAAACGTCGAAATCTGTTAGTAGTTTCCTATTCGAGATATTCTACTAGTTGGACTCTTCAGTGTCACTGGATTCACCTTGGTTATCGTGATATTTTTAGTCATTCCTTCTCCTTGAAGTACTTTACGAATATATCCACCTATTCATTTGATTGAGGATGTGAGCTTTCTGTGGCATTGTTCAAACATGACTACCGTAAGTTGTATTGGATTATACAGGATTGTTCATCAAACTGATGATCGTGTTTTTTATTAAAAAGATAAGTTTGTGTAACTCGTATTGGAGTCCATATAAAGTATGCAATAATGATCAAATATATTTTTCCTAAGATTTTGATACAGGTAGAACGTTATGGAGCAGAAGGCGAATTTCAATAGTATTACATATTCTGATATGGATAGTCTTAGTCGTAAAGTTTCCACTTCTTTTCTACACACAATACGAACTTGTGAGAAAAAAACTATCACATTTTAATATTGATGAAATAAACTGTTAGCAAAGAAATTGTAGCCTAATTCTTTTTTTTCGAAGGTTTCAAAAATAATATTAATTAGGCAACAATATAAAACAGTTTCATAAATAAGACTATTTGGTTAGGACAATCCATCAACAATAATAGAAATTCTTCACATGCTTTTTATTAGTGAGCAAGTTGATCATTAATTATTAAAATCATGGAATCTTTAAGGATCGTTTATAAATTTACATCCATTATTATTATTCATTGAACAGTACTTTTGGTCTAAATCAACTTTTTCTTCCTAGAGTACTGAAATTTGTAGTTGTTAAACGACATTAAGCTTCGTTATTATTATTGTTAGTACTTGTTGTATTATAAATTCTATTCTATTAAATGAGAATGATTGTATGATAGAACACGTAGAAAAACAACTTTATTAAATTGAAAAATTTTTAAAATTAGATTTCAAACTGTGACACGGAATTTCATTTTAACTAAAATAAAATCCTAAAAAATTAAATAGAACATTTATTACACTCTTATATGACGGTTTAGTATCTCAAAAAATGTCAATATCATATTGATGGTGAATGGCAAGGAATGAAATCGAAGAGGTATTGTGGTGTTAAAATTGTGTATGAATTTAGTAGTAGTGTAGGATGGTTGATGCAAATTATTGTTGTGACCTACATCACTCACGACAACAACAAATATCCTTGTGACCTTCTTATACATCAGAAATAATATAACCGTTGTCATGTAGTGCACATTTATCTCTACTGTTACTTTGTTCCGTAAAATACCATACATAATGTGAAGCTTGGTGATGAGCGTTTGATTTCAACGAGAAACATTAGATCCGTCAAGATTGTAGGTACGTTTCATTAATGAGTACCAACTACCACGAAACCTAGGTCCATCTCTTCTTATCCACTATCTGTAACCACATAGCATGATACATACAGTCACATGGAAGATCTCTTGAAAACCCCATACTGTTGTGATTTTATGTCCGGCTTTTTATCATGTGATTTATCCACCAATCAAAATACGACTTATACAATCTTAGCACTGTGCCAAAACAATGACGTTTGACCGGTATGGGTAGCCTAGCGTCCTTATTGGTCCTTTGCTCACCTAGCCTGTCCACTTGAGTCCAGAACACCCATACCAGCTTCCACTATGCGAATCGAATCATTTATTTCAAACATACTGGGTTTATATATCAAACAAACAGACCGCAACGCACCATAAAATAGGAAATAAAATTTGTACACAATAAAGCCAAAAGGTAGCCGTGAACGTGGGAGGCAGTAGTTAATAAATTGAGCATAATTTAGGGACAGTAAATCGTATAATAATAAATTATAGGTTGAAATGAAGCTTATAATAAGAGGAATATAAATATACATAATCTAATTATTGAATAGTTATACCATAAGAATATATAGATAATATTATTCAATTAATATGTCTCAGAAGTTACTCATGATTTAATCTTCGCACGGATATAACACATACTTCCCCTCTCTTAATTCGCATGAAGTCATCATCGTTGAAGTGTAATTCTGTATAAGTTGTCCGGTTTGTTAAAGTACGTTAGATCTGTCATTGTATTTTCCGATCGTTCACATTTTGCACTCAAACAATGTTTGAAATATAAGCTAATCATTATATCCTCTATTTATTTTTAGTACACGGATTTATCACTGAGTAATCAACGATTTTTGTGTTTATCCTTATTCATTAAAATTGACCGAATTCTATCTAGGAAGCTGCACAGTGATTACCAGTCTAAATGTCTCTATACTGAGTACACTATATTCATTTATATATTAGATCGTCAAAGTCGACCAACGGTATAAATTTCACAGCCATGAACACATGAATGATGTCTTTGAATATAAAACAAGGTGATTTAACTTTGTGCAACTAACGTCAGGTATATAATTTAAAAAGTCACTAATATGTTACTGGATTTTTTTTAAAAAGAATCGTCTAACAAAAAGTGAGACATAATGAAACAAACAGGAAATAATGAGCAATAATAATCTGAAACATATGTCTTACTTTTATTTCGACGATAATAGAAACATCCATGTATCTCCAGAGTAATTTCAATAATAAATTGGAAGATTACAAAAAATATTAAAATCCATAATGGATAATTAATAAATTGTAGTTGAAGACCAGCAGCAGGCATACGTAAACCTAACATCATTGTTGGTACAGATAGTACATAAGCAAATGTCCCAATGAAAAAATGTATCCAATTAAACCAAGGTCTGTATTCATGGGCTGGATTACAACGGCATAATGCGATAATTGGCTTAAAAGAATGAAATGTATGAAGCAAATTTAAAAGGAATTAAATACGTCAATAAATTCCCCTTTGATATAATCGATGTTGAATATAAAAGAAGAGAGATGTTTTTGAGGCGAAAACTCTCTAAATCATAAATAGATTTAAAGTAGCAAACCAATGAATGGGTATATTTATTCAGGTGTTTTATGAGAAAGGCAGACTGAGACTTAACTTGTAGGTCAACATAAGTACAATATGTGTCGAGTAAATGGTAAAAAACAAGAGTACAGAAGAGAAAACGTACACTGAGTTTACAGGAATCACATTGGAGTAGTGAAGGTTAGTGATGAAAATGCTCGACTTGAAGCATCAGAATTGGACCCCACTCAACTTACTTCAGTTCAGTTAGTTGGGTAGTATTAGTAGACACACACACACATAAAATATGGCCCAAGTACAAGTACATAAACTTGTGCTCGATAGGTGAATTACAACGCAATAGGATCACAAAACTATGCCATCTACAAGGTTACGTGATGAAACTTCATATTATGCAAATATCAATAAGAGCTGGTTAATTGAGAAAGAAATCAGTCAATTTGTTTGAGTCATGAATTCGCTGATTTTCTTGGACTATTCAGGACTTCAGAGAGTACTTGTTTAGCTCCTATTAAACAACTGAAACGAATATAATTTAACCATACTTAGTTTCTGTGACTTCTACCTATCACATCTACTTGATTTCTGTATATCAAATAGGAGCAGCGATTAAGTAACTAATTTAATTATATATTTAATGACTAGATGTATTGATTTTTTTATACATCATGACTTAATATCGGTATGAAACTCTAAGTTATTGACCAATGAGATCTTTCAACCCAAAGGTCAGTAGTTTGAATACGGACAAAACAGAGAATTTCAGATATAATGACTTGATATGATATTGATATACTTGAATGCTATTACGAGTTCACCTTACTCGGTAAACGGAAAGGTCAAAGATACAGTGACATGATAGGCTAGTCTAATCCGCTGTCCCCGGCCCTGCTAACTAGATCAAGAAGTCTTGATGGGGCGTAGAGAATGTACTCTACAAGCACCCAGAAAATACGACGTCACTAAGCACACAAATCAAGTTTAGTTATACAACAGTAGAAACGACCTTTTGGAGAGCTACAAAATAGCGTACTAAAAAATCCGTCAACCAATGACAGTCAAGGATTTCCGAGTGGGAAATGTAAGCTGTCGGTCAACTAAGCGTCTCTTGGCCCAAAAAAAATAAAATTCAAATTTTCAGAATAAAATCACAAAATTAGAACCTTTTCCAAATAAGTTCTGGGGACCTAACGTCCCCAACGGATGTGAAGGGTGAAAGCGATGGAGTACGGACTACTTCGTGATTCTTGATTGATCATTATTCATTATCTGGTAATTATTCCCGCCGTCTAATCTTGATTAAATCTTTTTACACATAAATCACAGTTCTGATTTAGTTGGTCAGAGATCGGTAAGACTATAATTTACGGACGACCTCTGAGCAACGTTAAAATGGCCTTGGGATGTCCACCTATTATCAAGGTTAAATGAGAATTATATATTAGTATGAAAAATTAGGATTTACAGTTGAATGTTAGGTTTAGAAATTAGATTTAATATTTTCATCACGAATTGACATCAGCTATAATACCAAAATGGTATCTAACCAAATAGGTGAATGAATTTCGCACCAAAATTCAAGGTTTGCTATCTTAAATGTGATTGGTTCGTTTATAAATTATAATATCACACAGTGATTCTATATCCTGGTAACTGTGTTGTTTGGATGTCCAAGTTGAGGTTATGTCAACAAACTATCAAGTAGATCATTTCAATACTTCTAGTTATTGATGAAGTTATATGTATAGAAAATTTATTTATAGATGCTAAGGAAACATGAAAAATTTCCTACAAATCATATATAAAACTTACATTAATCAAAGCCAAAGAGAAGACAATTAAACCAAGTATTGGATGTATGTAATATGGATATGCTGTTGCTTGTGAATATCCTTCACAATAGATAAAAATCAAAATTATACTAATACACGTTAAACCGACACATATGCCTTGTAATATTCTATGAGATTGAAACCAGACACGTTCACCTAATAGGCCAGAATTAGGCCATACATCTTTATAATAACGAGCTAGTATAATACCAATACTAGCGCATAATACCCAAGCTAATACCATAAGACATCCATGAGTTTTAGCAATTGCGGAACCACGACCAATTATACCTGTCATACTTCCATAAATAGGTCTGAAAAAAGGTAAAACAATTGATTACAAATATATGTCTAGATCTAACATTGAATTAATAATCACAAAATTATAGGAAATTTAATGAAAACAGGTAGATAACAGTTGGTAATCAATGTTGATTGTGCTTTATTGGTAACGTTGAAGAGTACAGAATTAATATGTTGAATGTTTAGTGTTCATAGAGGAGGAGGGATTTAAACTTTATTTAAATATATGCATACCTAATCAGTTAAATATGTACCATTAGATGGAACATGAAAAGGATGGAAGGAGGTTAACGGTTAGTAAATGAAGACATTATATCTATCTATAAAGTCAGTGGTCGTTATGAAATTATTCCTCAAACTGATTAGACTGTATAACTTTGATGATACGTGTTTATTGGTATTAACGACTAATTATTTATTTTGTATTGGTACGGATTTTGTTAAAATTAGTGTCCAAAACAATTTTTGTCAAAATAATAGAAATATCGTTTATTCTAACAATATTCAAATGCATAAGAAATAAATCTATCAAATTGTCTTTCCTAAAAAATATTCTAACGTAATGAGAATAATTGACCAATTATTTACTTTATCCTACTTACTTGACAATAACAACACACTTGGTTAAAGTTTTGTTTTTATAATATGAGATTTCAAAATGGCAGTGACATTGCTCCTGCTCACGACAACTAGGAATCATTACTTTCTGTATAAATTGTAGACACTATTTTTCGTAATTCATCACTGTGAAATCGTCTGTTACCTTCACTTTCGAAACGAAACAATTTTTTTATTAAAGAAAAATATTTGTCTTCACTTGAACCGACCAGGGATTTTTGTAACTTTATTCTTTCCCTTACCGATTGAAACTTATGTAATTCAGTACACAACGGTCAGAAAAGTTATTATTAAGCTATTTTGATAGCAAACGGTCAATCAACTACCCTTTTTCATTCACTTTACAGTTAATAATTCCAGAACTTTTGCTATAAATTTACAAGAAAATCAATATATTTTAAAAATTTTACTCTTATAGAGAAAAACAAGCCTATAGCGAAGATTTAAAAAGGAGATTAAACATAATTCAATTACTTACGAAGTAATGACAACCGGACGTTGAGACACTGATTCTCCACCAGCAAAAGGACGACCGAATCCATCTTTTTTACGTTCAACACCACGAGTAACAATCAAATGATATGCATTCGGTGATGTTAAATCCATTAATTGATGAATCGTATCCAGTGGTCGAACACGTCGTCTAAAACGACATTGTAATGTACCATCCATTGCATTAAATGTACCACCTAAATTCTCACCATCTGTTATTAATAATTCCTATGAATAATAATAATAAATGAGCTCGAATAGATCTGATAAATTGAAAAATGTTGAACAAAAAAAAACAAGTTTATGAGAATTTGTCACCTACGTTGTTTAATAAATAAATCAAAGTCAGATTAGGTAATATTCATGCAAACTATGTCTATCTTTTTCGAAAAACTTCACTCCTTAGCAGATTCTTGATTATTACTTGCTCGAGACTAGATCGAAATAGAACGCGCAACTTGGTTCATTATTCGACCAATCAACACTAGCGAATAAACTGAGCAGATACTAGAGTATTCCTGTGTACGTCATATATGTATGTTGACATTTTACTACATTACCCTTTATTGTTCGAATTTTTGGGATGCATTTTTGTTTACTTCCAATTTGTGTTCTGATTTGAAACCAGTCGAATGAAATAGTGTATCCAAAGAACTCTAGACAGCAGATATTTCCAAAAACCTAGGAAACTATTACCCCTCAAAAGTTACAAACTCCTTTAACAGCTGATTCAATCAGAAAACTACAAATGAGAAGATTATAATCAGAAGAATAATTCACGTTTAAATAGATAAAAAAAGTAGATGTAAACTATTTCAAACATTGAGAAATCGCCTCATACTACATAAATAACCCAATTAGCGGAATGCAATAAAACTAAACCTAAATAAAAGAGAGAAAAGTGGATTCTAAGAGCAGAGTAGAGTTTATAAAAGAAGCACAAAGAAAACAAGCTTAAATATAGAATAGCAAACCGTTGTGTTATTAATAAACTATAAGTGATTTTAGATTAAATCTTTGAAAATAAATCACTCCCTCTCTAACCGTTCATTTTAATCGTCTTGAGAACCATAATTATGATGTTTCGAACACTTTACTGTAGGTGTCAAAAAAACGTAAGACATTTAGAATAAATGGGATACATTAGTTTGACGAATCTGAAGTTTACGCCTTTTAAGTTTTACTTGAATCAATAATGAAGATTAACTTCGAGACATACAGTATCCAGATATCCATCCAATTTAACTATGCATTAATAAGTCACTTACATTTTCAACCTTGTTCAATATTTATACATACTGGGAAGATAAAAATCCATATCATCAATAGGATCCTGGAAAAAAGTTGGGTAAATATCATACAAACAGTGCACTGTCATTATTACAGGCGTAGTGTGTCCCATGAGATGCCCACACAAGAAACATTACTTGAATGTTCATCAATGAGGCAATCAACTTTAGTAACTGCATTGAATATCTTTATTAATACATCTGAAAAAGATTGTTTTGACCCTTCATTTAGATATATATTCACTGAAATAAACGAAATCCAGCTACTGATTTTCTCAACTTGGGGATGTAGTTTTGCATTCAGAAATGATAAAACACAATCATTGGTTTTTAATATTCAACTAAGCAATTGTCGTTCTTATTATCATCTCTAAGACCTGGTTATGAACACATACCTTTCTTCCGAAAACTTTATAACACACTATTTACATGTGGTTTTAGCAATTAACATGCATTTTTGTGTGAAATATTTTGCAGTTACACGAAGCAAATGAGAAAAAATCAGGGTGTAGTGAACGAGTGCGGGAACAACTGTTAGGATGTTCGGAAAAATATACCAATAATTATCGTGTTAAGTCTAATGGTGACCTTGGACTCTAAATGGGCATTCCCTATTGGTCAGTATTTATTTCACTTGTTAAATATTGTACAAATGTTTTCTGTTTTATGGTACGATGTGGTTTGTTTGGTTGGTATATAAACAGAGCATGTCTAAAATATAATGATTCATAACTCAGAGGCTGAGACTTGTGTTCTGGACTCGACTGGCTGGGATAGACAGCGGAGCGGGGCCAATCGGGACTCTAGGTCGTTCGTACGTGTTCGCGTGACATTGATCCGATCGATAAATACGCTGCTATCTAATCCGCAGTCAATCCGTTACAACAACAACCAAATGTATTTAAACACGAAATTACAGAATCACAGTAAAATCTGAAAACCATGCAGTAAACACTTTATTTACAAAGTGCTAATCAATTATTACAGACTTGACTGTCCCTTAATTTGCACACCAATCACTCTCTGTTCTCGTTCTCTTATCTTCGATTTTCTTAACCTTCTGTATCCAGGCATTTCACTTTTGATTGGTGATATATACCACTTATATCTGTCGATATCAATAGCACACACCACAAGGACACCTACAGAAAAACCAACTCGCATTTGTCCAGCTAAAAAGGGGACCATATTAGGAATAGTAACATTTGTTTGTTACGCACCAACTTAATCTTGTGATGTCGTAGATTGTATACATACATCAAGTTCATTGAATAAAAAAAAGGGTTCAGAGAAGAAGATTTTCTTTTCGACGAAATCATGTCCAACTAAGGTAAATGATTTCGTCGGAAAGAAAATTTTCTTCGGTGAATTCTCTTTTTCTTATTCAATGACACAATGGGTTATTTTAACTATCCAGTTCAATTTATTTAAATTTGACTATTCATAAGTTTAAGTAAAACTTGTAAAAACTCGGTTTATTTAGATTAAGTTCTGGACTCATTTTTGATGTTCAATAAGTTCACATATGTGTGTCTATATCTTCTTCCTTGCAGTCTTTATTCCGTTATAACACTCGCTAAAACATCATGCTATACAAATCACATCTGACATCAGTCATTTACATATTTATGTAAAAACACTGTTTCCAGTTTACGACTAATTGACTGGCTATAATAACATTATCTCTGCTCCAAATCAGGCAGTATAATGAGAGGAGGATGAGTTTATCTATGTACAATTGTTTTTTTGTTAAATACTGGACAATAACGTTCACATATAAGTCATAACAGCAAAGAATAAGTAATTTGTAGGCTATGCCTATTCATTTGATAACACCTAAAAAATAAAAAATACATGTATCTGGAAAACAAAATTACAGAGAAAGTGTATTTTAGCCATCTTGTAGACAAAAATATCAAAGGACAAAAAGAAAGGAGTTTAGGATAGAAATCAACACCTGAAAAGATAACACCCCAGAGACATTGAAACTGTATGAGGATGATAGTTTTCTTTATGATTTAAATTATTTTTATGAATATATCTTCAGCAGCTCCTAATTTATTTTATTTTAGGCTAATATGATTAGGCTATGTGATTCAATAACTTAAAAAGTCAATATTGATTGAAACCCATTCGTTTAAGCTTGTACGTAACAATTTGACTACTGTTCGTTCGTTGTTAAAGAAAATCAATAAGTCTGATATCTAACCAGTGCTACAATTCCTGAAAAATGAAATATTAGTTTTCTCATTCAGTGAACATATATTGGCTGATCAGACTACTAATAAACTCACGTAACAGGTTGACCCCAGGTATCTCTAGTGTTTAGTCTTATAGAAAGTCAAGATATCATTCAGTAACGGATTCCAGGATTCAATATCCTATAATTTATTTGGTTGGCTGCAAAAGATTACACCTGAAATTCACCTCAGAATTTTGATAACACAATCAAAACTTCTACAATTCGAGAATTAGTACAAAAGGAGTAACAGTGCCGTAAATTTAGAACTAATTTTTTTTGACGAAAACTGTTTCAAAATTTTAAGATATAGTACAAGCTGCTAATATCATTTATATCATGGGGGTCTTTGATGCCCTATGTTCTAGTCATGTATCTTTAGTGAAATTATTCACAAACAAAATTATCCCCATCCCACCCTACCCCCAGAGTGCAGTTGTGTACTTGATGTTCAATCCATTTTATTCTTTTTTTTGTATTTGTAACTTTACATCTAACGTGGATCGATAAAGAAAAACAGAGAAAATAGAAACATTTCCAAATTTCTTTATACTTTAAATTAATAGAGATGTAGGTCAAGGTATTCTTCAAAACAAAATTGGTTAGTTTATTATATATGTGTGGTTATATACATACGTACATAAACATTTATCGACAGTAATATGGTACAATACTTTGTAACTAAGTCATTTCGCTGTGCTAATACGGTGTGGCAACTTGAACCGATACACATATGTATCAGGTTCTACGTTGCTGATGACTGACTAACTGACTGCCAAAGACAAAAAACACTATAAATTAAATTCCGAAAATAATTATATATATATATATATATATATATATATATATATATATATATATATATATATATATAATTGTGGACTGACAAAATGTGTTATCTGGTAGTACTTCTATATAAATAACCTACGCAATTGAATAAGTGTATAGGCGTATACGTGTGCGTATAAGTACACAGTTTACCACGTAGATCAGTTTAGGTTATATCAAAACAAATCTATGCTTTAGTGGGAGAGAGGAAAGATGTAGTTCTAACTGTTAAATAATCAAGAGGCAACTAAGTATAGTACCGATCGTGAAATTATTCTTTTTATAATAAACAAATAAGCGAAATGTTTATAGAACAAAGACTAAAAAGTAGTTATGTAATAAAATAAGTAAAAACATTTTTTTATTCTCTCTATTGGTTAGTAAGTATATAAATATATTACCGCAGAAGTATAAATAAAATTTTGAATCTTAGCCAAATGTTTCCAGAAAACAATAAGAAAAATTTAAAAGTATATATCAAGAGTTTTTTTCTTGATTATAAGCAACAACGAAGTTTGACATTAGGAATTATTTAGTCATTTCCAGAAGAAAAAAATTGTATAAATTGAGAAGTTATTTATTAAGAGGTTTAATGCATCAATGTTTGAAACATCTCATATGTGAAAGCTAATCGTATTAACCGGTGACGATGAAGTGGGTCAGGGAAGATTTAAACCTCCAACTAGAAGATATAATAAACAATTTTCGGTTTAATACTTTGTATTCATTTATGTAAGTCATCTAATGTTTTTATAAGCCAATAATATGGTCAAAAATTCACTCATTTCAAAGGAATATCAGGACTAAAGTTGAGTTACAGCGGAATTTAAATAAAAATTCTATTGAAATATTGTTACAAACTGCCTTCTTACTTCCACTTATTGTAATCATTTCTGTTTACGTGTACATTTCCATCTGTTTTGTTATGGTGTTAACTTTTGAACATGGATAAGTTACAGATTTTTCAATCTCAATTATAAGTAATACATTACAATTTCTTTAATTGCGTTTAATGTTAGCAGATATTTTTCTGTTATTAACAACTTTTAAGTAATTATTAGTAATTACATTGAACAATATAGTTTTATACTGTCGACAACAAATAAATGATTAAGAAAGATTAACTTTTCCTATATTTTTTTTCTTAGTGTCAAGGCATGTTTAGATATTTAATAAATTGTGTGTTTGTGAATTTTATGACGAATTGCATTTTACTTACTTCATCTGGTCCATTATAGAAATTCGTAGTTTTACCAGCTATATCATTATATCCAGCCCGAATATTCACAGTATTTGTTGATGATTGATAATAACAGCCAACGACACCATCGTCACCCTATATTGTGAAATGAAAAAAGATTATCCAAGCGAAAAATATGATTTGATTTAACAAGATATAATGATAAATGATAATCTTTTTTCTAATAACTTACTATGAAATATTTTTCTAAATAGCCATAAACACTAACCGAAAGGACTACAAACCGTGAAACAAACAACAAGAAGATATAAAAAGAAATTTATCCATTGTACACGCAAGTAGATATTTGAACTTAGTAGCTCAGTGGACAACATGCTGGGCATTTGAAGTCAAAAGTGGTGGGTTAGAGTTGCAGTGTGAATATCAGCAGTAAGATACAAGTACATCTAGTTGAAGAATCTCAAATAAGACGATCCATGCGTCCTGAGTTTTACTGCTAGCCACTATCCGATTATACTATCAATATAAAAGATAACTATATTCGGTGCTGAAACAATAAGTAATCTCGAATTAATATTTCATATTATGGAAGATTGTAAGCATAATATACATCGAGGCTTAAAGATTAATCAAAATTGGTTTACTAGTCAATCTTACTGCGAAACAATCATGTAACTGTTATATTCGAACTCATTAGTTTATGAATATGAAGCTAATTAATCGATTCAAGTAAATATGTTCAAATGAAAAACTTATGCGGACCTCAAAATGAACTACCAACGTTTTTGCTAGTTACTAAACCTTTAGAATACAGATAAATTGAAAATATATGACTGAAATGTAAGAAAACTTAGATGAGCACAGTAATTTAGCATCAAATTATTTTCAAACGTTTTAGTTGTTTTTTATCAATTGTAAAATCAAAGTATGTTCCGCATCGAAAAGATCATTTTAATGGTTCTAGATTCAGATCATTGTATAAAGTGGTAAATATTTTCCAAATAATTTGAGAAAGCTCCCACGTTGTTTGCATGTACACTGGTTAATAGGCTATCAAAATACTGTTTACAGGTAACAACACTTTGGTGATCATATGTGTGTCATTTATCCAGTGAATCCACTAACATAATAATTTACTGGGATATCATATTCAAACAAAGATTGAAAAAGAAAATACTTAGTTATTAGTATTTTTTGGGAATCAAGGGAAAAAAGTTACAGTTAGCACCTTGGGACCTATCGGTTTGATAGTGAAAAATACTTTATAAATTCATACATATCATCTAGTGTGTTTTATCGTAATTATCCCAATGAATGGCATTGTTGTTATAGTATTTCTTTTGACTTGTATTATTGATTCTGGTTACTTCACAAAAAATTATCTTTAAATAGCCTTCAAATATTTAGTCAAAATTATTTCAATCTTATTTACTGTTAGTCCAAAATTTAGATCATGTAATAATAATCACGTGACTTATTACCTAGGTTCTGGATGCTGAAATGTACTGAAATGATTATATACATGTTATCTACACTTACGTCCAAAAACAGTATCTTTATTAAGAAATCAACCTTACTTTTGACTTATTAGAAGAAAAAAACACATAATTGTTCAGTGTAATGAAAACTAAATTATCTAACACGTATAAATATCCCAAGTGTATGAGCGACAGTGATCTGTGACCGAAAACTAACATAACGTTTCGAGATAGCACGAAAAATGAGTGCTAATAGCAATTATTTCAATATTATACTAATGACGTCCTTGTTGCGGGGATTTTATTCATTTTACCCAATTTCTGGTATCAGAACTTGATATGTAATTTAATAAGCTATCATATGCATCCCAGTAAATACATATTGTCCTTTTTTCAAAAATTATGATTTCTAATTTCTGAATAACATCCTTACTATAGTCACATGACAGAATAGTCAGTCTTATAATGATATAAAACACGAAAGGCTTTCATTAACAGCCTGATATGTATGCTATGGCAATAAGACCAAAATTTAGAGGAATAACCTTAGAACAGCTTTATTGAAATTCATTGTAGGTCATATTAACACAACCTTTTCGATAACAGATTATGATTACAACGTAGGCTCAAACGACTAAGTCTACACTTGTCAACATTGTTTAAGCAAACAGTTGATGACTTCATGTATTAGAACTATGCATTTGTTCACCCAACCTTTTTTCAACATACTTATACACAAGCGAACAAACACTGAAGTGACTAAGGAGATGAACATAATAGTTAGTTGATGAAATTGGTAGTTCAATGGTTGAGCAAACAATTTCCCTTCAACTATCTCGAAAATGTATACTGTAACAACGTATAGTAAACGACTTAATGAACTATGCGAATTATGAGATCACATAAGTGTTTACTTTATTGATATGGTTTTAACTATTCACCTAGGTTGAGTGAAATCTTAGTCAATGGAAATGAGAATTATTCATCCGAAAGAGCTTCGATGCCAAATTTTTTGGCATATAGCATGCATATACAAAGTAAGACACAGTAAAAATTGTTTATCTAAGTCAAATGAAACTGAAATTAATCGGTGAAAAAAGGTTAATGGAACAATTACTAATCATACTGTTTGAGAAAACAATTTAGAACAGAAACATTTCCATTTTATTTGTAATTTCCAATTAGGAAATAAAAACGACAAAGTTTATGCATCTTTTAAATTATTCTTTTTTGGATCAATAACTGGATTTAAGTTAAATTTCCCGCCTACGTGACAAGCATAACTCGGTGAAATATGCTTCACAACACTGGTATGCAGTAAATTTTTCTACAATTTGTATGTCAACCAATCAACATACAGTGAAAGTGCACACTTATAAGCACCAAATAAAGAAACAAATAGTAAAATAACCAATCATATTTTATAAAAAAACAAATATTGATTTCTGTTGGTAGTTTTTACGTAATGTTGGCAAATACTTTTTAGCATAATTCATTTCTTGTTTCGTTACTTAGGTAGGCGTTAGTAAGCGCGCCATAGATTTTCCCTTGAGTGTATAACAGCAATTTGATCAATTTTAAAGTATTTACATTGAAAGTTTCATGAAAAACTGAAACAGTCGTATTGAGTTTTAGAATACATTTCTTTTTATCTGGGAGGACTTCTTATTGCTTTCACATACAACTCTTGTAAATTGAAACGCCAAAACTCTATTCTGCTCACAATTAGATCACGTTTCTTATGACTGGCTTGGAGGTGGAATACAACAGTAGATAACTGAATACAATTACTTTTATACCATCGTTGTTTACTGTTGAATTAAAAAAATACATATACGTAGTTTCCAGTGGTTGGTTGACTTAAAAAATCACCCTTGTACTCAACAGTGTATGTGAACTGATTAGCCACGTGACAATAATACGTATTATTCAATATGGTGAATACCAACAGTTTATAAATGCTTATTCTCGTTACAAAAATGAACGTTAGAAATTAGAATCTAACTAAGAACTACAAAAGTATTAGTTCTTCTACTACTCAGGGATTTTTCTTGATAACCTTGTTTCGCAGTGTTAATGTGGTGTGGCAACTTGAGCCGATGCATATGCACGTTAGGTTCTACGTTGCATATGACTGACCCACTGAGTCAAAGTTATAAGTCTGAAGACTTAAGAATATTTTAAGGAATTAGTCAGATCCTACATAAAACTAGGTTAGTGTTTATCACGTCATCACATTATTCTTCAAGAAGGAAAGAATGGATCATAAAACGTTTTATCCATTGACATCTTGTTGATAGTCGACATCAAGCTGATCTCGAAGTGGCATTTGAAGCTATTTGTGAAACTAATCCAATATACTGTACCTCTCAAGACTTCGCCTTCGGAATACAGTGTAAGTTATAAGGGATTCACTTAAATATAGTTAACCTATGTGATCAGAAGAAGTCTACGCAGCCTCATTTTTTACCCTGATCCCGCCGGTCTAATAAAAAGAAACTTTCGAAATATTGCTTAACATATCCATTTTTCCAATACACTCGTTTAAAATGTTTTGCTTCTTCATATTCTTTCAAAAACAGTTTAACAAGTTAACTACTTGACCAAATCTTTCATTTTCTTTTACTAATCACTATTAAGTATATACTCTGGTAGTATACTAGGAAATTTTCAATTCTTTTTTTAGAAATTTAACTTCATCGAAGATCTTCGATATGAGACAACTAATCAGTAGTAGTTAAATAGTACACTGTTTGTCATAAGGTCTGATGGTCTTTGGTTCTATCCCATGTGTCGTCGAGAATGGGAACCACACTGAGCAACTCCATAAAAAATGAAACAGCTATCTAATATTACTTGCTGATTTCTAATGATAATGTGCTGAAAGCTAACTTTGATTTAAATAAGCTTTATAAAAACCGCTCAAATTAATTTAATATAATTCTTGCTGACAAACTTATCACGACTAGTATTGTATAATATTACACTCCGTTTTCTTGAGAACTATAACACCGTTAACATACATCCATGATGGTTAAAGGCGATTGCAAAGAAATATTGCTTAGCTAAGCCTGCATTATTTCGCTATAATTTGTTGAAAGATATTTAATACAAATGATAATGATAGTAATCCGTTGTTAAATAGGTTTTTCTTAATTTGAAACAACAAGAGTGTTGATAACAATAACCTAAACAAACAAAGAGGGAGATTTACTAATAAAAACAGAGATAAGGGACTAATTACGAGAGATGAAGACAAGCCAAAAATGAGTAGGTAGTAGGCATGAAGTAGGTTTTTAAGTCTCACATCTGTGACCTGAACAATTTAGTGCATAGTAATAGTAGCAGTAACATTAATTAATAATAATAACGATAATAATAATAATAACGGATACTATTTACTTAATTTAAACGATTGTATTTGTGAGTGAAAAATACACAAAGACGCAGTTTAAAAACAAGTTTATAAGTTGGTCTACGATGTATGAGTAATACTTAATAGATGAAGACTTATTATCTTTTCACTGATATGCTCGTCTCAAAATGTTTGATAGAGTTCGAATAAATGATATAACTATTGAAAATCAGATGACTAGACATATAGGAGTGTAATACACTTAGTTAACATAATTTATGTATGACATTTGATGGGATGTAACAGATGTATCTCCCATTTTATGTGTGAGGACACAATTACTGACGTGTTTATATTTAAATAAATTTGCTTAAATGAATATGTTAAACGAATGACTCTGTAAAATTATGCTATCTTAATAAAGTGAGTTAATTGTGAGCATTTTGTGAGAAAACCTATTATTAGTCAATAATGGAATGAATGAACCTGAATACTGATATGCTTTTCTTCTATGTAGAAGATAATAACTGTATTAACGCATAAAACATGGAAAAATAACATGAAATAATATTACTATCTGAGTCAACTACATTAAACTGTACCCAGTGGTTTAGCTAAATTATTTTCATAATAATAAAAGCACGTGCATAGAAGAATCAGTTGTTTATATACTATCAACATGCTTTTAAAGTGTGTGTCAGAATTCTTATCCTTACTTGCCTCAAATTCATTTCATCTGAAAATCCGACAAACGTAAATATCTGTAGTGTCGGGTGCTGTGTCAAGCCCACATGGCTCATTTTAGCTTACAGACAGACCAATTTATTCGCCCTTCTTGAGTCACATTTTGACCTTGTTAATCATTCGCTTATTAATCTTGATTGTTTTTATATGATAATGTGTGCGTACATTGCTTACCCTATTCATCGCATGTCTGTAACTTATTTTTGGTCTGACTACAAATATGGATTGACGCTTGATTAAATCGAGTTGGTTTACATGCCTTCCCCACCGTGCGTTATTTCGCTTGGCTCTCTTTTCTCCATTTCACTTCTCCGATCGTTTGCCTGTTCAGACCAACGATTGTATGAAATATACGCATTCAAACTTCATTCTCATATTTAATTACGTTATTAACTAACGCGAGTTAATTCGATAATAATGTGCGAGGATTGGCGGAGTGTATATTTTAACAGCAGTCATTCGATAACAATCTGAAACGATCAAATTGGAGTCAGATTAAGGGCCACTAAATATCTAATATTTAGCCCAATTTTTCAATTGACATTATTCACTTGTCTCTATAGGAAAGAACAAACGTAATTTAAATTTCACATGGCTTTTAGTTTACGTGTCTTAACCTATACTAAGTAGTAAGTCTTAATTTGTAGCAAACACGAAATGAACTACATAATGGTATGTGGAAATAAACAGAGAAACGAAAAAGTATACTTCGAAACAAACAAACGAAATATAGGATCCATGTTTTGTAGGCTTTAAAGGATTCAGTAATAATCCTATTCATTGCATATTTCGAAAACCTTCCAAAAAACGTAATATCAATTCACGACGAAAATCATATACGAATATAACCATTTTTCAAAAAAAAAACACCAAACGCTCATTATTGACTAACTGGTTTTGATATGAGTTTCTCAAAACTCTAGTAAGAGGTTTTAAATGGTACAGTTCAAGCATCACGAGTGAAACGACCATTAATGATGAGATTGGATGATCGGTGCCATCTGCTATGAATCGATTGAAGTTCAAGATGCGAACCAGCGGATAGTAACCTAGTGGTCGGACAGCTAAGAGTTTGCCGCAAGACCCGAAAGTTCTCTGTTCAATTCTCAGTGGGACTAGTTCATACTACTGAAGAGTCATCCCATACTAGTCCGAAACCGACCATAAAACCTCTCAACCAAAAAGGTCTGGTAGCTGCTTTTTACCATTATCGATTTTCGGTAGTTTTTATTACCAAGAGATATGTAATCTGTCAATAAATTCAATCGATTGACAGACATTGTGGAGATTTAGAATGTTTCACTTCATCTTAACAAGCACCTGAGAAAAATAGCAGCAGCAACGATAAGAAAGGTTCAAAATGAATTGAACTACACATAAGCAAATGCCAGTACATTATCTCACCTGCTAAGTAACATTGATGTTTTTAATAATTTTGTATAAACTATTCAACAACTTTTTTTATTATATTCTAATTACAAGTTGATTTCGAAAGTAAACATGAATGATTAATCATGTTACTAATCAATTAAAATAAAACAGATTGCGGTTAGTTAGTGAGAAAAAAATTTGCTGGAAAAAAATAGTTGTAATAGTTGTTGACTGTTTATTTCAATTGTAAGCATTTTTATTAGGCGATGTTCTTTACAATGGTTATTTTTAATGATAATTGATGTGACTTCGTAATCAAGTACGAGGTAAGGCGGACTGATTGATCGGTAAGTGGTAATCGACTCAGTATTTATGTAGTTCTTATTGTCAATCGATAAGGTGGAAGTCAGGCCACTTATTTAAGTGACGACATAATATACACTACGTTACGGTGGAGCTCTAGAAGATGTGGAATTTTTTACGTACCTTAACAGTACCATCGATGAACAAGGAGGGTCGGATGTAGATATGAAGGCAAGGATTGGCAAAGGGTGACATTCCCATAGTTGAAGAACATAGAGAACTCAAAACAGCTGTCAGCCAACATCAGTCAGTCTTCAATACGAACGTCAATACAGTTCTACTGTACGGAGCTGAAACTTCGAGAACTACTACAACCATCATCAAAAAGGTACAAGTATTTACAAACGGTTGTCCATGCAAGTTACTGAATGTCCGTTCGCTGGATACCATCAGCAACAGCCTACTGTGGGAGGGAACAAACCAGGTTCCAGCTGAGAAAATTAGGAAAAAATGCTGGAAGTGATTAGGAAACACAATGAGGAAATCATTAAACTGCGCCATGAAGCAAGCGTCAACTTGGAATCCTGAAGGAAAACAAAAAAGAGGAACACCAGAGAACACACTGTGTTGAGAATTGGAAACAGACATCTAAAGGATGAATAGCAACCGGAAAGGATTGCCTAGGACAGAGTTCGATGGAAAATGCTGGTGGACGGCTCATGCTTCTTGACGAGGGGTAACAGGCGTAAGTAAGTACGTAACGGTGTTAAATAGTTTCAGGTAGTCAATAGGAAATTATACATCTAAATTTAGTATTAATAATCACTCATGAGCAAGGTGTTGCCGGAATATTGGGGAAGTGGCGTTCCTCATAGGATTCGGACCAGCGTCACATAGTCAGAGACACTGCCATCGAGCGACTCATATATTCCTGAGACAGGATATATACACTAAATAGTGACTGACGTTATACTTTGGTTATCTATTCTCTGAAGGAGTGGCATACTCTGAGTCACGAAATGTCAGAAAAGTCCATTTTTCTACTCACTGGGATATTATAAATATATTAATTTATTTATAACAATCTACCCAATGCTCGCGCGCGAGATCGATAGGTCCTGTATTCGAATCTCGCGGGGGCGAGATCGTGAATGCGCACTGCTGAGGAGTACTAGGGCGAAACGGCTGTCCAGTGCTTCCAGGTTTTCCATGGTGGTCTAGCTTTAATTGACTCCTGAATCCAACTACTGAAATTACTAAAATTTCCACAAAACCCCTTCTGATGTTGTTCGAAATTATCAAGTCAAATCATGGTAATGATACCTATAGTGTTAAACTTGTTTAATATCTAGTGTTTACTGGATTTTACTGATTAAGTTGTAGTGTGACATTTAGTATAAGTGACTTAATATTGTGTGTACTATGTTTAAATGCAATTTACGTATCTTCGGGTCAGTCGTCTCGTACAAGGATTAGTTATACTACTTAAATGATTTAAATCATTATGCCATCCTTATACCTTAGTTGTGGGAACAGAATATAGACTTACACAAACAATGTATTAGAAGAGACAAACAACGAAATTACGTCTTTAAAGCACGAATATCAGAACAAACTTTACAGCCACTTGATTTGCAAAGGCCTGATAACTGTAATAATTTTCTATTTAAGATAACCGTTGTACCATTATGCGTACAACTTTCAGTTAGAGAGAAAAATGACAAGCAGTCAAGTGAAAATAGCTTAATGAGTACATAGTATTAAAGCATTCCAATACCATTACTGATTACATTTTAAATAAATTATAAAAATGCATCCATCAGCTTGATCTAAATTTACTAATCTATTCAAAAACAAGCAAACAAACGAAATAATGAGCGCTACCCACTGAGATTAATTTAGATGGAATTATTCATTACTTAATCAATAAATGCTTTGTAAATATGTTAAACTAATTAAAATTCATTTATTAAAATGAAAAGAATATTCACGAAAATACTGTCGAATAATATATCAGTGAATACTATTAAACCTAAACACCGAGTACATGCGTGGATCAAATATATCAAATGGTTTGAATATAGGTAAAAGAAAATTAGAACAAAGAAGTGTTTGGTTAGAAATGAAATCGATTTCTGTTGTCATTAATGAAAAAATAAAGCCTATTGAGTCTCTCTCTTTATATATAATCATATAATTACAGACTATTGGTAGTTTAGTGGTTTCAGAAAACTGTAATTAGAAGATAACTATGAACTCACCGAATACAATTTAATGAGATAGTTTCTCCAGCTAATGTTAGCTTGTGACAAAATCTATCTACCAGTTGAGCTGATGTTTAAAAATTAAAAAAACGATAATTGTGTATTTGATACTGACTAGTACTCAGATAAGTTGTCGAAGTACCAGTAAGGAGTGATAACTTTTGAAGTCAACCATGGCGAAAGTGGGGCAGGTAAGTACTGATAGTACTGGAAGATCATCGTACTAGTGTCTTAAGCTGAAAATATCAATCAATCTAAATGTATCCTGTGGACTGTAGATGATTTGTCAAATGAACCTTTCAACTATCAACACCAAAGTTACATTGAAGATGTCTTTATGAACAAATTTTCTATGTAATTATGTAGCAAATAATGGTTAGCTTCAAATACTTTTGGGCTTTTAAATAAAAAAACTAAAGCTGAATTTAGCTGAATTAATGGATTAGTTCATATTAATCTACAGTTGATTATTTTGCTCAACATGTACATTTGTGTAGCAAGGTGTGATCTTCAAGTTTAAAAAAAAAGATAATTAACAGCAAACAATAATTAGTCTACAAAGAAATCATTTACTATATATACATATAATTAAAGTGAATACAGCAAAACTTAAGTGGTCGCTATCAAAAAATGAACTCAGAAGTTAAGTGAATAGTTGTGCGCTCATTTTCGAATCACATTTATTTTAAGCAATCTAGAGACACTAATCGGTTGTTAAAACAAGAGTAATTAAAATGGTTTGAATATAATACCAATTAAATAGATATGTACCAATAAAATCAGTGATCCACAGCCCCTATTGGTTATGCTGAAGGAAACGGAATGTTGAAAATCAAAATACAAAGATATACTTGGCACACTTATTGGTCGAAATTATATTAAACTCAATCATAACTTTCCATGATTAATGATATAACATGCCTACTTTGAAAAGTACTTAGATTTGAAAATTTTATTCTTTTAGTCTTCTTTGAATTTGATTAGTTTACACTAACTGATACTCATAATAACCTCAGCAGTGGGCATGATTACTTAATAATATAAATGGAGAAAGGAATCAGTCGGTAATATGCAAAGCCACCAAATGACCTGGTATGGCCAAGTGTGCGGTGGGCTCGCCCTCCCTCTCAAAATGCTCTCACACGGCCACGCGTATACACCCTCTGCTAGGGAAGTCCTACTTACTGCCTTCTCGTGGCAGGGGTGTTGTTTACGAAAATGAGAGGACGAAAAGCGAATGTCCGGCACTTTAACCGGATCCTAAACCAATGGTGCACATTTGTTCCAGTATCCTGAGGGAACAAATGGAGTATGAACCAATCGCTGGTCACGGGCTACCATGGGACTGCATCTCTTCACGATGCTCCATTGCCTTGTGGGTGACTTTTAGGTCAAAGGCTCGGGGTGTGGCCTCCTAAAAAACCAACTGCTTCAGTCTGGGCATCCGGACAGTATCACAGCCCACACACAACGAGAATGAAATGACGATATTTACTGAAAATTCTGTTCACACTTCGATTAACAGTCAAACAATTCATATTATTATTATTGTTATTATTATTATTATTTACTACGTCATTTATTCACTCTCTTTTATTACCACTTTATGTATCCTTATTTTTCGACTTATACAGCAGCATGACTATGGTGGAAACTCGATTCTATATAAACGTTCTCGAGTCACTGTCCGGTTGAAAATTGTATGTTACCACCGAATACGAGAACTGAAGCAGTTTCTCTGAAACCACGTGCACCATTCAAACTGGCTGCCTTCAACGTTCGCACACTAGTGCAGGTCGGACAACAAATAGGGCTGGCTATGTCTTTGGAAAGTCTTAATATTGATGTTTGTTGTCTAACCGAGACCCGTATTCAAGACTCTGGCGAAGTACTACAAATTCGATCTCCATCTGTCGCTTCGAAAAGCTTGTTTTACGTGCGCTTATCCGGGGACCCTGTGGCATCTTCGTCTGGTCTTGCTGGCGTTGGTGTCGCATTAAACGCTAGAGCCGAGGCAGCACCAATCGATTGGGTCCCCATTAACAGTCGATTATGTGCTGTTAAACTAGAACGTTCCATCAAAGTGAGAAGAAATCGGCGTGAGAAACGATGTCTTTTCGTCATCTCCGCTTATACCCCGACAGACCGCAGCCTGGATGCAACCAAGGACGAATTCTACCACCAGTTGACTGTTCTTCTTCAGAAAGTGCGTTCGACAGATATTGTAGTACTAACCGGAGACTTAAATGCTCAGGTCGGGCGTCTAGGCACAGACGAGAGTCGATTGGGTGGCCGATGGGGACTTGTTGGTCGCAGGACACATAACGGGGACCGTCTAATGCAACTGTGCACAGACCACAACCTGTTTCTGGCTAGCACTAACTTTCGACACAGTCATCGCCGATGTGCCACCTGGCGTCCTCCCTCTGCATCAAAAGCCTGGACTCAGATTGATCACGTCGCGATTACCTAACGCTGGCGTGGTTGTGTAAAAGACTGCCGCTCTTTTGGAGTACCTATCTGGACTCTGAACATGCCTTGGTCTGCGCCAATCTTGCCTTACTTTTCAGTGGACAACGAAGTGACCGCCATCAACGGATTGATATTAGCAAGCTGGTTGCAACTTCTGTTGCTAGTAAGTATCGAACCGAGCTAGCCTCTAGGCTAGCTACCACTCCACCGAAAGGTATAGATGAGCATTGGTTGCAATTGCATGACGCCATGAAAATGGCGGGAACAGTCAGTTGTGGGTTTGCGAAACGTCCCGCTTATAAGCACTGGGTTCCTTCAGGTTCCTTACAACTCATTGAAGCCCGTCGGTCTACTCCGGGTGACCGTGAGTTTGACCATAAACGAAGGATGTTACGTAAGGAAATTGGGCAAAGCTTGCGTAAGGACCGAGAGGCCTGGTGGTCGGAGCGTGCTAATGAGCTGGAAGCAGCAGCTGCATCTGGTAACTACCGGAATCTCTTCCAGCTCATCCGAGCCACTGGCAGCAAGAAGTCTGGTGTGAGTGAAACAATCTGCGAGGATGATGGGATGCCAATCACTAACATCCATCGACGTCTTGGACGATGGGCAGAATTTTTCGAAGGGCAGTTCAACTGGCCTGCTGCTCCGGCAACATCGGTCAGACTGTCCTGCCCTCCATGGCCGGTGACGACTGATCCACCAAACGAGGAGGAAGTCCGCAACGAACTCCAACTCTTGAAGCGTTACAAATCACCTGGCCCAGATGACTTACCTCCGGCTCTTTTTAAAGATGGTGGTGACTTTTTGACTAAGGAATTGACGACGTTGTTTACAAAGGCCTGGGAACTAGAGAGTGTACCAACGTCATGGAATGAGTCGATAGTTGTCCCTATCTTCAAAAAGGGTTCACGTCGTTTCTGTAACAACTATCGGGGGATAAGTCTACTTCCGATTGCGTCCAAGCTATTGGCTTCTGTCATACTTCGTAGGTTGTTCGAAACCCGAGAAAGATTGACTCACCAGGAGCAGGCTGGTTTTCGTTCTGGTCGAGGATGTATTGATCATATCTTCACCCTCCGCCAAATGTTAGAACACCACCATACTTATCAAAGGCCAACAATCGTAGTGTTTCTTGACATCAGGGCTGCCTTCGATTCGTTGGATAGGACTGTTCTCTGGGATTGTCTATTGAAGAAGGGTGTGCCTGAGAAGTTTATTAACATCCTAAAGACCCTATATAAAAACACCTCAGGTAGAGTGAGGGCAAACAACCACCTCTCTCCATCGTTCCATTCGAGCAGTCGGGTTAGAGAGGGTTGCCCAGTCTTACCATTCCTCTTCAACTTTGCCATCGACGACATTCTGGAAACAGCTCTGATGAATGTAAGTAATGGTGGTTTGGATCTGTTGCCTGGAGAAAGACTTCTCGACCTTGAGCATGCGGATGATATTGTCTTACTGAGCGATAATGCCCAAGCCATGCAATCCGCACTTAATCAGTTGGAAATCAGTGTCCGTAGTA
>OX104024.1:37671486-38044494 GCA_944470205.2 Schistosoma margrebowiei | reverse complement strand
CGGCTTTAGCATTTTGAGCGAGATCATATTTGCAAATCATAATGCTGAAATCATATGAATGAACAATAAATAGATAGAAGGCACCAATCCACATTGTCTCAACATGATAACTCACCACTCTTTGATCTTTTGAAAAAGCCAGCGCTATAAAGCCTGTAACTTTTTGAACATTCCCTCTAAGCTCAAATTCCACGTAATTTTCAGACTTCACGGACACCAACTTCCAGGTGACAAGAAATGCACAAGATGACTCGGTACACATAGCAGGTCTTAAGCATCCTTTTGTTAAAGCACACTCGTGTAATGTAATGTCTGGAAAAATGGCGTTGGCAAAGGTAGCTGACAAAGCCAAGTTAACAAGCACTGTAATCAGAAGGAACATAACTATGTACCAAACAACATCAATTGTTGCGCTCTATCAAGGACAGAATGTTGTTAAAGTAATTGAATGGGTTTAACAAACTTCAGCCTTCAGTATTAAAGATAGAAGGCCTATCGACCCATGTTAATCCTTGCAGTTTGTATTACTGTGGAGGTCTAATTTTGTTTTTAATGTATTAACGGAAGGTGCTGATATTACGTGTTCCGGTAGAGAATTCCAGTAATTCACTACTCGGTACGAGAAACAAAACTCCAGATGTAAAATATTTGATCTCGGTTTTTGAACTTTCCTCGAATGTCCTCTTAAATGATCAGTCCTAGATGGAATTAAAAGATAATACATGTTAATACCAATGTCATCGTTCAGCATATGATAAGCCCCCGTATTTTACGGTAAGATAAAGAAAATAAGTTAAGGTGTCTCAATCTGTCTTTATAAGATAGGCCAGATAGACCTTGTACCATCTTAGTACCTCATCGTTAGACTCCTTCCAGCATCTCTGCTTCATACTTGAAGCAAGGACTCGCTGCTTGAATCCCATATTCTAAATGTGATCGCAGGTAAATCGGGAATAGTAATCTAAACATTTCATCTAAATACTGGAAAGACCTACGAGTAGACCATAATAGCCTATAGCCTTTCGCAGCAGCAGCCTTACTGTGACTAGTGGTTTTGAGATCACTGCTTAATATGACTCCTAAATCTTTATAGTTTCTTACTTTGGGTAGCACGAATCCACATATTGTATAGTGATACAGTTCATCATAGTTATTTATTTGCATCACTACATTCTTATTAGGATTTACTTCTAGTGACCACCTGTCCAACCATGACAACAATGAGCTAAGATCATTCTGTAATACTATTCTATCCGACATACTGTGTATGGGTCTCCAAATTTGTATGTCATCAGCGAAGAGTAGAACGAATGATTTTGCTATAGTTGGTAATTCATTTACATAATTTAAAAAAAAGTGAAGAGAACCGAGTATTGTACTCTGAAGAACTCCACTTTTTACAGTTACCCACGAGGAGAGAGCCCCATTTACCCTTACCCTTTGTCTCCTGTCACTGAGAAAGTTACTTATCCAGTCGACGACTGTATAATGGATTCCAAAACGTTCCAGTTTGAATTTAAGACCATAGTGGTAGACTTTATTGAAGTTCTTACTTAGATCTATAAAGATCACATCCACAGGAATATTCCAATCTTTTGCAGCAGCCCAATCCTCTCTTGCAATGAGATTTGTCAAGCATGATAGACCTCTCCTAAAACAATGTTGTTTCCTGGAGAAAAGATTATTCCCTTCAACATAGTTTATAGCAAATATTCGAATGATTTTTTCCATCAGTTTTATAACTGCACCAGTTAAGCTAACGGGCTTATTGTTACTAATTAAATCCCTACTCCCAGACTTATGCACCGGACTTATTATAGCGTCTTTCCAGTCTCTTGGCAGTCTGGACTGCATCAGAGACATGTCAAACAATATCGCTAATGGTTCAGCAATTACATTTGATATGGCTTTCATAATCCTAGGATGAATACCATCAGGGCCACTGGACTTATCAGGTTTGAGATGCTGAAATAGCCTAAAAACAGTACCTTTCTCAATGACTAAAGGGTCCAACAGCGAGCCGCCACGATCCTAATTAATCGTTGGTCGTTCCTCATTACCGATGGAAAACACTTTACTGATAAAGCTTCAGCTTTCTCAGTATCATTTTTTGTCAAGATAAACGGATTTTCTCGTATCGAAAGTGATAGATTTCCATCGCTTCTCTGAGTTTGCATTCTCAAATACGAGAATAACAGTTTTGGACTATATCTAGAATCCCTAAACAATTGTTTTTCATATGATCGTCTAGTCCCACTTGCTTTACAGGCATTCCTAATCTTACAATAACTGGATCTGTATTGTTCTAAGCCAGTAGAGATGAACATATTCCAGTGCTTATTCCCTTTTCTAAGAACTTTCCTGACTGTTTTAGTTATTTATGGTGGACTGTTATTTGGTCTTCGCGGGCTGCAATTAAACGCAACTCAATTTCGTAAATGTGCTTTTCAGCTTAGCAACCAATCAGAATGTGGTAGGAATTATTATATCCGCCATCTTTGTACGTAATGGCGGCCGACTTTCTTCGTTCTGTGCTTCTTTTAGCTATTTCTTTTGTGTAATGTAATTAATGTTTCAATGTGTTAAGATGCCGCAGTTAGTGTAATGTTCTACATGTTGGTGAGAAGTTTACTTCGAACCACCATTGTTTTTTGGGTTTTTGCTGCTTCTACTCTAGTCAATGTATTTCTTCAGTCAAGCTGGTTAGTCTTATGTTTTAAAATGGAAATCGCTTTTGTTTTGACTTATTTTCTAGATATCCAAAGCCGAAGTTCGTTTTTTCTTAGCTGAAATAACTGTTGCTGTCTCATGTGACTAACTGTCCACATGTTCATTCCTAACTGTCCTTTATGAGGTTATCGGCAAAATGAAAGGAAACAATTTCCGGTTTTTAATTTTCTTCAGTATTGCGGACAACAATATCTCACCAACGAGTCAAACTAATACTTAGTGCCTAGCAGTAGCGGATATCAGTATTGTTTTCGAAAGTACCCAGGCTTCCGATAACCATAGACGAAGTCACAGATGCTACCAATCTATTGCAGAGGGTTTGTTATGAAAAAATATGCCACATAGCAGCAATGGAGGGGTTGTACGTATTACGTAGTACGTTAAAGCAAGCTTAACATTGAAAAGCTAGAAATCTGATATCAGTGTGTAGTGTATGTTTGGTGTTTTGGCCACAAAAGGAAGCCGAAGGGTCATGATCTGGTAGTAAAAAGGTAACTAACTGTTATTAAGCTCACCTTTTTATAGACCATAATTCGCCACTCGCAAATTTGTGTTTTTTTACGGTATGATGTCAACCGTTATCTAATATGTTCACCCTTACGATGAAAAGTACCTGCGAATTCTCGCATTCATATTTGAATTATTTTGGGACAACTGTCTTCCAGTTTGATTGCTTCGTACGCCCTGGGAGACTAGATTCCTACATTATTCACAGTTCCAGTATAACTTTCTCACGCAGTAAGTTCAAAGTAAACACTAGTCTTTCTAAATAAGCATGTTAAGCTAATATCCGTATTCTCTATTTCAGTTGATCGATGAAGACATGTACCACGTGCATCTGCTGTATATTGTTATTTTACTCCAATTCTAACTGTTATATCTTCTGAAAAATAAAATTGCTATATGCAGCAAATACAGGCTTATTGTTTTGATGGTGATAGGGGGGTTCATGGGTTTTTTTTAGCAGGACGGAGATATGAACCAAATCACCTTATGAAGAGCGCCTCCAATCACTTAACCTCTACTCATTAAAGTATAGACGTCTTAGAGGTGACCTATTTACTTACAGTATCCTTAACACTTCTGGACATTCTCTTAAACACCTACTTGAGCTTAGTCCCAGAAACTAGAGACACGACATAGCAGAATGGACTGTAGACGCAACTTCTACTCCTTAAGAGTTGTCGAATGCTGGAATTCGCCGCCCGCCCTGAACTAGTCCAAGCGACTTCCCAGGAGTCCTTTGGGAGGCGACTGGATCTTTTATTGTTAACATACCTAGGTTCCTGCTTGGATGTTTTGGTGATCCCCTGCTACTAGACACGGAAGCCTGAACACATGAATTAAGTGATGAGAGGCTCGATTATCATAAGTTTCTTGCAACGATTAAGTAGATAAAACAAAGTAGCATTACGTTCAAAAATTTATTCGAGAATTTTCATTAAGAATCGAATATGAAAAAAAGGTTTAAAATAAGTTCCAGTCTAAAAGTTGCCTTGGTAATGTTAAGCTGCAGTTTTTGTTGTTTTTTCCAAACGAAAGGGTAAAAGAAGTTACTCAAAAAGCACTGGAAGTGGTTGTGAGATTAAAATGGACATCGAGTATCCTTTTTATGATCTGCTGTTAGTTGGGTCTCCCGTAAACAGATCCATAGGGCCATAGTTCTAAGGGCGAAACAGTTCTTTGGATCTGTGAAGGCTCACTCCTGTTGCATTCTAAATGAGAAAATAGTAATGAATTTAGTCAGAAATGTGGAATAGATAAATAACCAAATTACATGTTTTTTAGCAAAGAATTTATGCAGTTGTGATTTACTTTGAGTTCATGAATATTAGATAAAGTCAGCTACTATTACTTGTGCAAAGCATAACATGGACGTAGTACCGTATCTCAATGCTTTTATTATTTTGCTCTTATTTAAGTATTACTATGCATCTGCGTCTAGTTTAACAGGAAGACATACAAACAGAGTTAGTGTCTGATGAACTAAAAGTCCCAGTTGTCAAAAAGATTCTTAATATTTGTCCACAGCCAGCTGCATTTAATTGAGACACAGAACACTCATCTTCTAAGACTGTATACCGCTCTTCTGCGGGCAAATAAAAGCTCACACACTTAGCTATCCTGCTACCGATGTTATTGCTGGGGAAATTGTTTAATGACAGTGATCATGAAATATGGTCAGTGATAGATGTACAATCTAGAAATAAACACCAAACATACTTATCGATATCTTATAATGTATGACAGCAACAGTACCAAAAGCACTTTTTTCCTATTTTTAATCAGACTGATTTGAATCAGTATACTCATCAGAAACCGGCAACTCTACTTACTAGACTGATCTGTTTCGTTACAGGCTTCAAGCACTATAATTAAGTATACCATAATTCTTTCAACTAAACTGAATTATACGACAACCAAGAATACTAAACAAAGCAAGTGTCATAGTTATTGTTTCATTTGCACAGGCATATTGCTTAAAGTAATTAAATGGACATAATTAAGACGATAAAACACAAACACGAAATATAGGCTGATTGAACTTACCTAAGAGAAGACAAAGAATATATATATTGCTTTCCGACTGAAGACAACAGGCAGTTGTTCATAAAAACATAGTTTATAGTACAATAAACATTTCTACAGTAAAATCATGCACTGACAGTCTATCTGGTAACAATCAACTATGTGAATTAACTCACTATGACTTGAGATATCATCCCAGCATGCAATGGACATGCAGTGTGACGCAGTCGAACGTGGCGAATAAAAATATAAAAAAAGATCAAAATTAGCTATATAATCTAGTTATTTAATTAAAAATACATTATGAAATGACAAGATCTGTGGTTACTTGAACGCACAGATGACCGATACATTAAGTTTACATGGTTGCGTTGCGGATAAGATCACCCGTCTTCGCGGTACCAAGTAGGGTATGGACGAGGACGTAACTAAACCCAACTTACTTTTAAATACAGATCATGGTTCTTCAACTGATGAGCTAGTATTTACAAACCAACTTGTCTTAGCAGCGCATTCCTGAATGGCTGATATGTTAGCTTTCCATACATTTGGGCGGGGTGTAACCTGACCGTATAACATGTCCCTAGTTCTAAACGTGAATGACAAAACAGCATGATCGCTGTTCACTAACGGTGGAAGAAATACAATTATTTAAATCAACAGGATGTGTCCTACAGTCATTCATAACAAAGTTACATAACTAATTAATCCATACTCGGAAAACTAACTTGATTTAATGATAGATCCACTTCGATTTCAGTTTCATTTTAGAAGGGACGGGAGATTAGGTGGCTTATGTTTCTCTTAGTATTGGTGATTTCTCAGTTCATTCAACTCTCCTCTGAATGCGTCAACAGGTGAAGCCTTGATTATGTTTTAAGGATAATGGTTCCATCCGTTAATGATTTGTTGACAGAATCGTTAATCAATAAACAGGTAATTTGTTTTGAAGTCGTGAACATTCCCCGTGTTCTCGCAAGTTCTTTGTCCCAAAAGACAGGAAATATAAAGGTGTTCCAGCTGTAGACTTATTACAAGGTAATTAAAAAACTGTGATCTAGTCACCGCTTGTCTACCTATTTAAACCAGTTTCTACTCATATGGCACCTTTGCAATGCAGGAAATCAAGTTAGCTGACGTTCCTTTTTATATTTTCCGACACATTTCTGACATATTTTAGGCAGGAGCTAGTTGCCTGCATGGAATACTTAAGTTTGTAACGAACGGATGTTGTATGTAAAGTCTAAAATATCCTAGTTAAGCAGATGGCTAAATATTTAACATATTGACCATATGGCCATCTCGCGACAGTGTGAAGTGGTTTTCAAGTCTTGACTAACGATGACTCTTAGGTCTTTGTATACCAGGAACAGATGGCCTAAGGTCATTCACTGTGCATTCATCTATACATTGAAGACCAATATGCATCGTAATGCACTTGAAAGTATCTATCAAAGAATGCTAAATTATATACAATTCAGATGAATCCTATAGGTTAATTTAAGGATCTAAACTATCGCCTAAATATCTTATGGCTCTCCAAATCTCGATATCATCAGTATACGACGAAACCGATTATGAAAGGAAATTATATAGGTCATTTCGCACAAGAGGAATAATACTGATATCACTTAGTACAATTTCTCAGCTACGGCATTCTTCCAACGCTTTAACAGCCTCACTTGAATTACACATAGATCAAAACATATGCTATGGGGTTTTGAGATAACATTTACCAGTCCCCTCAGTAATCTAGGACATCTTTCATCAGGTCCTCTAGACTTACATTATTCAAGCTCATTCAACAGACCAAAGAGTTTTTAATTGATCATTATGTTGTAAGGAGGGGTTTGTATGAATCTAAGAAAATAGAATTCGTACTATGTATACATTGGAGAGGTTATTCGATAATATCTGAGCATTATCGTAATCATCTTACATTACTAATGAGGTACTATAGTGGCATTGGACAATAACCACACATTCCATTTTAGGATTAGGTCTATTATTAGAGCAGTACTAATATCATAGTAGACCATAGTTCTACAGTACTACCATCTCCTATAATAATGATATGTTGCTTTTCCTCTTGGTCCTTTATTTTATGTAGGAATATAAGCCTTCCACAGACTACCCAATGGGTTTTTCTTCATGTTATTTTCTAGACCTGTGTGGGGTCAAAGCGCAAATATTTCGGGCTACTTGATATCGATATTTTATCTCACCAGTAACCTAAGTCCCTCTAGCATCCTTTCTCTATTACAAAGGAGGGTACAAACCTTACTAAGCTATAGTGGGAAGATTCTCAAGTTCTCTCATGTATTACAAAAAACGTATAATGCTACGACATTTTAATGTACAAATTTCTAAATACTCACAATCTGTTTCAATGCGGGGTTTTTGTGTTGTTGTTCAGTCAGTTGAAGACACTGAGTTGACAGTTTTCGTGGCGTCATCAATATGGGATCTAGTAAAGAGGATTAGGGGTTCATCTCGTACTTAGTTGCCCCTTTCTTATGTTGCACAAATAATGACCGCATCAGGTGGTTTTATTGGAAGAAAACTCCTGACAACTAAGTTCTTCGATTTTTCTGCCAATCGTGGGTGAATTAAGATCTCCTGAAATTGAATATCGGCCGATTAAATAACAAGCGTTTAATTTGCCTTGCGATAGTACATTTGTAATAGCTTAGGTTGGTTGGTTAAGAGTTGACCTCAAACAACCAAGCATATGCCAAAACAGTATAGTTCAAGTATTCATTCACTTCCTTATATTTATAGCACGAGGGTTACCGTAACGCACGAAACATTCGCCTTACAGTTTGAACTGAGGCAAACCAAACTAGTCAGCAGCTCTTATCCCTTGCATTTTAAGCGAAAACTAATCCAAACGCTCCACCTTTATGGGATATGTTATCGATGGTGGTAAAAGGGATATTACTCCTAAAGAAAAAGAATACTCCTCCTTCTTTACACTTCTGCGTTCTTTTAGCTCTTACTCATATGAGATTTTGAAGGCCATGTTCTCTATTGTCCGGAGGCTGGATCACCCGAATTTTGATGATAACGACCACATCCGGCTTGATAGGGTTTGTCTGGAAAAATCGCTGGGTTAGCTTGTTGGGCAAGTTCCGGGCATTTCTGAAACGAACACGAAGTCCATTTAAGTGGCTTTTTGTTTCACCCAAAGTGACTTTGAAATCACTAGTTGTCGAAGTCTCATCATGTTAAATTTACACTCTTAAGAATCTTCTAGCCAACAACTGATCTTAGCTTTAGTTTTTATATCTTCTTTTCTTCTAATTAGTCCGATCATGACGAACTCTTATCAAACTGGTTTCATTCTCAAATCGGACTGTAAGGTCATGACTATCGCTCTCCTTTACTCAATAAAAGATGACTGACCGGTCACTATGATCAGCCACCAATTTTGCAACTAAGATGAGAAGAGTCGCTGAAATATTGAAATTTCAACCTATCTGGTAGGCAAGTGAAATTATCGGGTTTAATCATGTTACTATGTCGAAAGGAAGACGGACTTTATGTTTTCTTCACTTTCAGGTTTTCTATGCATCCATATTTCTCTTGAATTTGTCGATTTAGAGAACAGAAACCTCCTGGAGTCAGATCCTAGGAGTTCATCAAACGGTGGATAGACCCGTATACTGTGGAGATTCAGTTCATTTTCGGCTTTGTACTCGCCCAAATTTTCCACCGGATTTCATCGACCTGTTTGAAAGAACATGAGAACATGTATTTTGCTTGAAATTATTTCTTATTATCTCATGCACCACAATCTACCACAGAATAATGTGTAGAGATCTAACGATCTTTTGAAACCGTTTATCTTGAGGTTAGCTGGAATTGTACCGTTAGCAGTTCCAAGATACTGTGTAAGGAGATTTAAATTGGCTTTTTAATAGTGGCTTGCTGCGTGCAAGCTATTTTTAGATTTAAACCTCACTGTGGCTCTGCGAAGTTTGGTGAATATATTCTTATTTCACTTGGCGCAAGACCTTATTATTACACACACTGTTATCACATCTTTAGTTACCACAGAAAGTTAATCGCAGCATTTAAACTATGAATTACCACTGATCCAAGTGTATGAATATTTTAAGATTACCCCATAAGAGAGTTAAATGTACGACGTTTTGTCAAAGTCTTGCCTAAGCCAGTGTCAATTTATTCGTTTTTAAAAAATCAATCCAATTTCCCTCTACAAATAGGTTTTTTGTGGTCGATTATGTTTCAAAATTCCTTGTGTGTACTTCATCTAACGGACAGTAATTTTATGGATGCATTGTAAAATTTCTGAAACTGTGTTTGTGAAATTAATATGCCTATATTTTGATGAGTGGTCTTTAGACTCTATTTTGGAAACCTTAATGAATATCACATCTTTAACGTTTATTATTGAAATCGTTGATGAGAAGGTAATACAACATCTCATAATTTAACTAGTCAATATAAGGCGTAACTTATCGGCAACTGCTAATTTCAATGAATCATAAGTATATAGTGCCTTTAGTGCTCCTTTCTTTCTAAATTTCGCACTTCACAGTTTTTCAGTCATCGTTTTTGGCTCTAACTATTAGTTCGGACACATTTTTGGAGAGTAAATAAATACATAATCATTATTCCGGGTAGTTTCTTTCCGCTTAAAACCCATCCGCTTCTATCGCTGGAGTGGAAATCCGCTGATAAGTCAACAAGCACTAAATACGCTGATTGTCTCCCTAGTTTTATGAATGCGATTTGACAAATTTAATTTTAACATTCTATTTGGGGTCTCGGAATTTCCTTAACACATTCATTGAGATTTAGTCACAAAACTTTACTGTATAGAATGAAATATATCTTTCCCTGATATCGTAGCGTTTCTGGAATCAGTAAGTATCGCATCTTGAGATTAATCCATCTAGGACTGTGACAGTAGATAAACTACCAAAATAAATAATGCCGTAAGTCTTTGAAACTGATCCTCACCTTATTATTTTTGCTGGATATACCCTGGCTGAAGGAGATCGTTCCTACATCCGCAGCAGGTCACAAATTCGTACACCATGCTACTCATCTTTTGCAACTATTAACCGGCTTAAACATATCGACAACCTTTTAAATATATATTCAAACTCATTCATCATTGACTTCTGATTTGATTGGGTTGGTATCCTTCGATTATAAGTGTCGAAAAGTTACAAAGTTATTCATTTCGGGGATTCATTTTCTACTACGGATCACTGTCACCAAGTCTGACACATAGACTGGATAATAGCCAACTGATTGAAAGAAATCGTATCCATATACTTGTAACACTCATTTAGCTATTTTACTTCTCCACAGTGAATAAATCATTGTCAGCAAAGAACCAACATCTAGGCGCAACCCAATGTCAATGCGTATACTAACCAAAGGTAACTAGGTACACTGAAATAGGGTCAGTGTTTAAAGTCGATACGACCAATTCGCCTGGAGGTATTGGTGATCAATTGCTGCTAGACATGGAAGCCGAAGAGCAAGAGCTTCTTCCATTCCGTCCAAAACCATTTGAAGCATTTAAACCATCTACAAACAAAGCTAGTTTCACGTTCGCACTTGCATTGGATAGGTATTAAATAACGTATTGATTAGCGGTAGTTTTGACAAACTTCGTTACACTACGAGATCCTACTTAAAACCAGCAAAATGCCGTTTATGCAAAGGAGAGTGTACAAAATGGACAAAATGCAGAAGGCAGAAGAAAGAATCAAGTCTAATCCCTGGGATATCGAGGCATGGAGTGTTTTGTTGCGTGATGCTCAAAGTAAGAAGATTGACGATGCAAGGGAAATTTTTGAACGTATTGTTACCCAGTTCCCGGTAGCTGGTCAGTATTGGAAGATTTACATTAATCAAGAGGTAACTTAAATGCTTTTTGGGCAACTTTTCAGATGAAAGCTAAAAATTATGAAAGAGTCGAAAAATTATTTCAGCGTTGTCTAGTTAAGATATTAAACATTGACTTATGGAAAATATACTTGCAGTATATTAAGGAAACTAAAGGAAAGCATCAATCTTTTAAGTAAGGGATATACTTAGACCGTTTTTCACTTTAGAGAGAAAATGGCACAAGCATACGATTTTACTCTGGATAAAATGGGCTTAGATCTTAATTCTTATTCAATATGGGCAGACTACATATCCTTTCTTCGTTCAACGTAAGTACTTTTTTCGCGGTTGTGTAAAGTGAAATAATTATGTGTATAACACAGAGTGGGTTTTTGTTTGGATGTCTCTAACCTAACAAGTTGAACTTATTCTAATTTGGAAAACAACATAGAGTCGGTCTAACTAAAATTACTAGTATTGTTCGAGCAACTGTAGACGTTTCAGGTCGAAGTTTTCGGTTCTTAGCATCTTGTGTGTTATAATGAGATTTTGTTAAATAAGAAATTGAGGGTTTCAATACCGTTAATCGACTACTGAGAAGTACAAAGTCCATCTGTCTAGGTCCCAGGAACTATAGAGCTATGTCATTAAATAGCTACCTATTTTGATCCCCTTAATTCAGGGTTGATAATCTAAGGTTTTCTAGAGTAGTTTTTATCCCTTAATTTGTAAGTTTCTATCCTTTAAGCCATTTTTACACCATCTCATTACTCTTTTGTGAAAGAGCTTTAAGGTTGTCTAGGCTCAGTACAAATAGGTTTTGCTTGGATACTACCGACCTTACACGTTTCTGTCGTAAGTTTTATTGAGTTTCAAATATCTCATTCCCGTGTCTTTTGAAGTAAAGCAGTGGATCGACATGATTCTGTTGGACATATTTTATGCAACTCCTCTCATGAATAGTTGAAAAAACGAAAGCCAATTTTCATATGGTCAGTTATTTACAGGAATATCACTTGATTCGAATCAAGGGTGTTAGTACTATGGATATCATCATTGGGAATCTAGATGCTGGCAAAAATTCAAATAACCTGAATGTTAATTCGGCGGATTAGTAATACATATGTATGGTCAGTTATTTAATGAACTGTGTTAAGTGTACTGTAATGAATACATTTCACCCTAATTTCACGAGACTTCATCTTGATTGGGTAGTTGTGAAAAGTATAGCATAACTGCGAACAGGAAGTTATGTTATATTTTCTGATTTTTGTATAGTCAAGTTCAAGGTTCATATGCAGAAAGTCAAAAAATAACTGCAACTAGACGTGTGTACCAACGTGCAATTGTTACTCCTATGCTTGGTATCGAAACTATTTGGCGTGATTATTGCATGTATGAAAACTCAATTAATCCTCTTATCGCGAAAAAGTTTACCGAGGAACGTAGTCGGGACTATATGAACGCACGTCGTGTAGCTAAAGAATATGAAGTTATTACAAAAGGACTGTCCAGGACTATGCCGTCAGTGCCACCCCAAAATACACCGTATGAAGCTAAACAGGTGAGTTCATATGGTATGTTCTAATTTTAATTAAGTCATTCGCCAGTTATTTGTGTAGCAGCCAAATCCGGAGGGGTAATAATATTACCTGGTTGCCCTAATGGTGAAAGGACTTGACTATTTGTTCACAGACTTGAACCCTGCTTTGCAAGTTAGTTCTGACTTACTTTTTAATTAGTAGAACCAATATGCATAAGAATTAGTCATGCTTTCACTGGTCTACAGTTTCTGTTGGTCTGTGTAGTTTATATCCCCACTCAAATGCATGATGGAAATAAAAATGAGCGGAATAACATTAATCTATCAAACTGAATGACCTATTTTATCGTTACTCTACTTGCATAATAGAGGTTACAAAAAATAGTTCAAAGCAGTTGTCTTCGATTACTTAACCAATAACTTGACCCGTACTAATTTATCAGTGAAAAAAGTTGGTCATTGTTATCTATTAGAAGTAATAAATTCACCAAAAGACTCATTAGTTCTTATTTTGAAGCGCTCGTTCATAAGTGATGTATTTGCAGGGTCTTTTCTTAACAAACCTGTATGAAAAATTTATTTGCAATATGAGTCTTAAAGTAAAGCAAGAATTTGTTTATTACATTATGTCAGTCAGTCAGCTACAACGTAGGACCAGGCACATATATGCATCGGTTCAAATTGCCATACCCCATTAACACAACAAGATGAACACCGGATTCATAAAAGTAAATTCACTTGTGGTAATATATAAAAGAATGATTGCAATAAGGATATAGTACAGGAAGAAAGAATTAGTTCGTAGGAAGAAAGATATGAAGCAATTTTAATCTCTTAGTTTAAGGGAAAATAGAGAGTGTATACACCGACGCCATTGTGATCGATTCTGAGCCATGTCACCGAGTCTCCCACCATTGGTTACGATAGTTACACAGACACCAACCAAGTAGTCTGCATCTACCAACATGGCTCAGACTAGAAGTTAGTGACTTGAAGCACCGATGCCGCGTTTTGGTTTGGCCGCCCCCTTCCAACCATCCCGAACACCGGTTAGTATTGCACGTCGTGGTACTCGGTGTTCAGGCATATGTAACACGTGGCCCAACCATCTCGGTCGATGAAGATTCACAACCTTATTAACTGATTCACCATCATCATTCCCTAATACCCTACGTCTAGCCTCACTATTACTTACCTGGTAATCCCGGCAGAGACGAGCTATATTTCTATGACATCTGTAATCAAATACTAGTAGCTTACGAGTATCTTCTACTATTAACGGCCATGTTTCGCTGCCGTGAATTAAAACAGAACGGACTGCTGCGCAGTATACCCGTCCTTTTATTGATAGACGGATATCTCGCCTTCGCCATAGGTGACGTAAGTTGGCAAAAGCCAAGCGAGCTTTTCGAATCCGTGCTGAGATTTTGTCAGACACCAACCCATTAGGGCTGATCAGACTTCCAAGATAAGTGAAGTTGTCAACGCGTTCGACTACTTCACTCCCTATCCTTAGTTCAGGTGTTGACTCAGACCAGTCCTGAAGCAACGACTTGCATTTAGAGGGAGAGGAGCGCATTCCAAACATTCTAGCATTGTTGCTCAGTGCTACCAAAAGACTGCATTTTACCAGCATCTTCACCAAACAGGACTATGTCATCTGCGCATTCTAAGTCGATAAGTGGACTTCCCAAAGGAGATCAATACCCGAGAATGTTATTTCCATCAATAGGTCTATGATGAAGTTGAACAAAAATGGAGAAAGTGGACAGCCTTGACGGACACCACTTGAAGTTGCAAAAGCAGATGACAGTTCAGCATAAGCCCTGACTCGACTGGTAGTGTTCGAGTAAAGAGCCTTCATAAGTTTTATGTACTTCTGAAGTACGCCTTTCAATGACAGACACTGCCACAGAATCTCGCGGTCTACCGAGTCAAATGCTGCCTTTAAGTCAAGAAAGACCACCATTATCGGACGCCGGTAAGTATGCCTATGTTCTAGAACCTGACGAATGGTGAATATGTGGTCGATGCAGCCACGACCAGGTCTGAAGCCAGCTTGATTCTCTCGTGTTTGCAATTCACGAGTCTTAGTTAAGTGTCATAATTATCGAGGCTAGTATTTTAGATACGTTCTTTTACTCATTATGATTTTTGTCCATTACTTCCGTTTTAATTCAATGTGATAATTATTCAGTGTAGCATTCGGTTTTCTTTTCCCGTATGATATGCTGTATAACATACGATATTCTTGTATTCAGTTAACATAAACTATACTCACCATATGATTTATTATAACTGTAAGTATTTTTGATATATGTGATTTCGTACTAATTAATAATCAAAACGTGTGTACAAATCAATATATAAATGAATGTATTTTCGAGTATTGTGGTAGTCGTGTTTTTGGGTTTAGTAAACCTTCACTTGTACAAGTCCTTGTGTTCTTACTTTTGCGTCTTGGGAATTGCAGTGGTTCTTCGTTTTACAAGTATAAGTGATAAGCGATTCCGATATAACAATTAGCGACAAGCAGATATAACAATTGTTGACGCAGTCATAACAGTCGACCACCAGTCAACACTATCAATTTATTGGATAAGTTTTTTGAACGAAATTTCCTCCGACCACTTTGAAAATTAAGTTTCCAGTAGTTGCTCTGTGTGTAATCAGTCTTGGTCATACGTTTTTAATTCGTTTGAAGTTAACACTCTGGTTCTATCTAAATTTTTACACTGCTTTGTACTTTACTTTTAAGGTCGAACTATGGAAGAAGTATATTCAATGGGAAAAAGATAATCCATTGAAAACAGAAGATATCATCACAGTCACAAAAAGAGGTTGGTAGTGTTTTTAAAATTACCAGAAAACCTTTAGTAAAAGTAGTACTTGTTCTTGGGGTTAGGAACTTCATTTACAATCACTGTTTGATCTTCAATTACCTTAAATTTTCAGTCATTGGTGTCCGATTAGGGAACTTAGTCAGGGCCCTTCATATGCCCGAAACTATATGTTCTCAGTCACGAATTCACACTAGGAAACCATTTATTTTTCCAACGATTATATATGGTTATTACTATTCATAATCTATAGTGATTCCCTTTTGCTAATGAATGACTGGGACATAAAAAATCAAGCTGAAAAAAATGATATATATATATATTGGTATTTCCTTATTCTGAAAGGCTTTCACCAGCTCATTACTCATAACCACTTTGATCATCTATTCTTGCGCAATAGTTTTTGTGTGAAAATAAGCATATTACGCTTTGGAGAGGATGGAACCAACCAGTAATAGGGTTGTGCAAAATACGGAGGATGATGGGAAATGAATTCAGTTGTGCTTCTTCGAAACATTGCTTGTATATCCTGGGACCACCGAGTAAGTAATGCAATTGTTAGGAAACGGGTACTAGGTAAGGATGGCAAATCAGTTGATGAAGTAGTGGAACTTCATGGCTCGAAATCGTCTGCAATGGCGCAGGTGCATCCACTCTTTGTGTTCTCCCAAATTCTAATCTTCTGAATTCTTCATGTCCCTTTTTTACTCTTTCCAAATTTATTTCTCTGGATGATATTCTTTGAATAACATCTTCAAACCCTAATCTTCCCAATTAGTGCCCATACTCTTACTATCTCTACCACTATAAGATTTGGATCGACAACTGCATCTTTGTGCTAATATAGTATGACAACTCGAACTGATGTACGTACGTACGAAGTTCTACGTTGTTCCTGTTTGACTGTGCTTCTGCGGTCGATTTTGAGTCATCTCATTTAGCTTCTGTGACTGCAGACTAGGACTGTTGCGTGGGTCTCAGTCAGGAAGTTTGCGTCTCATCAGATAGTTCAGTCCAACCGTCAGTAACTTTGTGGTCTGATGGGCACTCTTAGCTTTTCTCCAACCTATCGTTGATATAATTCTACAGATTTATCATTTGACTTACCATTCCTACCGAAAACTCAACAATCACTCTCAGATCAACTCCCAAACGAGGATTTTTGTTGAAAAGGGTGATGAAGGCAATTTTAATAATAATAATAATAATAATAATAATAATAATAATAATAATAATATGAGAACGCTAATTTAAATAAATAAATCTCTTCAGCATAAGAACTGTCGACGTGCTGATAAGCGGAAACCTAGCTGAATGTTTCATTAATTTTGTTATGCATTCCAGCACAGGTTGATGCATGAGCTATGAATAATCATTTGATATTGTAGCTACATTAGGAGTTATGATTTAATTGATACTGAGACGTATTATAACCATTGCCGTTTGGTAACTACCGTATTGCTACGTTATTGGAAAGCCAACTTTTAAAAAATGTCATTATTAGTTGCATAAAAGTTTCATATATATTTGTTTACTTTCAGTAATGTTTGCCTATGAACAATGTCTTTTATGTCTTGGACATCATCCAGATATATGGTATGAAGCTGCTAGCTACTTGGATCATGCAAGCAAAATTTTGGTTGAAAAGGGAGTACGTACTTATATACTTTGTGTGTAATATTTACCAATCGTTTAGTAACTAATTTTTTCAGTGTATTGTGATTAAATAACACAAATCAACTTTATGGTTTTATTCTAGTATAATATACGCAGTTTTATTGTTACTTATTTGCCAAGTATTGGCGTACACACTCTACCATGTCTCACTTTTTATGTATGTGTAAAGAGTCTAGTATTAATATTTGGTTCCAGGGACCGTTAAGTAGTAGAATTTCAGTCCTACTCAAAATATGAATTATATATATGGAAGAATCGTAGTCATCAAACAGTTTCGTTATATTTGATGAAAACCTTTTGTGTTTTCTGATAAATTTTCTACTTGTTGTCAATTTTTTTGTAAAAGGATCAAACAACAGCTAGACAATTTGCCAACGATACAGCGGCAATGTATGAACGAGCTATTGCTTTACTCAAAACAAATATGATGTTATATTTTGCTTATGCCGATTATGAAGAAGGCCGATGTAAGTATGCAAAAGTTCATTCTATCTACAAGAAGTTAGTTTCATTGGAGAATATTGATCCGACACTAGTGAGTGAGACATTTTTCTTTTTCGTTTTTTAATTTTCTAAGTTTACTTTGTTATAAAGTCGGCAGTGAACTATCATGATTAAGCAGTTTAGTTCTTGATATCATTCACTACAGAGAACATAAGTTAAGTTCTTCTTTACATTTATGAAATTCCCATCCGCTCGCTGGCATTTTTGTAAACGTTTACAGTTTCTAATTAAGCTACCATAACATGTGTTTGATATTGCACTGTAATCAAACTCTATTTGCAACCTTCTCTACGTTCTAGTTGAACATTTTTCTCGAATTATCACTTTAAATAATTTACAGCATATTATCAGCCTTTATAATTTGTGTAAATACTTTTTGGAAATTGAGTACTGTATTTTTCATTATAGTCGTAATGTAATCAGTATGTTGGAGTTTTTCATAAACTCACATCAAATAAAAAAAACTTGAAAAGTTTTCAACTGCAACTGAAGGTGACAGGTGTTCACTTAGAACATGCTTTTAGTGTAATTGATAATCAGTCAATACAGATAATGTGAACAAATTATTCCGAAATCGAGGTTGACCTATTCTAGTAGATGGAATCATCCTTTTGTCTTATGGAAGAGTGAATGCATTTCCTGAGTTAAATGATATATATTGTCGTGCTAATGAATGAAGTCACTTAATATTGTGGCTATGTATGAATATTTAGTATAATTGTAGTAGTACAGAAATAATACACCTCACTTACCAAGATAAGTTTACCTACTCGGATTTGAGCTAAGTGCTTAGTACTTGTGATACCACCCTTTGACTCCTCAAACGGGAGTAACTCGAGCGGTATTCGGACTTGCCATTTGATAGATGAAAGCTAAGTGCTTTTCGATCTCTAAGTTACTGCTTCATGTAAGGTTTTTACTTACGATACCTGACTTATAATTGAGGGTATGTGAATATGTATCAGTTCTTTACTTATTTAACTAATATTTAATATTTTTATAATTTTACGAATTATCATCTATATAGTTGTATATTAATTTTGTTGTGAAAAGAAATACAGGTTGACTGTATAATCTGAATTATGTTCTTTAATTTATATTCTAGCCTTATATACAATATATGCGATTCGCCAGGAGAGCTGAAGGCATAATGTCTGCTAGATATGTGTTTAAACTAGCTCGTGATGATTCGCGCATTACTTATCATGTTTACTGTAGTGCTGCATTAATGGAATATTTTTGTAGTAAAGTAGGTGTCTTTTGTTCTCTTTTTATAAATTTGTATTTTATTGTATGTGTATATGTGGTCCCCAATAAATACTCGGCAATTCATCATCACGCTTTTGTTGAAGCTTGGGAAAAACTCTTAGGTAGTTTATGAAATATGTTGGGTTTTTTCAAAAGAGTTAAAGAATAAAAGTGAATCAAACATCTCAAGGAGGGTCATCACTACTGGAAGTGTAATACAAAGCCAAGTGGGACATCAAATTCCTGTGTTAATGAAAATATTGAATGTGCTATCCTTTGTGCTTTCTGATAACTGATTCACTATTCTTATGAACTTAATTTGGGAAAATCGTTTGCACAGACGGTCCTAAAAATACTTGCAGTTAAAAAGTTAGGTCTCTAAAATGCTTGTCTTAATAGGACTTCAGGCGGTGTTTCAAATAATGGGAAAGCATTTTCAAGGGTATCGAAATGATGTACCCTGTATTTTGTAAATTAGCGTTTCTGTAACTTGTGGTCACATATGTTATTATTTGGCTATTAAAAATAAGTTTCATCATAATTATAAGAATAATTTGGATCATGATTTTTAGGAATCCATCTAGTGTTTAGTGATGTACCGACATAATTATCCTTCATCCCACTGCACTGCCATTAACCGGCCATCTTTCTATGCTTTCTTCAAAAACAGTGCTTACTGGGTTGACACAATCTCCGAGACCAATGTTTCAAAATCATCATGACAACACCTACTGAATAATGACCCTCATACATGTTGATTACATTGTATTATCTATTTGCATATAGAAGACATTTTTTAGGAGAGTAAAATCATTAAACATGGGAACTCATATTTTTTCCCATATATTTTTTCGTGTAAACAGTTTTCGAACTGTTGCTAATTCATCCTACGTCCATTATTTGTTTTCTATTTTCTGGTAACTTTTCTTGTTTGTTTATTTGTTCTTTTCCACTTCATCATATTAGGATAAAACTATTGGACATAAAATATTTGAGTTAGGCATGAAACGTTTCGGTGGTATTGCGGAATATGTATTGTGCTATGTTGATTTTATGGCACATTTAAATGAGGATAATAATATACGAGTGTTATTTGAACGAGCTTTAGGATCAAATCAAATTACACAAGAACGTGCACGTCTTATATGGGCTAGATTTTTGCAATTTGAATCACAGGTAACTGGATAATTTTTTTATGTTCGTTTTTAATCAATATTTGCATTCTACATATTCTTGTCATAGAAAGTAATTTACTCATGTTACCTACATACTTTAAAATCTACAGTAATTGAATTTAAGGAGATAAAACCATTCCTCAACTGATTATAATTTTTTGTGTAGAAGTGAGGCGGGTTATGAAGTGTGCTGAATATGTAATTTTACATGGTGGATTAATTTCATTTAGACGACCATGGGAAACCGAGAAACAGATGGTATTTATTTTGTTGTAGCATGGGATCGTTTAACAGCCAAACAGACAAGATAAACATAGGACGCACAGATGTGCTACGGCAGTGGTCGTTCATGACTCCACTAAAGATCGAACCCAAGACCTTCAGACCTCACATCAAGCGCTTAACCTTTAAACTAATAAATTTGGTTTGGAGCTATTGATGTTTGATTAGAGTTTGAGTGTGTACACCATCATTGGGGAACATTTGCATCGCGTGTTTAGAACCTACTTTACCTAATGTTGCAGTTTGGATGACAGGTTATTATCAGTAGTCCTCGCACGAGTAGTGAAACTTAATGCCGAAATTATTATACATGCACTCAACAGATGAAATATATTAATTTTTAAATTACTTTCGTACTGTTGTTACCATTATTTTACTGTTTTTTTTCAACAGGTTGGTGATTTGGCTAGTATTCTGAAAGTGGAAAAACGACGTTTACAAGCATTGGATGGTTCGAAAGAATTTTCAAGATTAGAAACCGCACTTCTGATTGATAGATATCGTTTCCTAGATTTATTACCATGTACAGATTCAGAGCTTAGATCTTTGGGTTATCGAGTAAGTGTATGTTCACCTGTTTATTTTGTTTGTATTCTTTTAGAATTGATGGTACCATCACCTTTTGTGTGATGTGAATACTATTTAAAACAATTACCATTTAATTTACTTTATAGGAACTGACTCGCTTTCAGCTGGCTGGAATTGGCAAAGGGTATGATGATATGTTGTGCGGTGTGATCTCTTCCCATGGAGCTGCTGGGGTCTCTTTAGGATCCACACTATCTGGTGTCTCTGGTAGTAGTGCAGGCGTAGTCGTAGGTGATGCTCTTGGCTCAACAATCAATGGAACTGACCCAAGGCCAACTTATCCGCAGCCTGATGTCAGTCAGATGTTACCATTTAAACCGAAAGCTTATCCACGTACTGGGAGTCACCCAGTAGCTGGTGGTGAATTCCCACCACCACCGGCTGCTTCCTCTTTACTGAAACTTATTCCACCGCCACAATGTTTTCACGGTCCATTTGTTGATGTAGATAAATTTTTGGAACACTTCCTAGAATTGGAAATCCCTGATGGTAAGTGGATTCAAATATATTGATCCATCATTACAACAAATGGAAATTTATTTAATAATTATCATCCACTGTTTTATTATTTTACCATTGTTTAAACGTATGCTGATATATCACATCTCAGACTGGCCTTAGCTTACGAACCGTTAAAAGTCAGAATTCGTTGGACAGTTATTTATCCTAGTTTAGACTCCCTATTGGGTTAGCTTTGTCGTACTAATTGTATCAGTTGTGTTTATGTACTATTTGTAGACAAAAATATTAATGTCTATCATTTTGTAAAGGTCTGTCACAAGCTAATCAATCAACTTTTTTTGTCGGTATCATTTTGTGAAACTATCGAAACCATCACATACATACTCTTATTTACATGCAGCAGCAATTTACTTATTTACTTACTCCTGTTACCCCTCATGCAGAATAGGCCTTTGACCAGCATCCTCTAAGTAACTCTGTCCTTTCTAGTTTTTGCCAAGCGCTATTCATTCTTCTGAAATCTGTATCCGATTCCCGGCGCAATATATTCCTTAGTTAGCCTCTTCTCTATTTTCCCTTGATGATTCTAGGTTAGGACTAACCTCGCAATGGAGTTCGATGTTTTCCACAATGTATTTCATTTCCACCTCTACTGTCTTTCCTCATTTTCTTCTTCATCTAAAAGCTGGTTTGTTCTTTGCCACAGTAGGTTCTTGGTAAGTATGTCTGGCCAATGGGTCTGGAGTGTCTCGTATAAACATCAGTTTATTAATGCCTGTCCCTTTTTGATGAGTTATATTAGTTCCCCCGATTTCCGTTCCGTACCATAGGGGTGTCTTGGCGTTTGTGTTAAAAAAAACTCTGATTTTGATGTCGACTGACAGTTGTTCTGAGTTCCTTAGTTGTGGGAATAGTACCCTTGCTTTTATCAGTCTGTGCCTTTACATCTGAATCAGATCGCCTTTGTTTACCAACTATGGTGTCCGGTTATGTAAAAGTTTACACCTCTTCCAGAGCATCGTCATCAAGTGGGATTTCGTCGACGCTCACAGTATCGTAATTAGAGGTCTCGCTTTTTCCCTTGTAAATGTCTGGGCCTACACTAGCAGAATCCGGTGCTACACCGGTTATCTTTACCTTCATTTTTCGCTGTTTATGAGACGATCTTCTTAGGCACATCATAGTGTCTAAGAAGGTTTCATACGGCTCTCCTATCCGTTCAGTCAAATGATTTCTCATATTCAACGGTGATCCGTTATGATACTAACTAAAAAGTCACAAGTCGATCACAATCGAATAACTGTTTCGTGTAGATATTTAGCCTAGGTTCAAGTGATATGATACATGCTCTTACATAGTTTTCGTATATGAAAAGAGGCACTAATAGAGGTAGATTCCAATTCGTGGTGGAAATATTTCCACGAATCATCTGTTTAAAGAGCATCATTTCGTCTCGTAATGTTATTATGTTTACGGAAATACTGTTTCTGTACAGTTAAAATTCTTTTTAACTTGAGCTTCTATTTTTCGCGTAATAGTTGAAAACAGAAAACGAATGTAGACTCACTTCTGTTTCTTGTATGATCATTTTAAATTCATGTTTCTCGCTGAGATATTTGATCGGTTTTAATTACTATTATCATTATCTACCTGTTAAAGTAAATCTGTTGACAATTATTCTGTGTCTTCATTCTGTCAAGATTATATGGAAGTTGTTGCAGGTGAATCTGAAGAATTAGCTACAAGTATTGACTCTGGTACAGCTTTATCCATTGAATTGGCTAGTACAGCGACTTCCGCTGCCCCACTTTTATTGGCTGCTCGTAAACGTCGACAGCAAATAGCTTTAGATAGTTTAGCTGGACATGGTAACCGTGCTTCTGTGGCTAATCAATCTAAATTGCGTAAACGAACAAATCTAAATGCCTTTGGCGACTCTGAAGATGAAGAAGAAGAGGATGATGACGATGATGATGATGATGAAGATGAACGCGCAGCTGCCTTATTAGGGGGTCAGATTCTTGGCTCTGGGTCAGAGTTAAGAAATCCTTTGTCGGCTGCTACTCTTGGCTGTAATGTACCTATGGATTTATATAGGTTACGGCAAATGCAAAGAGCTAAGTAACGTATTTTTAACGTTTTCTTCCTTTGAAGGGATTCCATTTGTATAAAGTTTGTATTCTCTTTAAAATATTGATAAGTTTTTGTAATTCGATCAATAAATGTTTTTTTTATTTAGTTATTTCACTTTTGTTGGTTGTGTGGTTCAGCTACATTTCATGTTCAAATAGACTTACATTAATTTACTGTGTGAAATCATTGTATCGAAGACGAAAACGATGTTATTATCTTTATTGATCAAGTTCACGGAAAGTATGATTGTTTTAAGTTTCATGGCAGTCTGATTGTTTCCATTCCATATGCAGAACTAACCTGTTAAGTAATTGAACCGAATAAGAGTGTAAAGTATCTCAGTTATGTTGCAACAGATAGAAGCTGATACAAAGTGTTTATTATAGCGATGGATGAAAAGTTGAAGCAGTGAGTATTTCTTTCGAGGATAGAAATGTTATAAGATACGGTCATTTGTGTTGCTAGGATAAATATGAAGTCAGTAATGTTTCGTCACTCAGTGATGCTTCAACTCCATGATCCGATCAGCGTTGGCCTGAGATCTTAGCTGTGTATATGGTAAGGTAAAATACCAGGCACTAAGAGCGTGGTCAGGAGGATCAAATGGTGTATAGCGCTTACATTGATATACAAAGGGACCACTACAAGGGTGCTGATCATAGAGCTAAATGCGAACCTTGTAGCATCCCACCAAGACCTGTAAATGATGAAGATGTGACATGAAAATCCGTGAGAGTGAGCTTATATCCTTTTTATTATTCATATTTGACTAATCGATCTGAATGAGCGTGCAAATTATTGGTCCACTGACTGTTGTAATAAATCCAAAAATGAGGAATAACATTCGTTCTAGAAATTTTTCAGTGACAAACGAGACCTGAATTAGTGCAAACCAGTTGCACTCCTTGTCCTACGGCGGAACAAAAAGGAAAGGCTATTCAACGACTAATCGAGTGAACGATCAACAGTAAATAAGTCTTAAACCACAGTTCTCTATGTTTTTTGACATTGATGGTGACCTCATTATTTTTACTAGACACAACCTAGCTGGAGGCTCTTAGTCACTCATTCGCAAAATATCACTGTTGAGTACTCCATGCTATGAATTCCTTACAAATAATAGCCAGCTTAGATCTAACTGCTGCAATACTAACTACTTGTTTGACTGGGCTTTTTATCTTTCGATTATAGGAATGTTGCAGATAAAAGTTTTGTGAAATCCTGAATATCCGTGACATCTTTAAACATATAACACAGATCTTCAAATACATCACAATATCATAAGCGCGGATTTTTCGGCATTATATTTACCCGTTGTCGTATAGAGGTTTAATAGACTTCAAGATGGTTGTGATATGTTATTATTAACATGTATAGAACAAGTAGAGCAGGAGGTCCCAATTTAGACACACAAACTTATAAACATAAAAAAGTTTACCTCATAAAAGCGATAAATGGATAGATTCAGACAAACCTGGAAATTCATCTTATTACTCTTGTAAACAATTACGAAATTAAAACTAAATATGTAGTCAAACACAATAAATATTGGGTCCTACGTGGGTGTTCGGTCTAGCGAAATGCTGTCAGTCTGGAGGGGAACAGACATGGTTTAAACATGGAAACAAATATATTAGAATGGGAAAGCATATGTCAAAAAGATCCCTCTAGGAGTTGAATTCACTACTTAACCTTATCAAATATGTGAGCCTGGGACGACCACCTTTGACAGCGTCGTTCGTAACCGCGTATACAAATATTGTTCTGTGATAAGAAGTGGTAAAAAACAGAATTAACTCGTTGAAATCATGTGGATGATAATCAACATTTTTGGCGGGCATCTTGGTCTGTCCCATAAAATTTACATTTATCAACTGCTGTGAATGACTTCTGCAAACAGGCAAACTGGTATCTGTTTCTATGGAATCCAGTTGTCTGTACAGAAGCCAAGATATGGTGGCACAGTATTGAATAAGGAGAGTGAAATAATCGGAGTCTTATACACTAATAATTTGGTCAGCGTGATATGCATATTACGGTACCAAAAATATATTCCCTAATACCACTCATAATCGGGTTGTTGTCGACCTTGCAGATGTTTATGTCAGATGAGTTTAGTGGAGGACCGCGCTTTTCGAACGGGAAGTTTAGTACTAACGTGATTTGCATTTATCAAACTTTTGCTGTGTTCTTACGCAACAAAAGTACCATTTCAGTTCTAAAGAATCTATTCTGAGCTATACGTTCGGTAGATTACTATTTTTTTTTAGTTTCACCATATTTAATAGTTACCTGTGGTTTTGCCTCAGTTTACTATTTGGTTTGTTTTTGTTTTTCACGTATAGACTAGTTTCAGTTTATGACACTCGTCTTATCCATTTTTGTCCGTTTTCAGTGTGCTTTTTAGTGTTTTTTAAAGGTTTTTAAAGGGCTCTTGCAAGCATCTATAACATAGTTTGCTTCAACATAGTCATGAAAAACTCATGCAAACGTCCGGGATGCCGTTTTGCTGTAGCAACTGGCATGCAGTGCGACAACTGCAAAGGTTGGTTCCACGAAGCATGCACAGATCTGACATCAACTGCTTACAACAGACTCAGCAAGTCAGACCAAAAATGGGTATGTGTCACGTGCAGCACGGATGCTGTAGTTTTGCTGAGTAACATCATTGTCCTACTGACAGGTCTTCGAAACAAATTGTCAGTTAACTTGGACAACGACAGTAAGAAAACCGGTAGACAAACAAGAGCGTGCGATGGATACAAAAACAGGGATGTCGATAGGTATACCATCGATGGAAAATCCATCAACACTAATGATGACGTGTCGAGGCTCAGCACCATCATTACGTCGAAGGTATTAGACTCCCTAAGCAAACTCGGGTCTCCCAGCTCAGGGTCCCTGAACTCAACAGTGGTTCCCAAAAACCCTGTAGATGATTCGACCCAAGTTAAGAAAGCCCAAAAGAACCAGGCATCACCGCCTAAGCCGAGCAACCCAAGAGTTGCTGTACGGAAATTAACTGGTGATTTGGTCGCACAGTCTACTCCCAAGACTGTTCGTCCGGTCAAAAAAGAGCCCAGGCCTCATAAACGCACACTGACCTCCAAACAGCAAGTCATTAAACACGAACCCGCCGTGAAACCTGGTAAATTAACAACAGTTCGTGACGACTCTCTCATTATCATGAACCTCGTTGATAATCCTGACCTTCCTCTCAGTCTGCAGGACAAAAACGACAGGATGCTTTGGGGTGAATTGAACAAGAAGCTAGAACTTCCTAGAATAGAGCCTTTGATGGTCACCCGGCTCTCTAGAAGAAAGGACTCTAAGCATCTAAATCACCCAAGGCTTCTCCGAGTAACACTTAAGAATGCTACTGATGTAGAGGATGTCTTACTAGCAAGTCACTTGCTGAAATCAGATGGTAACGTAAGAATATTGCCCGATATACCGTTCTCTGAGCGCAATATCATACGTAACATCCCTAAAGAATCTCGTGAGAAGTTTTTCCGCGAAAGAAACATAATTGTGCAAGGTATACCGGAGAATACAGACCCTACTCAATCAAATTCTGACATCAGGGAATGGAAATTCATCAAACAGTCCTTGAGGCTCAAACACATACTGACTCAGCATGTGACGAGATTAGCCAAGAAGGACGGTGATCTTAGACCCCGTCTAATGAAGATAACCTTCCCATCTTCCCACATGGCGGCTGCAGTTCTGGAAGCATTTCGTGCCAACAGACGTCGATTGCCACCTGGAATCCACATGCACCCGGACAGGCCATACGAAGCCAGGACTAAGTACAAAGGCAAGTTGGAGCTGACCATTCCACTTGTGGATTGTCTAAACGATAAAAAAAACGTGTAAAGGACAGGGCCTACCACCTCGGTAAACCTCACATGGTTGGGCTACCTGTCCATTCACACAAGGCTCATACAGAAAAACAGGACGAAGCTCATGCGTTCCAAATTGAAAGCATAAACTGCTTATACACGAACGCCTCGAAACTACCAAACAAACTGGATGAATTACGTGAACTTTGCAACGCTAATAAGGCCCACCTGATAGGAATATCTGAAACCTGGTTATCTTCTCAGTTCTCGGACCAAGAGTTAGCATTACCAGGGATGACTTTGTTCCGCAACGACAGAACAACAGGAATTGGGGGTGGAGTAGCCATATACATAAGCTCTTGCTTGGAGGTGCACCAAGTTCACAACCTCGAGTTTAACAATCTTGAGGAATCCATATGGTGCTCTGTAAGATTGTCCAGCACTTCGAGGTGTCTAGTCGGTGTCATTTACAGGAAGCCAACTGCTGACATCGAGTACGATAGTCGTATGCTGGATGAACTATCCCGCTCTACCCGTCTCGGTTTCACACATATCCTGATTCTAGGGGACTTTAACCTTCCTAGAGTCAACTTCGTGGAACACACGTATACTGGAGGTGACAACTCAATTGAAGCTCGGTTCTTCAACCTCATTGATGACTTGGGCTTATATGAAAATGTGAGGTCGGCAACTCGTTGGAGAAACAGTCAGACACCATCGCGGTTAGACTGTGTATTCACAAACGAAGAATTCCTTGTTGACAACCTCTCAATCTTGGCTCCTCTGGGAAAGAGCGATCATGCCGTCATAGCCTTCAATTTTGTCACCAAAACTAAGCTAAGGTATCCGAACAATAACTTGCGTTGGAATTTTAAACGGCTGAATGTGCCAGCTCTACACGACTATTTACAACAGGTGGTTTGGGATGTTCACCCCCAACTCGATGTGGATGGTCACTGGAACTTCTTACTGCACACGCTCTTATGTGCTACAAACCATTCAGTTCCTCAAACGGTTCCCAAAAGCTGTAAGCCACCTACAATATTCAAGAACCGTACCCTTCGCCTGCTAAGCCGTAAAAGACACTGTTGGGCGGAATACAAACGAACTGACAACGAAGGAGCGTATAGGCAATTCAAACATATCAGGAACATATGCACGAAGGCTATAAGAGAAGACAGGCTTCATTATCAGACAAAGCTTATGGACAAATTTGCCTCGAACCCTAGAAGCCTATTCCGTTATGCAGCCTCTCTTCGTCAAGCCAAAACAGGAGTTTCTCAACTGCTAGGTCTTAATGGCCCAACCAACAACGATGGTGACGCCGCTAACCTTCTGGCGGCACACTACTCTCAAACATTTCAGCCGGCTGACATCAACTCTATTGACGACAGTTTCACCTGTAATTCTACAGGGCTTTCCGAAGTGGACCTAAGCGCTGACTTGGTGTTCCGGAAACTGCAGCACTTAAGACTAGATACTTCTCCTGGCCCGGATATGGTTCATTCTGCCATACTGAAGGAGGCAGCCTCAATCCTGGCAACGCCGCTTAGCGTGATGTTTTCACACTCGCTAAGCCAAGGCAAATTACCGGAAAATTGGAAGTTGGCTCACATCACACCAATTTTCAAAGGGGGTCGACGCAATGAACCTTCAAGTTATCGGCCTGTGGCTCTTCTGTCATTACCTTCAAAACTCATGGAGTCCCTGATATGCGATGGTTTAAACGATTATCTACTGTCCTTAAACTTCTTCTCATCCCAACAGCATGGTTTCAGGAAGGGTTACTCTTGTATAACCAACCTGCTGACTGCGGTGGACAGATGGACAAGCATCCTCGATCGCAAGGGAAAGGTTGATATCATATACCTTGACTTCTCAAAAGCTTTTGATAAAGTTAACCACTTGTGTCTTATCAACAAGCTCAAACGACTAGGTATCAAACCACCTCTAATCGATTGGCTTACTTCATACCTAGAAAATCGACACTTTAAGGTTAGGGTTAATTTCACTTTATCTCAGGCTATGGAATGTCCTAGTGGGGTTCCCCAGGGCTCAGTATTAGGGCCTCTTCTCTTCTTGATTTACATAAACGATCTTCCTCAACAGGTAACGTCAGACTTACTACTTTTTGCCGATGACGTGAAACTTTGGAGAGAGATACGCAACCAAGACGATACACAGGCACTTCAGGAGGATCTGACTCGACTTCAAAGTTGGGCAGACGATAACGGACTTACGTTTAACACTTCAAAGTGTAAAGTAGTCCATCTGCGACATGTCGCAGACTACAGTTATAACTTAAGAAATTCCTCTCTAGTAGTATCCCAAGTCGAAAAAGATTTGGGAGTCCTAGTGCCCCATGATTTAAAGTCTTACGCTAATTGTGACAAAAATGCCTTCCGAGCTAACCTTGCACTGGTAACATTGAAGCGCATTTTTGGTCAGTTTGACGGAAGAACTTTCCACACAATCTTCAATAGTTTTATCCGTCCCCATTTGGAGTTCGGAAATATAGTACTCCCCCCCTCACTCCAAAAGGACAAGATCACTTTGGAGCGTGTCCAACGGCGAGCCACGAAATCAGTTCGCGGACTCAAATCTAAGCCTTACGAAGAACGCCTCCATTCACTAGACCTTTACCCATTAGAGTATAGGCGTCTTAGGGGTGATTTATTAATGGTTTATAGTATTCTTAACACTTCTGGACATCCTCTTAAACACCTACTCAAGCTTAGTTCGAATACTAACCTAAGGGGTAACACCCAGAAACTGGAAACTCAATATAGCAAGACGGGATGTAGACACAACTTCTACTCCTTAAGAGTTGTCAAAAGCTGGAATTCGCTGCCCGCTGAGCTAGTCCAAGCGACTTCTCAGGAGTCCTTCAAGAGGCACCTTGACCTATTCTTAAGGACCAAGGACAGTATCATACTATGATTTACCAATTTCTTTTCCTCTTTTATTGTTAACATACCTAGGTTCCTGCCTGGAGGATTTGGTGATCCCCTGCTACTAGACACGGAAGCCTGTTAAGTGTAAGCTTCTTCTATTCCGTCCACAAACATTTGAACCATTTGAACCATTTGAGTTATAACTATCGCTTATTATCAGAGCAAAGGAATACATCTAGGAGTATATGTGGTCTATTGGCAAAGTGTGTGGCTCAGTATTTATTGCGAGGCAGTACTTTTGTCTACAAAACCCGCATAGACTATGTTCCACCAAAATCCTGTTAGGATATGACAGTTTGACAGCTTTTCGAGGTCAGGTTTCAGTATGTAAACCATTCCTGGTTTTCACTAAAAACCTTTGTGTAGTGATCTGAGTTTCTCACCATTAATGTATAACACGTATAATTTGCAGAATTATTATTTTGACTCAAAAGTAGTTTGAAGTACCTCTAGGTCTGGACTGAAATCCAGATAATCAGTAAACACTAGAGAATATGATGCGATAACTCGGAAAGTCTTACGTCGCAAATGGGATAAAAGAACTCAGAACCATCCACTGTGGTGATGGTTTAAGGAACTGTGGTGTTGGCTAATGTTGTTGGACAGGTAGACAAAAGACGAACTTAAAAGTAATCTGCACAAATGTAGTAAATAACTGCTAGTTTTAGCATTTTTTGCCTCGAAATAAGTTCATTGTAGCGGTAAATTGATCCCCGAAATAAATAGCTCTATAAGTCTCCGACATTGGATGCTGACCACATTAGTTTTAATGGGCTCACCTAGATGAATGTTCTCGGTCATGCATCCGCAACAGATCATGAGAGGAAACGCCGTACTCAACATCCCCTGCAATCGCTAGCCAGATTAAATCAGACGACCTTCGATATATCGATAGCCTATCAAATATATCTTCAAAGCTCTCTGCTTCTGTCTTTTGATTTCACTTAGTGGGTACGATTCATAACACTAGGCGTTACTGGTTAAAGCGTTGTCAAAACCCGAATACCTGTGGCATCTTCATTGGTGAGCCCGACGTGTTCTGGTACACCAAATTACAAACTGTAATTCTGTTCCTTTTGGAATTTCACATGTTATTGCTTTATGTTAATTTTTATATATTGTTACATTTATTTTGCGTTTTTGGATATTTTTCCTCGTTTATCCCTGGTTTTTCATATTCGCCATGATTTAAAAGACTTTTAAGATATTAACGTTAAAGACTATCACTCCAACTTCACTTCAGCTAGTCCTTTTTTGCCGGATAACATTGACGCCTGGTCCTGCTACGAAGAGACCGACATACGTACACAATTCCTCGCAGTACTAAAGAAATCATTGCGCGAATTTAACGGGTATGTCACACCTAGTAGGTTTACTAGTGGCATTTTGCAACTGAAGGAAACTCTAAAACGATCTATTTTAAAACATGGAGATCTAACCGGTCGACAAAGTTTAGACCAACTCCCTAATAATATCGATTTGCAGCACGGTCCAGCGACAGATATGTTGTTACGAAAGAGAGAAGTGATTGGCCAAAAAACTTTTGGTTATGGCCTATCAAGACAAATTTTCGTGTCCAAACCTCCTCCACAGCTGCAAGCTGTGCTTATCTCGTTTTAAAACAACGCCATAGATTAGCTGGCTGCATCTGCCGACCGCAAATGGGAAGACTATCGCCACATATGGTAAACGATACTTCTATCTTAACGTGGGTTTACGCAAACCCACACACTAAATTTTCAATGTTGCAGATGTTTCTATGCCAGTCATTGGTATAGAATCGCTGCAACATCATGATTTGCTCATGGATATGTGCGAACGGAGGTTACTAAAAACACCAAATTATTTGTTTGCGTAACTTCATTTCCGGTTGTAAATTATCTCCATTCACATTTAGGCACACGATAGACCCGTACTACCAATAAACACTCGATAACTACTCTGAGATATATCAACAACCGAAATTGATGTGTGTAATCAGCAATGTTACACATCACATCACGACTACAAGACCACCTGTAGTCCCGAAAACGCGCCGAATGTCCCCTGAAAAGCCCAGGTTGGCTGAAAAAAATTCGATCACCTGGTAGATTTAGGAATCATTCGGCCGTCCAACAACACATAGTCCTTAGAAAAGACAGCAACGATTGACTTCCAACTGGTGACTATCGGTGACCCAATGCGAAAAAACCATTCTTGATTGTTACCCGTTGCCTCATATTGATGACAGCTACCGCGAAAGGTATAACTGTTTTTTCCAAAAATCGACCTGGTTAAAGAATACAACCAAATTACTATGGCTGCTGACGACACTTATAAAACCACTATCATCGATCTCTATAAGTTTTTGCGCATGTGTTTTGGCCTAAGAAACGCTACACTAACCTTCCAAATGTTCATCGATGACGTTTTTAGAGGTCTCAGCTTCGTACTTGCGTATGTTAATGACTTCTTGAATGAAGGTCCGGACAGAGAATCTCGTCTCTAGAATAAGGACCTTGACTTCGAACAACTACGAAAGCATGACATTACCGTAAACTTCAAAAGTGTCAAGTTGGAACTGGCTCTTTGATTTCCTTGAACACAGTATTGGTGCTTAAGGCGTCCGACCAATGAGAGGCAGACTGACGACCATCCTAGACTACCGAAAACCAACCACCATTGATCAATTTTGCATATTCAACGGCCTTGTAAGTTTCTATAGACGGTTCATACCAAACTGAGCGTCCCTTATGGAACCTCTAACCGACCAACTTCTAGGAAATGCCGAATTCACCAAGTTGAACGATACCACGAAAAAAGCATTCTACACGATTTAAAAAATTATCGTAAAAGCAACCATGCTTGTGCATCAACACACTCAAGTACCCATTAGTATCACAGTAGACGCATCCGACTCAGCAATCGGAGTATCTAGAAAGAACAAAATTATAACAAGTCCGACTGTTACTAATATGAATATAACCAAATCACAGAACATATGGCTTATCCTTTCCTATTATTAATTGTTTATTAATCATGACTTCATGCTCCTAACCCTAGCTTTCAGTTCCCAAATCTCTACAGGTTAAATGTACATTATTCTTCCTAAAAGTCATGCCTTTTTTTTATTCCACTGCAAGTAGACAGATAGCTCAATCTTATGAATGCTGATCTACTAAGGCCGACCATTCAAAGTTTGGCCACAACGTCTTGTGAGTTTCTTATTGTTTTATTTGTCTTACCCTGAAATTTTTTTTTCTACGATTTTATACCCTCTCATATCTTTTGATTTGCTATTAGTCCTTACTTCTTTAAACCATTAGTTATTTTCATAGCAGTGTGATATACTATGTGGACATCTAACCCATAAAACAAGTTTTTTAACTATCTGATTTGCTTGTAACATGGACCTAGTAGAGACAGTGTATTCCAACTATGGGCTTTGATTAAAGCAGTATTCATACTTACCACAAACGTAAGAGAGCCTAACATCACAAAAGGAGGGAGGGTGGCGTTACTGACCAGCAAACATGAAGGTGGGGAGATAACTTCAATCCACCCATGTCTGTAGGGCAGAACATTTTGTTTAATTACGGCTCCTTATGGTTTAGTGGGATGCCACGAACTTATGGTATTGAAGCTGATTTATTCACGCAAAATACCTCTTTAAGTCGTGTTACGAACGTTGAATTGGTTTCACTTCCTACCTAGAAATCCTATTACAAGCAAACTAGACAATTCGCTAATATACGAAGCCTAATCAAGACCCTATAATAACTGGGGGAAAATATTTTAAAAAAACGAAAGGGGCTCTAATAGCTTCGATAATAAAGGTTAGACAGCCAAATGTATATCACAATACTGTTTCTAGCACTATATTTTATTTTATAATCACATATAATCTTATACTCTCAGCTCTTTTACGAATCGCCCCCATTTGTCAGTTGTATGTTAACTCACCCCTTGTCAACACTTATTTTCTTTAACCTATTAAAATGCTCTTTCTTAACATATACCTTAATAAAGGAAAATTAGACTGAGTCATCATACCTTAAGCATTCTTTCATGAATATTGGCTACTCTGCCTCTCGTGTTTTCTTTTACTTGCTCCCTCTTTCAGCCCCCTTGAGATATGGAACTGGTGACTTCATCCTGCACCATCCTTAAAGCCTTGGATATCCCAGAAGGAAATAAGGTTGCGATTTTTAGAAGCCCATACCTTCAATGGACCTATTCTTGACCATCAGTCGCACATTCGCAACGCGACTTTCATGAAGCGCGCCAACTGTAGTACTGATTTAAACCATCGACATTCATATCTTATAAATTATCAACCCAGCTATGTAATTTATTGCAGTGTATATTGTATCATTTGTATCAATTTGATCTTGCCTGTAAACTGGCATGCCTCATGTAACAAACTGTTATTTGAGAATAAATTATTATTATTATTATTATTATTATTATTATTATTATTATTATTAGTCTTATAACAATGGGTTTGTAACAGCATAGGTTGGTTGGTTAAGAGTTAACCCCAAACAACCAAGAATATGCCAAAACAGTATTGTTCAAGTATTCATTCCCTTCTTTATTTTGTATAACCGTTATTATTATTATTATTATTATTATTATTATTATTATTCACAAACATCTTATGGGTATCTTATATTGAATGTTGAAAGCCTTTGTTTGTCTGAACAGATAATCCCACGCTCCTCTGTGACTGCGCTAAGATCGAAATAAAGACCTATTCACTTCTAGTCTGGCTTCTTCTATCAATAGCACGAGGGTTACCTATAGGCACGAAAGGTTAACCACATTTGGGAACCTTTGGCATCTTTCTCAAGACGGTTGCTAGACACCAAATCCAGGTGTAGCACTTTCGGTAGGGAACTCTTAGCTATGCGTTGTGCTGTACAGCATTTTCAACACTCTACTGGAGGCCGAAAATTCACTCTTTTTACTGATCATAAACGTCTTACCTTCTCTTTAAGCTCATCTTCAGACAAGTACTTCCCTTGAAATTCTGGACAACTGGAATACATTTCACAGTTTACTTCAGATATACAACACATTTCTGGAGCAATCAATGTAGTTGCAGACGCCTTGTCCCGTTTGACATCTTAAAATAGTTTTTAAGGCATCGACCCTATTGAGCTCGCCACGTTTCAAAAACAAGACGCTGATGGTCAGCACGTGTTATATTTAAAAACCCTAAAACTGCGTATTAAAGAGATAGGGGCAGGTAAGAAAACTTTATTATGCGACAACTTTACAGATAAAGATCGTTCAATCGTGTCGAAACATCATTAACGCATCATCTTCAATACGTCGCACAAACCCATCCAGGTGTTCTGGCAACTGTAACAGCTTAGGATGATTGGTTAAAAATTGACCTCAAACAACTAAGCATATCAGAAGGAGGTTTGTGGAAATTGTAGCAAAATCAATAGTTGAGATCATGTGTCAATTGAAGCTAGACCACCATGGAAAACCTGGAGGCACTGGACGGCCGTCTCGTCCCATTGTGGGACTCCTCAACAGGGCGCATCCATGAGCCCACCTTGTGATATTCGATATCAGTCTCGCGCGTAAGCGCTTGACCACTAGACTACTGATCCGGCATCCAACTTTGTTAATGCCTAACTTCAACCAACCCACGAAATTGAGCGACGTACCTAGCATTGTCTTCAGTGATTTGCCACCTCACAACAGACCAGGTTGTACTCCACTGGTCGCTGATCCTGCCTCGCGGGATCGTGGATGCGAACTGCTGGGTAGTCTTACTATAGGATGAAACGGCCGTCCACTGCCTCCAGGTTTTCTGTGGTGGTCTAGCTTCAACTGACACATGATTTCAACTACTGAATCCAACTATATGTCAAAACAATAGAGTCCATGTATTCATTCACTTCCTTATTTTGTATAGGCATTATGTTTCCTATTATCGTATGTTGAATGTTGAAAAGCTCTGTTTGAATGAACAGGGAATCTCACGCTCCAGTGTGACTGTGCAAAGATCTGTTAAAGACCTATTCACTACTTGTTTGGTTTTTTCTATCAGTAGCAAGAGGGTAACCTACAGGCACGAAACTGGTGAGCCCTGTGAAGTACAAATTTGATCTCATGCTTTATCATAAAATTTATTTTTTTACTTAGTTGTGAAAATGAACCTTCTGATTATCTGTAACCAAAGTTTAGTATACATATTTGTACATAGTTTTTTATCTTAAGTTATTTGTGTCGCAGTAATCATTTTTCATGCTCACTATATAACTATTTTAGTCATATACCTCATGTCAAACTCAATACAAAACCAAAAACCTGGAGGATTTATCACTACTGGAGATAGAAAGTGTTATGACTACAAAATTCCGACTTCCAGAATTTGATCGTCATGACCCTGAGTTACGGTTTTCTCAACTAGAGCATTATCTTACGAGACACAATATCAAATCTGAAGGAATTCGTTGTAGAGACTTGTGTTCTATCCTTCCTCCTCTAGTTGCCAAAACGTCCGTGACTTGATTTTCAGCCCACTACCATCACAACTATACACCGTCTTAAAATGAGAGATGATGAACCGTTTATCATCATCAGACAATAAAAGAATACAGAGGCATTTTCAAGGAAAAAATTAGGTTATAGGTCGCTGTCACAGTTTTGACGTCAAGTGTCTTAGTGCGTGATAGCACAGTGACTGAAGCAGTCCTAAAAGAAGGATGGATACAAGCTCTCCAATGCTACGTTAAACACTGTTTGGATTTACAAGATCCTGAAACCTCCTTGTCTCATATAGCGCGTATAGCCGATAGAATAATGGAAAGAGGTCCTCCAACTGGATCACGATAAATCACACACGAAAAGAAGAACCAGCAAAAGACCCAGTCATAGAAGGACTCATTGAGAGTGTTAAAAGTCTCACTGAGGCTGTCGTCAAAATGCTAATGGGTCATAGAGACAGGAGCAGGTTACCATAACGAGCAAGACCGAAGTCACAAATCAGGTCAAAAAGTCCAAACAATCTGGGCAGTTCTGTTGGTATCACTGGAAGTTTGGTGTCAACTCAACCAAGTGCATGCAACCATGCGCCTGACCTAAGCAAAATTCCAAGAAAAGGGGAAACGAGTAACCCTTCCCCAGGTCGCGACGACTGAAGAGAGGCGCCTAAACAGTCGCTTGTTTTGTGTTAGAGACAGAAACTCTGGCTTAAATTTCTTAGTAGATACTGGCACTGCTCTTAGTATCATCCTTCAAAATCAAACTGAGCTGAGTAGAGAAACATCCCCAATTACAATTCAAGCTGCCAATGAAACTAAAATCGCGACATTTGGGCAGAAAACGTTAGCGCTAGATTTGGGGTTCAGGAGGCAATTCCCCTGGGTTTTCACTGTAGCCGATTTAGATCTGGCAATACTGGGGATGGACTTTCTAAAGAGATATGGATTTCTAGTTGACACTAAAAAAACGACGCTTAACTCTGAAAGGAACTTCGAATTACACAAAAGACAAAGTGTCATATCACATATCTCAAATTGATACAAACTTCTACAGTAACAACAGCAAAATTTCAAGATATACTCACGGAATTTCGAAAAATAAGTCATACGATGAAAATCGAAGGTGCACCAGTACGCATGCTATTCGGCCTGAGGAATGAGACACAAACATTTCAAAGATTCATGGTTATCTTATTACGAGATATGCCTTTTTCACAGATGTATATAGACTATTTGTTAATTACCGATTCCGATTTACAATCACATGAAGAGCATGTAAGAGCAGTCTTAAAACGGTTGGATGACAGTGGAATGAACATACATCAAAATAAGTGTGTTTTCGGTGTCCGAACTCTAGAATTTCTCGGACACACAATAAGCCCAGGAGAGACTACGTCTATCAAAAAAGAAGTGGACACCATCAAACAATACCCCATACCTAGTTCTCTAACACAAATGAGAAATTTTCTAAGTCTAATTAACTTTTATCGCAGATTCATACCTCGCTGTGCGCAACTAGCGCTCTTCCACTCATCCTACTTGATATTCACAATGCATTGAAAGCTGACGTTGGATACACTACAGCTCAACTCGTTTATGGAACGACACTTCGACTTCCCAGAGAATTCGTGGATCCTCCGTCTTCTTCAATGAATATGGCTTTAAACTCATACACGAGAAGGCTTACAAATGCAATGCGTTCAGTTAAATCTGTTTCCACTCGACCGCAGTCAACTGATGTTTTCGTCCAACCTGACTTACTATACAGTACACACGTTTTTTGTACGTTGGGACTTACATAGACGACCTCTAGAAACAGCATATGAAGGACTCTTCAAAGTTCCTCAACGCGAACCCGAATACTATATAGCTTACTAGAGTGGAACCAACGACAGAATCAGCGTCGATCACATCTAACCAGCATATTTAGTAGGAAACCCTATACACGTCGATTTTCCTTTGGTACAATCGAAAGACACGAGTCCTACACTTACGATAACTCATTAATACGGTAAGAATTGATAATAGAATAAGAGTTCGTGCAGTAATATTATCGAATGGTGAGGTGAAAGTCCTAACTGATTGCAAAGAATAATCGCCAAATGCTAATTTGTTCAGGTCATATTTATGTAGTGAAGATGAAGTGAGTCTGAAAATTCAATTGATTTAATTAAATGCAATGCAAGTTTCTGTTTTTTTAATTATGAACTCTGGATGGGTAGGAATAAAATTTATATAGAGGAATAGGTCAAAGAGGGATAAAAAGAATGCCTAATGTTTCAGATATGATAAAAGTAATAATAAATATGAACATAAGTGGACTTTAAATATTTACTTGAAAAGAAAAATGAACAAACAAAACTTCAAATGGTTCAAATGGTTCAAATGGTTGTGGACGGAATAGAAGAAGCTTACACTTAACAGGCTTCCGTGTCTAGTAGCAGGGGATCACCAAATCCTCCAGGCAGGAACCTAGGTATGTTAACAATAAAAGAGGAAAAGAAATTGGTAAATCATAGTATGATACTGTCTTTGGTCCTTAAGTATAGGTCAAGTTGCCTCTTGAAGGACTCCTGAGAAGTCGCTTGGACTAGCTCAGCGGGCAGCGAATTCCAGCTTTTGACAACTCTTAAGGAGTAGAAGTTGTGTCTACATCCCGTCTTGCTATATTGAGTTTCCAGTTTCTGGGTGTTACCCCTTAGGTTAGTATTCGAACTAAGCTTGAGTAGGTGTTTAAGAGGATGTCCAGAAGTGTTAAGAATACTATAAACCATTAATAAATCACCCCTAAGACGCCTATACTCTAATGGGTAAAGGTCTAGTGAATGGAGGCGTTCTTCGTAAGGCTTAGATTTGAGTCCGCGAACTGATTTCGTGGCTCGCCGTTGGACACGCTCCAAAGTGATCTTGTCCTTTTGGAGTGAGGGGGGAGTACTATATTTCCGTACTCTAAATGGGGACGGATAAAACTATTGAAGATTGTGTGGAAAGTTCTTCCGTCAAACTGACCAAAAATGCGCTTCAATGTTACCAGTGCAAGGTTAGCTCGGAAGGCATTTTTGTCACAATTAGCGTAAGACTTTAAATCATGGGGCACTAGGACTCCCAAATCTTTTTCGACTTGGGATACTACTAGAGAGGAATTTCTTAAGTTATAACTGTAGTCTGCGACATGTCGCAGATGGACTACTTTACACTTTGAAGTGTTAAACGTAAGTCCGTTATCGTCTGCCCAACTTTGAAGTCGAGTCAGATCCTCCTGAAGTGCCTGTGTATCGTCTTGGTTGCGTATCTCTCTCCAAAGTTTCACGTCATCGGCAAAAAGTAGTAAGTCTGACGTTACCTGTTGAGGAAGATCGTTTATGTAAATCAAGAAGAGAAGAGGCCCTAATACTGAGCCCTGGGGAACCCCACTAGGACATTCCATAGCCTGAGATAAAGTGAAATTAACCCTAACCTTAAAGTGTCGATTTTCTAGGTATGAAGTAAGCCAATCGATTAGAGGTGGTTTGATACCTAGTCGTTTGAGCTTGTTGATAAGACACAAGTGGTTAACTTTATCAAAAGCTTTTGAGAAGTCAAGGTATATGATATCAACCTTTCCCTTGCGATCGAGGATGCTTGTCCATCTGTCCACCGCAGTCAGCAGGTTGGTTATACAAGAGTAACCCTTCCTGAAACCATGCTGTTGGGATGAGAAGAAGTTTAAGGACAGTAGATAATCGTTTAAACCATCGCATATCAGGGACTCCATGAGTTTTGAAGGTAATGACAGAAGAGCCACAGGCCGATAACTTGAAGGTTCATTGCGTCGACCCCCTTTGAAAATTGGTGTGATGTGAGCCAACTTCCAATTTTCCGGTAATTTGCCTTGGCTTAGCGAGTGTGAAAACATCACGCTAAGCGGCGTTGCCAGGATTGAGGCTGCCTCCTTCAGTATGGCAGAATGAACCATATCCGGGCCAGGAGAAGTATCTAGTCTTAAGTGCTGCAGTTTCCGGAACACCAAGTCAGCGCTTAGGTCCACTTCGGAAAGCCCTGTAGAATTACAGGTGAAACTGTCGTCAATAGAGTTGATGTCAGCCGGCTGAAATGTTTGAGAGTAGTGTGCCGCCAGAAGGTTAGCGGCGTCACCATCGTTGTTGGTTGGGCCATTAAGACCTAGCAGTTGAGAAACTCCTGTTTTGGCTTGACGAAGAGAGGCTGCATAACGGAATAGGCTTCTAGGGTTCGAGGCAAATTTGTCCATAAGCTTTGTCTGATAATGAAGCCTGTCTTCTCTTATAGCCTTCGTGCATATGTTCCTGATATGTTTGAATTGCCTATACGCTCCTTCGTTGTCAGTTCGTTTGTATTCCGCCCAACAGTGTCTTTTACGGCTTAGCAGGCGAAGGGTACGGTTCTTGAATATTGTAGGTGGCTTACAGCTTTTGGGAACCGTTTGAGGAACTGAATGGTTTGTAGCACATAAGAGCGTGTGCAGTAAGAAGTTCCAGTGACCATCCACATCGAGTTGGGGGTGAACATCCCAAACCACCTGTTGTAAATAGTCGTGTAGAGCTGGCACATTCAGCCGTTTAAAATTCCAACGCAAGTTATTGTTCGGATACCTTAGCTTAGTTTTGGTGACAAAATTGAAGGCTATGACGGCATGATCGCTCTTTCCCAGAGGAGCCAAGATTGAGAGGTTGTCAACAAGGAATTCTTCGTTTGTGAATACACAGTCTAACCGCGATGGTGTCTGACTGTTTCTCCAACGAGTTGCCGACCTCACATTTTCATATAAGCCCAAGTCATCAATGAGGTTGAAGAACCGAGCTTCAATTGAGTTGTCACCTCCAGTATACGTGTGTTCCACGAAGTTGACTCTAGGAAGGTTAAAGTCCCCTAGAATCAGGATATGTGTGAAACCGAGACGGGTAGAGCGGGATAGTTCATCCAGCATACGACTATCGTACTCGATGTCAGCAGTTGGCTTCCTGTAAATGACACCGACTAGACACCTCGAAGTGCTGGACAATCTTACAGAGCACCATATGGATTCCTCAAGATTGTTAAACTCGAGGTTGTGAACTTGGTGCACCTCCAAGCAAGAGCTTATGTATATGGCTACTCCACCCCCAATTCCTGTTGTTCTGTCGTTGCGGAACAAAGTCATCCCTGGTAATGCTAACTCTTGGTCCGAGAACTGAGAAGATAACCAGGTTTCAGATATTCCTATCAGGTGGGCCTTATTAGCGTTGCAAAGTTCACGTAATTCATCCAGTTTGTTTGGTAGTTTCGAGGCGTTCGTGTATAAGCAGTTTATGCTTTCAATTTGGAACGCATGAGCTTCGTCCTGTTTTTCTGTATGAGCCTTGTGTGAATGGACAGGTAGCCCAACCATGTGAGGTTTACCGAGGTGGTAGGCCCTGTCCTTTACACGTTTTTTTTATCGTTTAGACAATCCACAAGTGGAATGGTCAGCTCCAACTTGCCTTTGTACTTAGTCCTGGCTTCGTATGGCCTGTCCGGGTGCATGTGGATTCCAGGTGGCAATCGACGTCTGTTGGCACGAAATGCTTCCAGAACTGCAGCCGCCATGTGGGAAGATGGGAAGGTTATCTTCATTAGACGGGGTCTAAGATCACCGTCCTTCTTGGCTAATCTCGTCACATGCTGAGTCAGTATGTGTTTGAGCCTCAAGGACTGTTTGATGAATTTCCATTCCCTGATGTCAGAATTTGATTGAGTAGGGTCTGTATTCTCCGGTATACCTTGCACAATTATGTTTCTTTCGCGGAAAAACTTCTCACGAGATTCTTTAGGGATGTTACGTATGATATTGCGCTCAGAGAACGGTATATCGGGCAATATTCTTACGTTACCATCTGATTTCAGCAAGTGACTTGCTAGTAAGACATTCTCTACATCAGTAGCATTCTTAAGTGTTACTCGGAGAAGCCTTGGGTGATTTAGATGCTTAGAGTCCTTTCTTCTAGAGAGCCGGGTGACCATCAAAGGCTCTATTCTAGGAAGTTCTAGCTTCTTGTTCAATTCACCCCAAAGCATCCTGTCGTTTTTGTCCTGCAGACTGAGAGGAAGGTCAGGATTATCAACGAGGTTCATGATAATGAGAGAGTCGTCACGAACTGTTGTTAATTTACCAGGTTTCACGGCGGGTTCGTGTTTAATGACTTGCTGTTTGGAGGTCAGTGTGCGTTTATGAGGCCTGGGCTCTTTTTTGACCGGACGAACAGTCTTGGGAGTAGACTGTGCGACCAAATCACCAGTTAATTTCCGTACAGCAACTCTTGGGTTGCTCGGCTTAGGCGGTGATGCCTGGTTCTTTTGGGCTTTCTTAACTTGGGTCGAATCATCTACAGGGTTTTTGGGAACCACTGTTGAGTTCAGGGACCCTGAGCTGGGAGACCCGAGTTTGCTTAGGGAGTCTAATACCTTCGACGTAATGATGGTGCTGAGCCTCGACACGTCATCATTAGTGTTGATGGATTTTCCATCGATGGTATACCTATCGACATCCCTGTTTTTGTATCCATCGCACGCTCTTGTTTGTCTACCGGTTTTCTTACTGTCGTTGTCCAAGTTAACTGACAATTTGTTTCGAAGACCTGTCAGTAGGACAATGATGTTACTCAGCAAAACTACAGCATCCGTGCTGCACGTGACACATACCCATTTTTGGTCTGACTTGCTGAGTCTGTTGTAAGCAGTTGATGTCAGATCTGTGCATGCTTCGTGGAACCAACCTTTGCAGTTGTCGCACTGCATGCCAGTTGCTACAGCAAAACGGCATCCCGGACGTTTGCATGAGTTTTTCATGACTATGTTGAAGCAAACTATGTTATAGATGCTTGCAAGAGCCCTTTAAAAACCTTTAAAAAACACTAAAAAGCACACTGAAAACGGACAAAAATGGATAAGACGAGTGTCATAAACTGAAACTAGTCTATACGTGAAAAACAAAAACAAACCAAATAGTAAACTGAGGCAAAACCACAGGTAACTATTAAATATGGTGAAACTAAAAAAAATAGTAATCTACCGAACGTATAGCTCAGAATAGATTCTTTAGAACTGAAATGGTACTTTTGTTGCGTAAGAACACAGCAAAAGTTTGATAAATGCAAATCACGTTAGTACTAAACTTCCCGTTCGAAAAGCGCGCGGTTACTGAATCCAAAGGTTTTACATTTAACAAGCAATGAAATAAACAGCAGATCTTTCTTTCATAAGTAATTATAGTCACATTAACACTTAATAAGTGACACCAACCACTTTCGAAGAGAAAATCATCAAGGAGATTTTTGAACCACGTTATTGTCTCACTGCAGTGCATTATTGCTGGGAGTCTGTTCCACATAGTTGAATGAAGGAAATCTGATGTACGTTTCGTATGTTGTCAGAATCCATAAAATATTCCCCTTATTGCTCAGTTTGTAGTATGATATAATAGAGTAAAAAGGGGTGGATGCTGGAGAGACAAAATTACTGTTTATAATTTTGTGGATAAAGACAAGATTTGAATATGTGCCCCGCAGTGCTGTGGCACGATCGGGGGTGCGTAGAGTCTATTCTCCTTGAAATTACTTCACATGGTCACGCGTATACAGCCACTGCTAAAGAAGTTCTACTAACTGCTTTTCCTTAGTGATGTTTACAAAATTCAGGAGACGGAAAGTGAATATCTGGGGCTTTATCGGGTTAGTGGATACGGAAGGGGAGAAACCCTGATCCCAAACCACTGGTTCACATGGACTTCAGGATCGTGAGGGGACAAGTGGTGTATGAACCTGTTGTTGGTTACTGGCCACTACGAAGCTGCATCTCTTAATATCGCTCATTTGCCTTGTGGAATAGAACTCTAAGTCAAAGGCTCGGAGTTTGGTCTTCTAAGAAAGCCATTTGCTTCGTTCTGAGCGCCCGAGCAGTATTCCAGCTCTCACATTAATGGAATGACGAAATGTAGCGCATACATATGTGGTGTCCCATTGTACCAGTAAGTGTGTTCAAAGAAAATCAAAGAACCATTTGGTGTGCTTGTTAGACCCGTTTTGAACGTTTTGTGTGTGTGAAAATCTCTCCATGTATACACTTGAACTTTGTTCCTATTGATCCCCTTAGTTGTACATTGTTAGTATTTTGATTACATTTGGGTTGTTAATATTTGTATTTTTTATGATAGTTTTCGTTTTTCATACGCCTTCACTAAGTTTTTGTGTTTCTTCCCAAATTGCATCTATGTTGTTTTACTTGATACTTGTTCTTGGCGGCAGCTATATTGATTTGCTCCTGCTTTTGTGCGTGTTATATCCAGTCAGGATAGAATAACGTCCATTTTTTGCAACTGTTTTTATTTTGACGGGCAAGGGTGCGTGTCTAACCTACCTGAATGTCTATTCTTCAGTCCAAACCGTAGTTTGGATTCTACAGTGCTTAATCCAGAGAGTTTTCAGCTTGAGTGGTTGACATCTTTGGTGATGATCTCATTGTCGAAATACCCCAAACACAGCTTTAGTGAATCTGTAGAATCGTATTTTACTTCGTTATTAATACCATTATAATAACAAACCTAATCCTAAAATTGCAGATATGCCACGTTGTGACTGCCTAATTTATAAGATTATACGTGCATGTCACATCATCTTCTATTCTGGCTTGTCGTATTATAACAATCTGTGAGTAAACGTTTGTCATCTGTAAAGAACGCATTTAGGCTAAAGATTGAATAATATATCTAATGTGAGTAAAGTCAAATTTTACAGAACGACTACGTCTGAGACGTCTAGCCATACCATGACTGGATTAATTGAATGATCCCGTGTTTTTCATTGTTAAACTTTTGTTCGTGTCAATTGTTGAATATGATTCTTTTCAGTAATTACATGCTTGGCTTCAAAGGTCGTGTGATTAGGATCTAATGCCATTACAAATTTTCAGTTATCTTTAATTCTCGTCAAGTCATTGTGCCTGCAATTACTTTAAACTATAATAAATTATTCAGGTATAAGTAAGAAACCTTGTCATATAAAAATGATTTAGGTTCGACATTATTGAAACATATCATTATGAATCTAATAGGCTCTCTTGCTTTGGATACATGAGATTCTATGTGTTTATAAAAGCTCAAACTGTTGTTCTAAGTCATAAATGGTACTGATGTGTTTCAGAACGTGTTTGTATAGAACATGAATAAATGCACTTTCGTTCATAATCAGAGATAAGTTCCACAACACAGCTCAGTTGTATAATTGGTTTACATGTTCTTAGATTACCTCTGAAATATAGCTTTCTTGGCAGGAGACGAGGAAGGATAACCATTTTTAGGTCCTCAGAATAAGGGAAAGGTATGCCGTATTGAAAGAGGGGAGGAAGAAGTAACGGACCAGTCACACCTTGTTGTGTAACCACATTGGTTACATTCATGGGTTTGATGAAACAAGATCCAAAGCGAACGATTATACTACCTTCTGTTGAAAAATATTTAGATCAGAATAATAGGGGACTGTGTTTGCCAAATGTGGAAACTTTTAGGAAGTTGTTCGAGACTCACTAAAATCAAAGTATAGAATTATTACTGATTAATCAACATCCCTTCGCTATGTAATTTGATCAAGAAATTCCAGGCAATGTGTGGATCACGAGCGTCTAGTCATTAACTCACGCTCATAAAGGCTAATCAGGCTTGCCGAAAGTAAAAATGATGGTAGCTTTTGTTGATAATTTATTCCATGATTCTTCATAGCACGGGTGTCAAGTTAATGGGCCTTCAGTTAACAATATCGCTACGCGATTCCGCATTAAATCTAGAGATGGCAACTGATGTTTTTCATGCAGATGGATAGGCTTTATAGTTCATGGACAGGTTGAATAGTTTCAAACAGAAAAATGGCAATTTTGTGCCGCAATACTTCACGAATGATCCACGAATCCTATCGTGTTTACTGCCATCGAACTTTTTCAATGCGGTTATAGCCTAGTAGATGTTGGGGGATGTACATCCAGTCGTCAGTAGATGTTTAGGTGCCAACATGGATAGAGATCTTGGTTTCTGTGTGGTATCACGAAGAATGACTGTTAAATTGTTCACAGTTAATGTCGGGGTCGTCTATATTTTTGCCGTTAATTACGAAGAACCTGGTTGTATTAAGATAATTCATTTTCCTACTAGATTTGAAATGCCGAATTATCTATAAGTCTTGGTTTTTGTTAACTAACTCTTTATTCTTCATGGCCAAAAAATAATTGCGTCGAGTCGCTTAACTTAAATATATTCTATAATATATACAGGTCATGTTGTTTGTAGTAGCCGCCCTTAAATTTTCTCAGCGTTTTGTTAAATTTGCAAAGTAACTTAGCCTCTGTTCGATTTCTAAAGAGCATTTCAGCCTAAGTGGTGCGTCAATTCGGGGCATGAGTCGAAAAATGCTGTGTCAATGTTATTTGTGATGGAACACGATTATAACGGTAAGGATCGAATAAAATTTTTAGTGCACTTTCATGTTTATTGATTAAACTGCTTACACTAATGCGCTGTTTAAGCTTCAAAGTGATCCTTAGTTTTTATCTGTCATCTGATTGAGGTCTGTCCGTGATGGGTGCCGGTTAACTAATTTAAAATAACTAAGTTCCCCATATCCGATTTGGTTATGTTTGGAGAAGTGTAAATTATCGGTATGATCAAAGGTTCATCAAATAAGACAGTAACCAGCAGCGTTTTGACTTATGAAGATAATTTAACGTTCGACGATAGTCAATCATAAGTACGTTCATCAGAACAAATGAGGTTAGGGTTTGTACAATAATTGAAAAGCCTGCCTCACAATAAAGTGGACCCAGAACACAACCTTTAGTGCTGTAGAGTTCCAGAAAGAACACAAATGCTTTTAAAAAAACTATGCCTTAATTACCTGGAAAACTCTCTAGTGGTGCTGGTGCCGTCTGAATAAATCAGTCGCATTAGACTCTGTTAAATATCTGAATCTATTTAACAACACTGAGGATCCAGCTCTGAGAAATCATTTAGACTATAACGCATCGTCCTAAACACAACGATAACTTGTATTCTTCAAGAGCATCATGAATTTGCCATCAGGAGGCCTTATTTTTCAGTGTGAAGAGTATATGAGGCATTTATGTGGTAATTGTACACCATAGATCACCTGCAACTGCGGGTTGTCTGAAACATCTACTCTATCAGTCTATTAAGCTAGCTGCTGTAGCAAATTTCTCTCTGATTTTATTGGTGGGTGCCATCAGTGCTTTCTAGACAATAGTTTCAAACTGATAACTGATACTTGTGTTTGATGCAAGAATTCACCTTGCCAGAAAGTCTAGCTCAATAGTCCGACGGGACTAAATCACAGTCCCTCCAGCTTAGATTACACCTTCGCTGACCATGTATCAAAATTTACACGTATTTGTCTTATGGCGGTTTGATCACTTCATACACTCATGTCGTTCTATATAGTTGTTAATAATTTACTAGATGAATATACCCGGTACCAAAACGTTTGCGAAGCTAGTTACGACGTTGTTAGAGTGGACTTTGAAGATGTATTCTGTCCAGACGAATGTAACTCTGTCCACTTGGACGAATAGTGGAATCTTCTGGTCCATCTGTCGATACATACGTTTTCTTATCATACATCAAGTCTCTCCTAGCTGAAGTTCGGCATATGGTAATGGCAGGATGTGCAGAAAAAGAGACCAATAATTATCATGTTAAGTCTAATGTTGTCCTTGTACGCTAAATGTACATTCCCTATTGGCCGATATTTGCGTCACTTGTTTAATATTGTGTAAATGTTGTTTTCTATTTTTATGGTACGATGTGGTATGTTTGGTTAGTATATAAATAGAGTATGTCTGAAATACAACGATTCATATCTCAGAGGCTGTGACTTGCGTTCTGGACTCAACTGGCTGGGATAGACAGGGAAGCAGGGCCAATCAGAACTCTAGGTCGTCCATTACGCTCGTGCGTATTTACGTGTCACTGTAACCGATCGATATAAGCGCTGCTTATCAATAACCTGCAGTCACTCGTTACAACAGGTAACTCATTGGGAACAATCCTGCTGCCTCGAACAGCTGACGTTGCTCCAACGACTGGTCATACCAAAGGATGTTACGTTACATATGTATTGCGAAAATCAGATGTGATAGAAGAAATCATTAGTTTTATTTAATGAGGTCTATGGATAAAAATCATAAACTTTAGTACCATTTAAAATAGCAGAGAATGTACATTCCGTTAGACTATGCTGCTATAATTTGCTTCCCCCTTGCTGACCTATTTGTATAGTTTTCAACTGGGAGTGAGATACCCTCATACTCTAGGCAAGGTCGTAATCCTGACAGTACACAAGCAGAGTAGTAAGTCGATAATCTACAATTACAGACAGATTTCCCTATTCTCAGCAAGTGAGAATGTTATAGGCATAATTCAGAAAGAGTCCCCCTGTAGCCAACTGCCCAACACTGGTTTCTCTCTGGAAGGTCGTTTCACACAAGCTTACTAACTGCCTGTTATAACAAGACTCTATTAATGGGACCCAACCATCCTGTTTGTACAGATTTACTCAACTTTTATGAAGCACTTGATGTAGTTGAGAATCATTTTCTCTGTTCAGAACTCTAAATAGAGACCATCATGAAATATTCGATCAAATACCACGTAGATCGCCTATGGGGAGATCACTGATCACATAAGTTCGCTTTCCTGCATCTGAACGATTCTCAGTGACATTCTGAATCCTTTAAGGATAAGTCAGTAGACCACTCCTTTTTTATCATTTATTAACGAATTATTGGTACTTTAGTATCACAGGCTCTGCCATACGTAGATGATCTCTAAATTTGTAAAGAATTAGATGATATCTTGACTCAAATAAAAGATTTATACAGAATATGCGGCCAGACTACCAGGAATTTTCCCCTCACTCTCAATAAGTACGGAATGCTAATGGTGAATGGAAATAATATTCTAACCAGTTCGTGCTTTCTGAAAGTTAGCAGTGTCACACTGTCTAACACTGTAAAGAACTTGGGTATTATTTTGTGTGATACTCTAGATGCCTCTTCCACTTGATCTTCCGTAGCCAATAAATCATACTGTATTAGGGTTTACTTTCAGAATGTTAGGTTCAAATGGTTATGTCTAGTGGCAGTGGATCACTGATTACTCTGGGTAAAGTCGTCGATATATCTAAATAAAATGGGAATATTGATAAATTAGTATGAAATACTGTGTTATGGCCCCAAGAATGAATTAAGTTCCTTCTAAAAGGATTTCTTAGGAGCTTCTTGGACGACATCAGCTGATAAAAAATTCGGGGGCGTGACTACCAACTAACTTTAGGAGATGTACTTACAATCCAGTTTGGTGCATTGCATCTCTAATTTCTGGATACTGCCCCTGAGATTTGTGTTGGAACTGAGGTAGCCTGACTCCTTAGTTCTTATTAAAGACATCATCATCTGTGCTATGCTTTCTTACCTTAAAAAAATACTCCGCTTTGTTGGGACATATAAAAGAAAGGGCAACTGAAAGATACTGTGACGGAAAAGTAAACCATACTAAGCTCGCTGAGAAGCTCCATAATTGCAGCCTGTGGAGCACAGAAAGATTTAGGGGTATATAAGTACGAAATATCATACCACTCAAATCTTTTTCTCTCTAGCAGATCAACAGACTAATTCGGCACTCAGTCATACTGATGAAGAGATTTATTTAAGATAGAACACGAATGCGGTAACCCAAAAATACAAGTATTTTTGCGGTCAGAATCATTGTTTATGGAACTCAGTAGCAGAGACGATAATAACGACATCTCCCCCAAAGTTTTTAAAAACAAGTGTCGACGCTAAGTCGAGTTCTGCAGGTACAAAGGATGATCATTCATATTTACTTTAATTACTTCCACTATTAATAACTATCTTGTTTTACGTTTTATTTTAAAAAAAATATTAACAAAAACCATAAATTTTCATTACCTAGAACGCTTCTGCCAAAATACATCGATTCTAAGGAACAAATACTTCGCTAATTCTGTCATGTGGAGTTCTAAGTTTGATTTTTGAAGACCTAGACATACTCGAGCGGTAGTTTTGGTTTCCTTTTCAGTGTGTGTTCGTTTTGTCATAGTTTGTCCCTTATATCCATTTGAGGTCGTCGTAACTCCCCTTATTTCTTTAGGTCTTATATTCCAAATATATCCAAGTTGGCCAGTCGTTAGATTAAAAAGGATGTAATTCTATCCCTCTTTAGACAGAATTATCTCGATTTTCGGTTACATGAATGTGTTAGGTATTACCCAAAAGGTCTTAAACCATCAACAGCTTCGAATTGTCGGTGTTCAGTGGTATCGACTCCCTAGTTGTCATACTCCCTGGGTATCTGATCCATAAGGAGTGACAGCACATGAATAAACATGTGCTTGGTGACCGGTGTAGATCGTAATACGTTTAAAGTGTCCCAAAGGATCATCATGCTCAGACTACAACTAGAAGGGTTCTCAGTGCTATTTTTTAAGGACTTCTTAAGGCATCAGTGAATTTACTGATTATAGGTTGCAAAAAGTTTAAGAATCAATTGATCTTATCTAGGTTCATCGCCTGTTCCGGTTTGGGCATCCGAGCAGTATAGCAGCCCTCACACATATCAAGTGAAATCTGTGTGGCGCATATGTATTTGGTACCTCCTTGTACCAATATCTATGTGTTAAAATAAATAAATAAAGTTTCATTGGCGTCGATGTAAAATCATCCTCAAGAAGTACTGATACGTTTTCCCTCACCTTCATTCTTTGCTTTGGGAATGTTAATTAGTTTTACTGTCATTTCATAAGGTCACTAATAAGTTGTTTCTAACCTGTCTGAACTCTCTTAAAACCTAAAAGTAGATCCTGACTTGTAGATACATAGATCTAGCTCCATACATGTTTAGTGATCTAAATTGCTGCCTTGTTTTCTTTTCATTTTCGAAGGGGAGTTTCAACTTTGCTAAGCTACAGAGCACTCAAACCGAGATAAGTTGTATTTCTATACTCGAACTTCTCTGCTGCTACTGCTGCTATTATCATATCTACTACTCCGGTACACATCTTACTAGTTTCAGTTCGTTGTGCTAATGTGGTGTGGTATGTAATGATCCCCTTAGTGTTCTTGTTTTCAACCATTGACGTGTGGACAAGGAGCTAGGTTATCAAATGTATCATTGTTAGTTCTATAGATCTCGTCATACTTATGTGTTCGAACGGAATATTCACAATTTCAAACCTAATCCCACGTTATGAATCTTGGGAAAGTTGAGTAGTATTGGTCATAGCTTAATATTTTTGTTTATACACTTACTGAGTAGTACTAAATGTATCTTTTTCCTACTAGCATTTATTTGCGTATCATTACTCGATATCATGGCTAATCGCACAGTCAAAGATGCACATACAGTTCATGGGACAAACCCTCAGTATCTTTTAGAGAAAATCGTTCGAAGTCGAATTTATGAATCAAAATTCTGGAAGGAGCATTGCTTTGCTCTTACAGGTATACTGAATTCATCTTTTACTTTGTCTTATGTAAAGCTGAATTACTTGTCGATAAAGCTGTGGAACTTCGTTATGTTGGTGGTGTGTATAGTGGAAGTGTTAAACCAACTCCTTTTCTATGTCTTACATTAAAAATGCTTCAAATTCAACCGGACAAAGATATTGTTATCGAATTTATCAAACAGGAACCATACAAGTTAGTTTGTGGTTTGTAAAAATGTTTTTATGTTGTTCAGATACGCTCGTGCTTTAGGAGCATTTTATCTTAGACTAGTTGGTGATTCTGTTGAAATATACAAATATCTTGAAACATTATATAACGATTTTCGACGTCTCAAGTTTCAAGATAAAATGGGAAGTAGGTTACATTTCTCAAAAAGTTACGGTGAAAATTTTTCCTGTGTGCAACAGATTTCAGTTTAATTTACATGGATGACTTTATTGATCAACTTCTTACTGAAGAACGTGTCTGTGATGTTATTTTACCTCGTTTACAAAAACGTGAAGTTCTTGAGGAGCTAAATGGTTTAGAACCACGACAATCACTTCTGAATGAGGATTTAGAAGATTTACAATATGTTGAGGAGCTGGATACCTTGAATCATGTTGAAGAGAGTTATAAGTCTAAGGATAAAGAAAAACATAGGAGACGAGATTATGGAAAAGACCACCATCATCGACGTAGACATCGTGAAGAGTCTCCTCATGCTGAACGCAGAGAAAGAGATAGAGACCATATATCATCAAGACATAAAGATCGTGAAGAGAATGAACGCAAACATGATCGTGAGAGAGCTCATAGGTAGGTAAAATGATTAAAATTAATATTGTCATCTAAATACGGTATAATTTCTATGTTAGTATGTCAGTCTAAATGATGATACCAGCATTTTCAGTAGTAGCATCATGGCATTGTTAAAGTTTTCTGGTGGTTTTATCACTCGCAACTTGGGTTTTTATTAGTTAAAAATTTAATATCGGTCTAAATGTTGTCGGTTGGATAGGTAAAAGTGGGATTGTTAAATTAATATACATCAGCTCAGCTTATGAAGGAGCGACTTTAAATTATGCATTTGGGGAAATATTTATCGCTCAGTTAAATTTGGTTTGGTTTCTTTCCTATCGTTATTTTGCATTCAGGTTTCAGATGATTTATGTCTAAGTTGACAGTTGATTTCATTACCTTCTAGATTTTTATTGACTGTTAGGTATCACTGTAAGTATATGGTTGTGGCGATTGCTGAGTTTCATTGAAATCCCGAACCGATCTGATTTAGATCAGCCACGGCCAAAGAATTCCTACTCACTGCCTTTTCTCAGCGGTGTTGTTTACGAAATTGAGAGGACGAAAAGCGAATGTCCGGCGCTTTGACCGGGTTGGTGGGCATGGGGGGGTCTACCTAGGGGAGTTGGAAAACCCGATTCCAAACCAATGGTGCACATGGGATTTAGGATTTTAAGGGGAAAAGTGGCATATGAATCTATTGTTGATCACTTGCTACCATGAGGCTGCATCTCTTAACGTTGCTCCACTGTCTAGTGGATCTCTAGGTTAAAGGCTTGGGGTGTGGCCCTCTAAGAAAACCATTTAGTTTGGTTTGGGCGTTCGGGCAGTATCATAACCCTCATAAAAATTATTAATAACTACTATTGCAGAAAGTTCTTTTGCTTCAATGCTCACTCCGACAAATCTTATTCACAACTACATGATGACACTCATTTTTATTTCTTTTATACTACGTCACTTATGTATTTCCCTTAATTCTCATTTTGTGTATTTTATTTTTCAACTTATTCAACAACTTGCCTATGGTGGAAACACTGTCCTATCTAAATGATCTCGTGTCACTGACTGGTCGAAACTTGAATGCTACCACCGACTACGAATACTAAAACAGTCTTCCTGAAACCACCTATGCCATTCAAGCTGGCTTCCTTTAACGTTCTCAAACTAATGCAGATCGGACATCAGATAGGGTTGGCTGTCTTTAAAAATTTTCAATATCAATGTCTGTTTTCTATCCGGAACCCAGTATTTAAGACTCTAGTGAAGTACTACAAATTCGCTTTGCATCTTTCGCTTCAAAAAGCTTGTTTCACATGCGTTTATCCGGGGACTCTGTGACATCTTTGTCTGGTATTACCGGAGTTCGTATCTCACTAAGCGCTAAAGCTGAGGCATCACTGATCGATTGGACCCCCATTAACAGTCGTTTATGTGCTGTTAGATTAGAAAGCCTCATCAATATGCCAAGAAATCGGTGTGGGAAACGATGTCTTTTTGTCGTTTCTACTTACGCTCCAACAGATTGCAGCCCGGATGCGATCAAGGATGAGTTTTGCCACCGATTAACCGTTCTTCAAAAAGTGTGTTCGACAGATATTGTGTTACTAGCCATAGACTTGAATGTTTACGTCGGGCGTATAGGCACGGAATAGAGTCGTTTAGGTGGCCAGTGGGGACTTGTTGGTCGCAGGTCATATAATGGTGACCGTCTACTACATCTGAGCGCAGACCACAACCTTTTTCTGCCTAGCACTAACTACCGACACAGTCATCGCCACTATGCTAGGTCACAGTTCATCATATTTGTTGCTCAATCTCACCATTCCTCTTCAACTTTGCCATCGATGACATTCTGGAAACAGCTCTCATGGATGTAAGTAATGGTGGTGTGGATCTGTTGCCTGGAGAAAGACTTTTCGACCTTGAGTATGCGGATGATATTGTCTTACTGTGCGATAATGCCCAAGGCATGCAATCCGCACTTAATCAGTTGGCAATCAGTGTCCGTAGGTATGGTATGTGCTTTGCACCTTCGAAGTGCAAAGTACTTTTACAAGACTGGCAGGATTCTAATCCTGTACTCACTCTGGATGGTGAGCAGATAGACGTAGTCGAGAACTTTGTGTATCTAAGTAGCTGCATAAATGCTGGTGGGGGTGTGAATGATGAGATCGACGCACGTGTTCGATCATCGTTGTCTCCGAAGGATTGCTGACATCCAGTGTCAACACCATGTCAGTAATGCAGAGGTTCGGCATCGTGTGTTCGGGCACAGAGATGATTATGCAATCGATGTCACCATCTCGAAACACCGACTTCGGTGGCTTGGACATGTTCTACGAATGTCGTCCCAGAGAATTCCACGTCGTGCATTATTTGCCGACTCTGGGACTGGTTGGAAAGAGCGTAGAGGTGGTCAGTGCATGACATGGTTTCGTGGCATGAAAGAAAGCTGCAAAGGACTGGCTTGTGTTGGTCCTTCACGACTCCCTGGTTGGGGTCCGAGAGATGGTACGACACAGTGGCTAGAGACGTTATCAAATATGGCTCAGAATAGAAGCCAGTGGCGATCCTGCTGTAACCTTTCAATTTCTTCATAAAAAAGGTGGTTGTATCTCCCTTAACTGAAAAATTTCTTCTGATTGTACTTTTCTGTTCCCTCATTATTACTATTATTATTACTACACTACCTTACACCAACCTCTTCGTTGTTCTCTTTTTTTACGCTTCCTACCTTTTTTTCTTTCTTTTCTAATTCTTATTGTTTTGTGTGGCGCATATATATTGGCGCTCTCTTGTACCAATATTTATGTGTTCAAACAAATAAATAAAAAATAAGTGCTAGGTCGCATCTCGAACTTGGATTCAGATTGATTACATCGCGATCAGCTACCGCTGGCGTGGTTGTGTACAAGACTCGCTTGTTTTGGAGAACCTATCTGGACTCTGATCAACCCCACTATTGTTTGCACTAATCTCACTTTTCATTGGTAGTGTTTATTGACATTGATTCGTTGGACAGGACTGTTCTTTGGGACTGTCTATTGAAGTAGGGTGTGCCTGAGAAGTTTATTAACATCTTAAAAGCCCTATATACAAACACCTCAGGAAGAGTTATGACATACAACCACCTTTCTTAATTGTTCCATTCAAGCAGTCGGGTTAGGCAGGGTTGCCCAATCTCACCATTCTTCTTCAACTTTGCAATCGATGACATTCTGAAAACAGCTCTGATGGATGTAGGTAGTAGTGGTGTGTATTTGCTGCCTGGAGAAAGACTTCTCGACCTTGAGTATGCGGATGATATTGTCTTACTGTGTGATAACACCCAAGCCATGCAATCCTCAATTAATCAGTTGGTAATTAATGCCCGTATGTTCGGTGTATGCTTTGCACCTTCGAAGTGCAAGGTACTTTTACAAAACTGAAAGGATCTTGAACTTGCACTCACACTGAGTAGTGAGCAGATAGAAGTAGTCGAGAAGTTTGTGTATCTAGGTAGCTGCATAAGTGCTTATGGTGGCGTGAGCGATGAGATCAATTCATGTATAGTGAAGGCCAGAACGGCTTATGTCAATGTGAACCATCTTTGGCGCCTTCGTGATGTCAGTTTGGCTGTAAGAGGTCGGATCTACAAAGTGTCAGCGAGAGCAGTTTTGCTCTATGCTTGTGAAACCTTGCCTGTCCTAGTTGAGAATGTTAGACGACTCTCTGTGTTCGATCATCGCTGTCTCCGAAGGATTGCTGACATCCAGTGGTAACACTAATTTAGCAAGGAGAAGTTTGGCAAACTGTGTTAGAGGACAGAGACGTTATGTCAATTGGTTTCCTAGGGATGGTGCAACACGGTGGCTTTAGAGATCACCAGATATGACTCAGAATAGAAGCCAGATGATATCCTGCTGTAACTTTCTTTTCCTTTTTTCATAAAAAAATGGACGTAACTTCTTCAACTGAAAGAATTCTTTCTGGCTGTACTTTTGCTAACTGGACTGTCATTGTTATTATTTTACTCTCATACACTTTCTGTTCGTTATTGTTCTCCTTTTTCTTATACGCTCTTTACCTTCTCTATCTCTTGTTGCTGTGTGGTGCATATGTATTTGGTGCCTCTCTGTACTGATGTTTATGTGTTGAAATATAATAAATACCACCAAATTGACGTAACATGAGTAGGCACACATTGGGTAAGCCTTCAAGTCAGATACTTTCATTTATGTAACTCATTCTATTTCATTTAGCTAAGTAAAATGGAAATTAGTCAAGCTACTAAGGCTTATCAGACAAGAAATATTGTTTCGCACATAATAGTGACAAATTATCAGACAAACTTCGTTTTTTATGTAACTATTCATCAATGCTAAATGTTTCTGAGTATCTTTTCAGTCTTACCGCTTTCTAATAATTTCTTAATAGACGTAGTCATTCTGGAGATCGTCGAAATGGTCGATCCAAACGTGATGATAGTCGTTCACCAGGTAATAAAAAATATTTATTAAATACTTATTTTAGATCATAAACGTACCCGAGATAAAGATCGTGACAGACGACATTAAATGTTAAATAGACACTGATATATTGTATATACTATGTTAATAAATACTTTTTATATAATCATGAATTAGTTCATTGTGATAGATGTTTGAAGGGATATGGCAAGAAAAATATATCACGTTATTGTTAGTACTTATTAATATGTAGTGACAGCAGCTTCCAGGAAATTGATATAAACTGATATTTCGGTTATCAGTTGGTTAAAATTTGGAAACAGTGTTTAGTCGATGTAATAAGCTCAAATGACGTCACGGACTTCAGATATAAGCTTGATCTTAATATGGTTTTCAGTCGTAATTCTAGCGATAGGAAAATATTTCTAGGACGGAAAAAAAGCAATTCACTTATCAATTACAGAATTATATACTTGGCACACACTCAAGATTTAACGGTTAGTGACACTACCCGATACTAAATCCAAAGTAGGTTGAACGAAGTTTTTACCTGTAACTTAAGAGTTGGAAGTAGAGCCCATTAACTACTAATCCATCTTTCTAGGACCGGACGTACGGTGGCAAATAAGATGTTGTACGAGTGCTAAAGAAACATGATTTAACCAATTGAAATCACTATTCTAAATTGTATTTTGCTTTTTGACTTGCAAGACCTCAGGTCTTACAAAATCGCTTTTAGTAATATTTCCAATGAATGTTGATCTTTAGATGTCGGTTGTCAGTCCATAAAATACTAGTTTTTTTATCGCATTCCAATACAGCATACTTTAGTTGCTATCATTTAAGATTACCTGTCGCAGCAGAAGGGCATTTCAAATTCCTGAATTTTATAATTTACAGTCACAGTTTTGCATAAATATCAATGGTGATTAAATTTCGGATAAAATGGTTGATTTTGAGAGGCTCAGCTTGCAGCCTTGTTTTCAATGTCACAATGCTGTTTCTCAGTAAACTTAATTCAGTTGTCGCTAAAATAAAATCACCGATCTTATTGATAGTGTTGTGAATAATATTTGAGTAATCGTTTCCCATGCATATCATGAAACACTCTGTAAATTCTACACTTTCCATTGTATTATCACCGGACAGAGTTCCAGTAAACTGCATGGATTGTATTTGTTTTCTCAACTATTGAGGTATAGGTTGCAGTTATTAGAAAAGTATCGCGTACTTCTGATTTGGATGATGTAGTCGATTAACCAGGTTAACCCGTAATAGCTTTACGGCAATAAGCAAATTGTTTTAAATCCTGACGGAATCTATTTGGGTGCTAAGTGAGGATAGGAAGTAGGTAAGTAATAATCAGTAGTATAATATATAATTCGTTAATGTTTACGAACATTTTTAAATAGATGTTTTTAAAGGCTTTAATGAACATTTGTCAAGGTATATCACGCCAATAAAGGTCCACTATTTATTTAAAGTATTCCTAATATCCCTAATTTTATTCGTCAGCGTTCATCCATGCCAGTTTTATTAATTAAAAATTACTGGAACAGATATTCTAACGGACTAGTATCCACAATTTTTTATTTGAACAAAGTAAAAACTACAGTATTTACAAGATGCAATAAATTCATTGCATTTTGTTGCATATATATATATATATATATATATATATATATATATATATATATATATATATATATATATATATATATATATATAGAATGTGAACGAAATTAAGGATTAAAGTTTTTTAACTGGGCTCTTACGACTGTTTGGGGCATAGTTGTTATACCCTGGTACGGCCGAGAGTGGGGAGAGTCCGCTCTCCCTCTCGAAATACTCTCACACGGCCGCGCGTATACAGCCTCTGCCAGGGAAGTCCTACTCATTGCCTTCTCGTGGCGGGGGTGTTGTTTACGAAAATGAGAGGACGAAAAGCGAATGTCCGGCGCTTTAACCGGATCACAAACCAATGGTGCGCATGAGCTCCAGTATCCTGCGGGAACAAATGGCGTGTGAACCAATCGTTGGTCACCGGCTACCATGGGATTGCATCTCCTTACGATGCTCCACTGCCTTGTGGGTTAGATCATTAGGTCAAAGGCTCGGGGGGTGACTCCCTAAGATAACCACCTGCTTCGGTTTTGGCACCCGGGCAGTATCACAGCCCACACACGAATGATGAACTCTTTATGTCTATGGAAATTACTTTCCTCGCTTCGAAAAACAATAAATTGATTCAAATTATTATCATTACCATTATTGTTATTATTAATACTATTATTATTATTACCATTATTGTCATTATTATTATTATTATTTTCCACATTATTCACCCTCTTTTATACTTATACAGCGGCTCGTCTTTGGTGGAAATTCGACTGTATCTAAACGTTCTCGAGTCACTGTCCGGTTGAAAATTGTATGTTACCACCGAATACGAGAACTGAAGCAGTTTCTCTGAAACCACGTGCACCATTCAAACTGGCTGCCTTCAACGTTCGCACACTAGTGCAGGTCGGACAACAAATAGGGCTGGCTATGTCTTTGGAAAGTCTTAATATTGATGTTTGTTGTCTAATCGAGACCCGTATTCAAGACTCTGGCGAAGTACTACAAATTCGATCTCCATCTGTCGCTTCGAAAAGCTTGTTTTACGTGCGCTTATCCGGGGACCCTGTGGCATCTTCATCTGGTCTTGCTGTCGCACTAAGAGCTAGAGCTGAGGCAGCACTAATCGATTGGATCCCCATTAACAGTTGGTTATGTGCTGTTAGATTATAGAGTTCCATCAAAGTGAGAAGAAATCGGCGTGAGAAACGATGTCTTTTCGTCATTTCCGCCTATGCCCCGACAGATTGCAGCCCGGATGCAATCAAGGGTGAGTTTTACCACCAGTTATCTGTCCTTCTCCAGAAAGTGCGTTCGACAGATATTGTAGTACTAGCTGGAGACTTGAATGCTCAGGTCGGGCGTCTAGGCACAGAAGAGAGTCGTTTAGGTGGCCGATGGGGACTCGTTGGTCGCAGGTCAGATAACGGGGACCGTCTACTGCAACTGTGCACAGACCACAACCTGTTTCTGGCTAGCACTAACTTTCGGCACAGTCATCGCCGAAGTGCCACCTGGCGTCCTCCCTCTGCATCCCAAGCCTGGACTCAGATTGATCACATCGCGATCAGCTACCGCTGGCGTGGTTGTGTAAAAGACTGCCGCTCTTTTGGAGTACCTATCTGGACTCTGAACATGCCTTGGTCTGCGCCAATCTTGCCTTACTTTTCAGTGGACAACGAAGTGACCGCCATCAACGGATTGATATTAGCAAGCTGGTTGCAACTTCTGTTGCTAGTAAGTATCGAACCGAGCTAGCCTCTAGGCTAGCTACCACTCCACCGAAAGGTATAGATGAGCATTGGTTGCAATTGCATGACGCCATGAAAATGGCGGGAACAGTCAGTTGTGGGTTTGAGAAACGTCCCGCTTATAAGCACTGGGTTTCTTCTGGTTCCTTACAACTCATTGAAGCCCGTCGGTCTACTCCGGGTGACCGTGAGTTTGACCATAAACGAAGGATGTTACGTAAGGAAATTGGGCAAAGCTTGCGTAAGGACCGAGAGGCCTGGTGGTCGGAGCGTGCTAATGAGCTGGAAGCAGCAGCTGCATCTGGTAACTACCGGAATCTCTTCCAGCTCATCCGAGCCACTGGCAGCAAGAAGTCTGGTGTGAGTGAAACAATCTGCGAGGATGATGGGATGCCAATCACTAACACTGATATATATGTCTGAAATAAATGATTCGATTCGCATAGTGGAGGCTGTTATTTGGCATTCTGGATTCAACTGGACGGGCTAGTTGAGCAAACGACCAGTAGGACGTCATTGATTTAGGACAAATAAGTCGCATTTTGATTGGCGAGTAGATTACGTGATAACTAGCGGGCCATAAAGTCACAACAATAGTTCTAGAATATTAGAGATGACTAATTTACGTTAGTTAACAAAGATTTTTAGGTAAATTATAAAGTAAAAAAGAACGCGTTGTGAACCTTGAAGATATGTCGCATAAAACTACAAGTTTATTTAATCTATGACTTCAGCAAGTTTAGTTTTTTATTGTTACTTAATTGAAGACTGGATAGTGAATGTATCTCTAAGTGAATGTGAAACGTTTAAATTGTGATTGGAGCGAGCATAGTAATTTGTGAAATAATTGTCATCTCATCAGACTTGTATGAGGGCTGTAATACTTCCCGGGTGCTCAGATCGAAGCAGGTGGTTTTCTTAGAGGGCTACACCCGGCGCCTTCGACCTAAAGGTCTGGTCACAGGGCAGTGGAGCAACGTTCAGAGATATAGTCCCATGGTAGCCGGTGACCAACGATTGGTTCATACGCCATTTGTTCCCTCAGGATACTGGAGCTCGTGTACACCGTTGGTTTGGAATTACGGTTCCCCAGCTCGCCTAAGTGAACCATACATGTCCATCAACCCGGTTAGAGCGACGGACATTCGCTTTTCGTCCTCTCAATTTTGTAAACAACACCGCTGAGGAAAGGCGGTGAGTAGGACTCCTCTGCCAGTGGATGTATACACGTGGCCATGCGAGAGCATTTTGAGAGGGAAAGCTGACTCGCTTCGTTCTCGGCTGTATCAGAGCATTCGGGGGCGTATTCATCGCCAGTGTGTTACTTGGCGTCCTCCCTCTTCATCTCAAGCCTGCACTCAGGTTGATGACATCGCGATCAGCTACCACTGGCGTGGTTGTGTTCAAGATTGTCACTTCTTTGGGAGTCCCTCTCTGCACTCTGATCATGCCCTTGTTTGCGCCAATCTTACCTTTTCATTGGCCAACGAATTTATCGTCCTAAACGGATTGATGTCAGTAAACTGATTGCAGCTTCTGTTGCAACTAAGTATCAAACCGAGCTAGGTTCAAGGCTAGCTACCATCCCACTGAAAAGTATAGAACGGCATTAGTTACGATAGCATGACTCCATGAAAATGGTTAGAAAAGTCGCTTACGGATTCTCGAAACGTTCCGCTTATAAGCACTGAATTTCTTCAGGCTCCTTACAATTTATTGAAGCTTATCGGTTTACTCTGGGTGACCACGAGTTTGACTGTAAACGAAGACTGGGTAGCTGCACAAGTGCTGACGGTAGCCTGTCCTAGTTGAGAATGTTATACGACTCTCTATGTTCGATCATCGCTGTCTCCAAAGGATTGCTGACATCCAGTGGCAACACTAATTTAGCAAGCAGAAGCTTGGCAAACTGTGTTAGAGCACAGAGACGATATGTCAAATAGTTATCACATATAACTTAGGATGGAAGTGATGCTGCTGTAACCTTTTACTTTCTTCATAAAAAGTGACTGTAACTTCTTTAATTGGGAAAATTCTTTATGGTTGTATTTTTCTGTTTCCCCATTATATTATTACTATTTCACTATCATACACTAATTTGTGGTCGTTATTGCTCTTTTTTTCTTTTGACACGCACCTTACACCCTTTATCTCTTCCCATTCTCATTATTATTTTGTGGTGCATATGTATCTGGTACCTCCTTACACTAATATTTATGTGTTCAAATAAAGAAATAATAAAGAATATATCTTCACATTTCTTATCCCCAATAAGCTATTTTCCAGCTATCACTAGACGATTAGAACTCATACATATTAAATATTCGATTGGGGTGATATATTTTGTGAGATAATAAGTGATTAATAAAAGGGTGAAAATGGTTGAGTGAAATAGTGATCCTTTACTTCGGATAACTTTTCCTACGAAGTAGTGAGTGACCTTTGACGAATATATATATTTTTAATATGCTTGTTTTTTCTGCATATCGTCTATTGTACTTAGGACTTTACACACAGGTTACGTATGAAGTGTGAAACCTCTTATTGTATGCACAGAACTCATAAATAGTTCTGTGGGTCTCGAAATTCACTAATTTTTTAGGTCGTCGACCATACATACTTATGCTAAATTCATCTTTGAACTAATATGTGAGTGAGTTGTTTTTAGCAGCAAGGTTTATTCAATGGGTCAGTAATTTGTATTTGAAATGTAATAAGCTATTAACGTCTCAATTATAAAATCAGTCTTAACTCAATATAGGACTGAATTGGCAGACCCATTCACATTTCGTGACGATGAAAATACCCCATAATGTATATCAGACTGTCTGAATGCCAAGTCCTGTCTGACACTGACGCCTTGACTAGTTATCAGCATCACCAGTGTTATGATACGGGAATTCGTTAACAGGATATCCTGGAATATTTGAAGTGACTGAACAGGTAGTTTACTAAATGAACCAAATGTTCGACTAAGTAGCTATCCGATAACAAGCAATAGTCAAATGAATGAAAGCGTGTATTGTATTATTTAGACTATCATCTGCATACAAAACATTCAACAAAATTAGTATAACTTGCTGAATATCATGACCGATTAGTGCTAATAATGGATTTCATAAGATTGTCAAGTGAGATATCACTTCTACCTCTATTGCATTTTGTGATAAACGAATTTTAGGTTTCATGTTTTATTCATCTTTAATACAGTAACTAACTATTGGGTGTAGTTAAAAAATCGTTTTCTATCCTTTTAAATTAGGAAATAAAATGACTAGACTTATGACGTCTCGTTGTTGGCTTGAATTTAGCTTAGAGATACCTTGTGGAGTAAAATGTGTGTGTGAAAGAGAATCCAGGAGTAAAAAGGACAAGAGAAAAAGTGATCTGAGACAGATAGAATACATTGACACTTAATGATGACATGAGTCAACATCGATTAAAGATCGAACACGGTGGGATCTGATAGTAGTAACTGTTAGTTATGACTATAACTAATCAGCCAGGTTGCCGCATAAACACCAACCTTGTCTGACATGTCTGTGGACTACCAATTGAAGGACATTGTCTTGTCGCATTAATGTGACTGCATTTCATGTTTTTTTTGTTCAATTCGACGAGACGTGCAATACTGGTTGGTATATTTATGCGTTTCACTTAATGCCTACAACTCCTTTAATTACTTTACTCGTCGAATACGTTCACCTAGTCTGCGAACGGAACAAAGACTCTGTGACCAAGGACCAATAAGCTAGCCATTCTGATGCGTCTCAGCCCTGCTAACTAGAAAGAGAAGTCTAAGTTCGAAACAGAGGAATATATTCCACAAGCAGCCAGATGCACAAGCAAGCACGACCAAGCTAGTCGGAAGTACGCTCACTTATATATTGGTTTGTACGCTCATTTTTGATTAATAAACACTGGCATCGCGATGGAGCCTGTGATGGAACGGTGGGACATACATTCAGATTTTCATGCTTCTGAGGATAACTTTGAAAGGTTCGAAATCTGGGCTATGATTGAGGAAGATGACGAGGATGTTAATATTGTAGCACATTTCCTCACATTCATTGTAAAAGAAGCATAAAACTTATTAAAATCCCTGGCTTTACCCGAAAAGCCCATTTCACTTTCTTAACAACTCTCAAGGATCTACTGCTAGACTATGTTCAGTATACAAATTTCGAATGCGGTAAAGGAGGAAGATTTCGTAAAATGATTCATGAGAATATAAAAAATTCCACTACGTTACGTCATCCCATTCCAGTGCACACTGGAGGTTATGCAGATAATTCATTGAGGAGTTGCGATGCAGTTCACGAAAATGGGCGCAAGTTTGGTCAATGTTTGTCCTGTGGTAAGTTCCACTTTTTTAATTCATGTAAATTTCGTAATTCTGAGTGCTTTAAATGTGGTGATATTGGACATATTCAGTCAGTCTGTAATACTAATGTATATCTTGCTGCAACGAATATTAAGACTTGTAATTCTGATTCTATAAAGTTGAGTACTTATAATGATCATTTGTTTTTATCAACGATTTCAAAAGACAGTGTAGAGTCATGTAGGAGTTCAGAGTTAAATGAAACTCAGAATTTTTGCGAGACAACGGTTTCTTATCAATCATTTTGTCAGATTCCTCATGTTACCGTACCAAATAAGGTTTTTCCTATTGATTCACATATTTCTGATGAAATTTCTTACAAATCTGAAGAAAATATGTTGAGTGAACATAATTATGATCAAAAACCTGATGTAGTTTTGGTGAATGCCGATTTTTCTAACGATCATGTGCTCTACAATGACATTCTTAAGAAATTTGAGGAAATCATTTCGGAAGAATCAAACCTTGATATCATATCAAATATTATTTGTCTCATAATGCATTTGTTTCTTGTAGGAAACGTGTTCAGTGTGAAGCACAAGTACTAAATGAGTTAAATTTTGATTACAATTCGGATGGTTTCATATCAACTGCTGTTTATCCTTATCACGAAGTTACTTCTAATGTTTACTCTAATCAATGTGAGTAATGTGTTTTAAATGAAGCCATATCATCCTTAACTTGGGGATATGAAGATCCAACATTATTTCGTGGGGAAAAATAGTCTATGGTTCAAGTTCTAGGTAGCAGCGGTTTCAGTACACAACCGACATGCTGATTACACAATCCCAGAAAGCAGGTAAGTCTGTCCCGATTTCGGTTGTTAATTTTAATACTAATGAGTGCATTCTAGATAATGGAATTTTTATCCAATACAATGTCGGAAAGATACAGGATGAACTTAAGAAGACGTACAATCGATTATAGACACTTATACTCCTATTTAAGCTGTGGCGGACGTAGTGTTTGAATGAACTAACGATACCTTTGCACTTGTTGATTGCTTGATTTCGAATTCTAAATACAGTACATTCGTTTGTGCTTATCTATTACTTCTTGATCCGATTACGTTATTTCCGGAATTCTTAGTTCATACTATAATTCAAATAATCCTGAATATCACACATTGGTCTACATAAGAAGAGGTGTGGCAAGCCTTAGGTCTTCCAACTTCAAGACCCAAACTCTCTATTATGAAGAAATACCCAAAGTCCAATGAAAATTAGTAGTCTTCCCCAAAGTTTTTAGAAAAACCACAAAATCCGTGTTGCTTAGTTTTCCGGACAAACAATTAATAACCAATGCACTTTTAAATCTCGAAACGAAATCACAAATAATAATATAAGTTTTAATCTGACCATGGACTTCAGTTAGACTTTTATTGCTGACGTTTAGGTTCTGTTTTAGTATGTCAAATAGACATGAGACGAAGAAGAGTCGGTTTCACACCGCTTTTTTTTAAATATCACGCCATGCATTTGAATTGTCTGTACTGTCCATGAGTTAGATTACTGCTTCTGTTGAGACTGGCTAAAGCTACTTGTTTCTTTTAGACTAATAATGTAGAACGTAATGAACGGGATAAAAGATGAGTTACATCCAACAGAGTATCAAATATGATGGTTTGCTTTCGATCAACCTCTTACGGAGGGTTGAGGAAGTTGAGATCCTGTTTTGAGAAAAGGTACCAGTTAACGACCAAAGAAAAAACTACACTTCAGTTAATGTAGAAGTAGGCCACACCGTAGATACAGAGCGTCGTAGCAGTATTGTCCCAGAATCGGCCACTACCTGCTGTAGTTACGTTCATTGTGCAGCAAAATAAGTTTCAGTGAACTGAAACTGCCACTCTACCACTCGAGTGGTCCGCTTTCTGGTGACTTAACAAATGGTTTGCTAAAGTCTACGTAGACACCTATTGATTTTCCGCTATTTAGAATCCATGTCCATCGCTCTCTTGCTACGACGAGGTTTGCTGTGCAAGATGATCTTTTGCTGAAACCATGTTTTTAACCAGTAATTGTATTGGAGGAGGAGAATTAGTGGTAAGGGATTAGTGCAACAATAAACTCAACAGGTAAGGCGTTGCTTGGTCCGGAGAAACCTAGTTATAAAAATTGTATTTCTGTAACATCTTAGGTTGTATGGTTAAGAGTTCACATCAAACAGCTAAGCCTATTTCAAAACAGTAGGGTTCAAGTATTCATTCACTCCCTTATTTTGTATAGGCGTTATATTTCCTACTATCTTATATTGTTTGTCTGAACAAATAATCCCACGCTCCACTGTGACTGCGTGAAGATTTAGATAAAAACTGTTCACTACTTGTCTGGTTTCTTCTATCAATAGCATGAGGCCTACCCAAAGTCATGAAATTTTTTCAGACAGTCAGACTAGGAAGATAGAGGACAAAGATATCAGCGAAATTCAAGGGACAGTCTGAATATTTAGAGGCGAGGTGTCTGAGCCAAATGGTAGAGCTCTAGATTTTGTGTGGTGGCTGGTAGGTAATAATTCGAAGGCGAAAACCGAATTTCAGATGACCTTGCATCCCTCTGAGGTCATGTTTTCTCCGTTTTGTGAGAACTTTGCTAGCAATAAGACAACTTGAAGATTCTCAGATGGTTGTGACTTTCGTCGCGGACGACAGCAAGAAATATTTGAATGTGACCGTTTAATACATTTTTACACCTGTAGAGAAGCTGAGAGAATGTTTATCACAATAAATGAATGATCGTTTAACGGAGGTACCATTTCGAACTAATGGATAACTATATTAGAGGAAATAAAGGTTGTTTTGCCTGATACATGTTGAGAAGAGACTTCTGTTGGCACACCAGCGAGTTATAACACCACTTATACAACTGTAAGCTTTGGATGAGACATCAAATTAGATGTATTTAAGTTTGTAAGACGAGCCTCTGACTGTACGAGGGATATTATCTGTCGTCTCTTTTCTGTTCGAACTTATGGGTTTCATCGGTTCAGAATGACCCACTCTTACGTTCATCTCACAAACTCTATACAAGGCTCATATAAATTGGGATCGACGGCTCATCGGGACAGATGTATCGACTTGGCTAAAATGAGTAGGTAGGACCGAATGAGTTGACGAACTCGGAGCGGAGGCAGAACTGCATTTATTGATTGCTCATGCAACCGCCTCACAGTTTTGTTACATGGTAAATCGAGAAAAGCGTAACCGAATAAATCGCTGTGCCGAAACTGGAAATGATTGCAGCGGTATTAAACGTGAGGATTAGCTCCAAATAAGAGTTTCACTAATTTGTTATTTAAAGTGAATTTTTTTGCAATTAGTGTTGTAATACTGATAGTTGGCACCCAACTTTTATAGCCAATCTCCACGAAGTCTACAGTGTCAGCAAGTAAGTGGAGATAAAAAAAATATCTGAACACGTAGGTATTGCTTTTTTAAGTTGTCGTGAATATCGTAATAACTTTTAGTGCCACATAAAAATAAGAAATTTTAGTGCCCCATATCTGATACCAGTTAGATGGTTTCTGATTGTTTTTGAAACATACATGTCACCAGTCCTCCCACATAATTTTCAACTTAACTCACATGAAATAAGATAATGGGTTTTTGAATACTTATATTTCGTAAAATTGTTGATCAGAAAGCAGAGCATCGCAAAATGACGCACAATGAAGGCGACGAGTAAGCCAGCTCAATTTAGCTGAACGTGAATCGGTATTAATAGTTGGACAAAAATAAGCTACAGAACTGTTATGAATGTCATAAGAAGTCCAAACAAATACGTTCATATGAAAACAGTCAAGGTCCATAGGCGAATGGCTAACAAGGTCAAGGTTTGGTTCAAGTTTAATAGTTAATTAGACGGTTGATTTGCTGTTTAAAATAAGCCTCGTGCTGAAATGCAGAGGAACCTTAGGGAGAATCAAGGTGATATTCTTTGAAGAAATTTTACGAAAATTCAAGCAATAATCCTTTGAAACGTCTCCATCTGTCCTGCGAAAATTTATTGTACTATTTGCCTATGTTTCGCTTGGAGAGACATGCCTGGTAATCCATGAATAATTTATGCAATATAGTCTATCTCTAACAAATATTTAAGACAAATAGTCTTCCAGACCTGGTGAACGCCTGGTGTGGTTGAAGGAAAATAACGAAATTTCCTTGAGAACAATGTTTCCTATCTGATTTTCAGAAACTGAACGCGACTGAAGAAAGCTGTGCTTGCATTAAATTGTCCTTGCAGAGGACTCAAACATAATTGGATATACTAACAACGAATCTTTAAATAATTGAACACCAACATCAGGTAGCAAGAACGTCTGTAAAGTCAAAATCTGAACATAGATTGTAAATAGTTCGACGAGTCTTTTGAAACTTCTATGGAAACAGTCAAAGAAAATATGATCTACCAACTGACGGGGTTTTTGAGATACCAGCGAATAATCAAGTGCCGTTATGCTTTAAATATTCTGAATTTTGCACATTACTTTAACAAATGATTTATTTCTCGTCTAAGCGTCTCCGGCGTTCTCCTCTATTTTCTCGTGTAAAATTTGGCCCGTATGAGCTAGAACATTGATTTATAAGCAAAACGTCAATTGCTTGAATAAATTGCATCACAGTTTGCGAAAACATTGCCAATATAAGGATCCCAGTGACACATTTTCATTGTAACTGACATATATTATAGGCACATGATGTAACATGCAAGGAAATGGAAACGAGCAACTTATATGATGTTCAGTGGACGCAAATAGTTACTAAGAGCCTCTATTTAAAAGAATGGTGCTTAATACGAAGTTTTTCCAACTACGTCTCACTAGCTTTAAATACCTGGGTTTGACTATAGTCCTATATATATATTCATATGTACGATGTTTAATTTCCCACCTAATTATTGACGGATCACGCCGAATGTTCGATTGGCTTTGGGTCCATTACAATGGTAATTTCACCTCGACAACCATAGAATTGCCACTAGCTACATTCGGACGTCCGTTGAAAGTATCATACATCATTGAGGACGAGAGAACTGTTGATTAAGGAAAAACATGCAGCACCCGAATCTAGCGAGATAGTAACTAGTCGGTTAAATAAATTACCACATAATATTTGAGCGAACGGTCTATCATCATCACACGAAATCCACAGAAATGGAGCAATCGACATTGAATGTCTCCTTGATATACCCGCTCTCTTTGTGCACAAGTGAGTAGCGGCGGTAAAATGGTTCTTTTAAATGACTATTGTGGGAATTGCCTATATCACTCAGACAATTGTAGAAATCATCATTGAAGTATTTGTTTGACAATAAAAACATTCCCTTTCGTAAAAAAACATCATTTTTTGAGGAGTATTTCAATCTAGGTTTTCACAAAAGTACGTTATATAACGTAGTATTTCTTCGACCTAAGTCTTCAGTACGCGCACCGATTATCAAACTGGTTTCAGCTTTTTCTAACTTGCGAAATCTTTATATACAGCAAACTCAGTATACTGGGCTTTATTTATTTTACGATCCGTATAGTTACATTGGTTTATCTACTTCGGAGTTACGGAAAGACTTTCGTTTGTTTTGAGATGAGACTAACGAAAATACTCATCAGTCTATGTGTGGGCTACTAATCAATTGCACTTGCATCTCGTTAGTTCGCAAGGCATTAATATGGTAATTTCCACAGTAGTTTAACAAAACAATCATTTAGGTTTTGTGTAGTGCTCAGTGGGATTATGGAACGGTCTAGTTGACATACATGTATGCTAGTCTTTTTGTTCGGGTAAATATTGACTCACAAAATGGTAAAATTTCACAAGGTGTGCTATATGATGGCTTGCTGACTAAAGTCATTGAGTTAACAACAGTTGAATATTCACACTTGCGAATATCTAAATATTTTACTTGATCTTATATGGCAAATATTCACTTGTTATCTTGCTTACACAAGTCTTAGTAAAAGTTCTTTTAGACTATTAATCATAGACCAGATGAATAAGTTCTTTTCACTTTCTAAGACCAAGTTTCGCCAGTCTTTATAAATTCTACATTATTCACTCACTATGATAACATAAAGTTTAAAAAATAGTTACCTCATTTTCCCTCTTACAGGTCTCATATTTCTGTGTTTGGATTATTTTTTTCTCAAATCACAGTGTATATTTACTCTATTTTCGTCTAAAACGGGTATGGAATAAAAACATAAACTGTATAGCTTGAAAATTGGTTCAAATGCATCTTAGGTTGATAAAATAGATTAGTTTTAATTAGGAAACGGTGACAATGGAGTTTACCGAAATCTTTGAGTAGCATTATAACTATGTTTGGTATGCGTTTCCTATACTTTTGATACAAACATGTTGCTTCTGGACTGGTCAACATTATGTGGATTAATCATTGCGAGTAAAGTTGGTGGTCTCTTATGTATTACTATATGACAAACATGGTCTTTGGATGTAGACTTGAGTTGCCATTTTGTGATCATTGATATCTTCGTCGCATTGCTCAGGTATCCTAGGAAGATTGAGTAAACAACACTGAGGTAAAGCACAAAGTACTAGAGGAGGATAGGGAATCGGTTAGTGTGGTTAGAAATTTTTATCGTCTGAGGTAGTTGGGCATGTTTTACGCATGTCTAAATGTCATCTATCTTGAGGGTCAATGCTAACTGGTGTAGAAGTAGGTTTGAAGAAAACTAAGCTAGGTCAAAATAGAAAGATGTATCAGTTCATAAAATCATTGATTGTTGATCTGAGCCGTATTAGCAGGTACGGGCTACCTGGTTGGGGCCCGCCCGATAACCACAATTATTGGTTGGAGGCGTTAAGTAAAGTAGCTTTGAATTGGTCTCGGTAGAGCTAATATATTTGCTATCCATCTTACTTTAGATTTTAAGTCCCAGTATTCTTTCATCCTTTTTTCATTCCGTCTCCTCAAACCATATCAGTAAGTTAGCCTTTTTCATCATTACTGTTACATTATTTCTACTCGGCCATTCATACTTCTGATTTTATCTTGTCTTACTGATGTGGTTTGACAGCCGTACGTTCACTAGGACTAATTGGCCAACTGTTAACTGTTGTAAAATGAGAAGAGATTTTCGTCTCTTTCGCAAATTTTGGAACTAAATAAAATATGTAGCAGTAGGGATAGGATTATCCTAAGTTGATAGGGAAATCTAATCAAATAACCAAAATATACATATAACCTATCAGTCGTCAATAATAATACAACTGGAAGGTCTTTGTTTATTTTCATTGAACTGCTCTTATTATAGTTCTGTCTAGAGGGTTAATAAATTGTTCACATTTAAATATATTTTCTTAACACTTACGTATGATTTAGTGTATCCTAATTGAAATATTATATCTTTACTTTTTTAATGTAGAATTTCTCCTTATCATTTTGAAATCTTTTAGATAGTGTTTAACTTGATTGATGTCTAACATATTTGAAAGTAATAAGGATAATACAACTGAAGATGGAAGACTACTGTATAACTTTTTCAGCCTACTTTATATTTTTGGAGGAGCGGTTCCTTATATTCCACAATATTTGAAAATTCGCAAAACACAATCTATTAAAGGTTTTTCCTCATTTGTTTGTTTTATACTTTTAATATCGAATATCCTAAGAATATTGTTTTGGTAAGTTTTTCATTGTTTCATCTACTTATTATGTTTTTAGTGGAATAAGTAGTTACCCTTTCTTTTTCGAAACCAAACTGAAAATCATTGGGTTACAAGTTAATGTTCCAAGTTTTAAACTTATATGTTTTTTATAATGAGAACTGTTCGATAAGGTATACATGACAATTATATACTATTAAGACGATAGTATATACTGTTTCTCCTGCTAAAATCTTGGTTTTTAATGTTTCATCTGGGACGTTTATTTATTTACTTAGTACTTTAATATTACGAAAGATTGAAAGATTATTACTGAATGTTTATTTTACAATGGACTCGATTACATAATCACAACCGTCCCGCACTATTACTATATTAGTGCCATGTTTTGGTAAAGTGTGCTTCAGAACCCTACAAAGCTGGTCACTCCAAGTTTGTTTCTTAGTAGCAACCACATGACTTGTAAAGCATGCTTAAGTTCATGCACTCGGCTTCAAGTTAAATTCTCGTGTGAAGACTAGTTTACCAAGTGGCTCCCGACATATAAAGAATTGAAGTGAGGTTCTAACTTCCAGAGGTGGCTGTAAGTTGGTTGCTTTAATCACTAAGCAACTATTCCTAAAAACGCCTCTTATTATTATGAAAAGAACATAACACGTTTGTTCATTGTGAATCGTATTCTGGTTTTTTCGACATTTCAAATACTAGTTTATTGAATTACAGTCAAATGAACCGTGTTCTGCCTGAATTTTTAAGTTTGTTGTATGGTACTAATATGACGGGCATGAATCAGTCTGGATAGTCAGGCCTTAATTCGTTGGAGAGTGAGCGACTTAAGAACTGATTTCTTCCAGTCTATGTGCTATTTTTTGTGTTTGTTTTATTTATAGGCATCTAGTCCTTTTTGCATAAGAATGTTATTTCGATTAGTGGTCTTGTTTTTTATTTCAAAGCATTCGGGGTTTTACGTCAGTAGTCCGGTCTTGTAAGCAGTCATCACAGCCACATTGTATCACTCCATATTATCTGCCGATTAGGATTCTTTACCTTGACTTTAACAATCGAAAATTCGCTTGCCAGATCATTAGAATTCTAATCTGTGGCAAATAATTCATTATATTATCAATTTAGTTTGTACCACCTGTGGCTTGTTTCTTATTGTATAAAAGGAGTGATCAAATATAAATATATTGTTATGCTTTTCTTTGCTTTGCAAGTATAGTTTATCTATATAAAAAGTTGTGCAATATTGAGGGGAGCAGAGTACATATCATTTTGATAACATCCAGAAAGCATATAAAGGAGGAGCTAGATAAAAGATAATCACGAAAACTGGGAATTTAGTTGGGGCTATTGTTTTTTTATCTCATTGTTTCATGTCGAAGTATCTTCTGAATTTCTACTCTTCAATTTAGTGCCACATCATTTCAAGCTTTAAGTCACTTTGCATCATCTCTAGGGTATTGTTCAAGAAGTTGCGGTACACTTATATACTCTCATCCAACACCTGTATTTTATCTCACAGCGTCTTCCATAAGTAATTTCGTTTTTCAACCACTTATGGCGGTAGCAATTACTATTCATCATGATAGTTTGAGAAAGTGATGTCTCTACTGCTGTATTACTTACAAAATTTGAATATCATCGTCGAATTAACAAGAATTTTGGAGTGAACATTGGCCTAGAATTCAAAGTTTGTTTTATTGGTCCATAAATAGAAAGCTTTAACCTGATCGCAACACAGTTTGTATAAACTCTTAGGTACTGATCAGTTTAACCTCCCTTCCCATATATATTTATGCATTATTTTCTCGTTATAGGTTTGTACAGCCATTTTCAACCGCCTTACTTTTTCAAAGTTTCATTATGATTGCTACTATGCTTATGCTACTGAGAACTATTACTCAGTTGTCTAGCATAAAGCGTTCTCCGTCTATGCCATGTACAATCAGTATTAGGAAAGTAGAGACAGAGACTTGGAATATCAATCAGTTCCAAGGTGAGTTGTTAAAGTATTAGAACGTTTCAAAATATTGATTGTTTCAGTGATTTGTTTGTTTCAAATGTCTCTCGAAGATTGCCCTTGTTAATTGAGTTTTTACGTTTAGGCGAAATTTTGCTTTCAGATGATTAAATTATGCAATTGTATTCTTTTAATGATTGTAGAGTTGTAAATCATCTGGATATTGATTTATTTTATTTGGTTAAGTTATTGAACTGTATTTGTAGATACATTAAGTGCATCTAAAAGTCTATTATAAAAATCTGTCCTTGTTTATTAAGTCAAATTCACCTTGAAAATGAAGATATGGACAATTGTTTTTTCATGTGATCATGAGATTATTTCCAATCCTCGTATATTGACGATGTTTTATGGTTCATACTGGAGACAATATGGGTCGAGTGCAGACATGTCAAAAAGTTTTCTTGAAATTGTCGTAGTAAAAAAAGGTTCTTGAACAGATTAATGATAAAGTGATAAAACGTTCGATTCAGTGCGTTCAGAGAATTACGGAAAAACATATAGGCATACATCTTAGGTTTTATCCTTTTTTATATGTATTTGAACTATCTCTTCCGTGAATTTCATGAACAAGGACCTTAAATACCACAGTAAATAACCGAATTGTTACATGGGGTGCCCTCCTTGTGTTAAGCGACTGTACATCGTAGCATGAGTTGTTTGATGTTAGGTGTTTGAGGGTAGTCGATTGGAACAATTTAGTAGTATCTGTTCTGCTCTTGAAACTGTCGGCTGTAGTCCTATAGGAAACTTCAGCATTTGATAAATGCCAACCAACAAGTAACCGAGGTTTAGGGTTGCTTGACAGCCTCGTATAGCTACCTAACAGATGGAGTAAACATAAAGTCAGTCTGTATATACACTTTCCACAGTAAATAAGCCCATAACTAGCTAAAATGTTTTCTACCAAATTAGGGTTAAGTTGACAGAATATACGCATTATTCAACCATTTCATGTTGAAGAATTCTAAAAGTAGTAACCATATTATGGTGACCTTTTCAATAGATTTCTCTTGCTCTGAGCTGTCGCTTATTACCTGAAGGAAATAGTCGATCACTCTATGGCATAAATTCTTATCTTTTTTTATAATAAAATGACGACACATTGGTTGTAGCATTCTTTTCGTTTAGACCATAAGTGGTTGGTCATGTGATTATGTCAGTACTGATACTAGTTAATATTCATAATGTTCGTACACACTCATCTTAATATGCTTTATGATATAAAACATTAAATCTATCACTTTTATTATGATCAATATACAACTTCTAACTACATGATCACCTTTGTTTTCTGTCAGTGGATGGTGGATATGGCTATATGCGTAAAACTTCTCAAAGTTCTCATAGGCACCGTTATGCTTGGTGGTCAAAGCGTGCTGAAGAGTTAGGAGCAGGAGCTATATCTGGTTAATCCCGGAAACTTCCAAGTCGTCCGAGCTGCTAACAGCTAGATGCGTAGTGTAAATGAAACATCCTATGTGGTTAATGGCACACCGATTAGTAATCTTCAAAGAAACTCTCAATGCTAAGTAGGGTACTTTGTGGGTTAGTTTAGCTGGTTTCCTACTACTCAAACAGTATCAACGAACCTGTCCTGTTCTTGGAATGTGTCTATTAATACACCAAACGAGGCGGAGCTCCAAAACGAACTCCAGCTTCTGGAGCATTCCTAGTCACCAATCTCAGACAACCTACCCTCAACCCTTTTCAACGATAGAGGCAAACATCTGCTCAGAGAACTTACCAAACCGTTTGGAAAGATTTAGCAATTTAAGAGCATTTTATCGTCCTGGACTGAAGCGATTGTCGATTCATATCTTTAAGGGGTCTATTTAAAGGGTGTAATAATTTTGACGGTAAGAGTCTTATAATTGCATCTAAACTATGCTTCTAGAATTGTGCAATTCTTGTAAAAAACTGACATATGATAAGCAAATGAATTTTCTTTCGTTTTGTTCGATCATTTCTGACATTTCATCTACATCGATCATTTCCTAAAGTTTACTCATGTTTGCTTGATACTGTTTAGTATCGTTTAGTATCATGGTCTCAGATCATCGTGTTAGGTGGGTTATGTCATTTCAGCTGCTTCCAAACTGTGCATTAAGTGCTTACTCTAATACTGGGTGAAAAATCGAAATCACTAGTTCATAGCATATCACCGTGGAATGATAGGTTGCTTCATACAACTAGCAGCTATTAGCCTAATTTAATTTCCTGATTGTATTATTATTATTATTTGAACACATGAATATTGGTACAAGAGAGCGTCAATATATATGCGCCACACAGAACAATGAGAATTCGAAGAGAGATAGAAAAAAAAACTAAGGAGCGCAAAAGAAAAAGAGAACAATAACGAAGAGATTGGTGTAAGGTAGTGTGGTAGTAACGAGGGAACGGAAAGGTACAATCTGAAGAAACCTTTCAGGTAAGGGAGACACAACCACTTTTTATGAAGAAAGTAAAAGAAGGTTACAGCAGGATCGCCACTGGCTTCAATTCTGAGCCATATCTGATAACGTCTCTAGCCACTGTGTCGTACCATCTCTCGGACCCCAACCAGGGAGTCGTGAAGGACCAACACAAGCCAGTCCTTTGCAGCTTTCTTTCATGCCGCGAAACCATGTCATACACTGACCACCTCTCCGCTTCTTCCAACCAGTCCCAGAGTCGGCAAATAATGCACGACGTGGAATTCTCTGGGACGACATTCGTAGAACATGTCCAAGCCACCGAAGTCGGTGTTTCGAGATGGTGACATCGATTGCATAATCATCTCTGTGCCCGAACACACGATGCCGAACCTCTGCATTACTGACATGGTGTTGACACTGAATGTCAGCAATCCTTCGGAGACAATGATGATCGAACACAGAAAGTCGTCTAACGTCTATCTGCTCACCATCCAGAGTGAGTACAGGATTAGAATCCTGCCAGTCTTGTAAAAGTACTTTGCACTTCGAAGGTGCAAAGCACATACCATACCTACGGACACTGATTTCCAACTGATTAAGTGCGGATTGCATGGCTTGGGCATTATCGCTCAGTAAGACAATATTGTCCGCATGCTCAAGGTCGAGAAGTCTTTCTCCAGGCAACAGATCCACACCACCATTACTTACATCCATGAGAGCTGTTTCCAGAATGTCATTGATAGCAAAGTTGAAGAGGAATGGTGAGATTGGACAACCCTCTCTAACCCGACTGCTCGAATGGAACAATGGAGAGAGGTGGTTGTTTGCCCTCACTCTACCTGAGGTGTTTTTATATAGGGCCTTTAGGATGTTAATAAACTTCTCAGGCACACCCTTCTTCAATAGACAATCCCAGAGAACAGTCCTATCCAACGAATCGAAGGCAGCCCTGATGTCAAGAAACACTACGATTGTTGGCCTTTGATAAGTATGGTGGTGTTCTAACATTTGGCGGAGGGTGAAGATATGATCAATACATCCTAGACCAGAACGAAAACCAGCCTGCTCCTGGTGAGTCAATCTTTCTCGGGTTTCGAACAACCTACGAAGTATGACAGAAGCCAATAGCTTGGACGCAATCGGAAGTAGACTTATCCCCCGATAGTTGTTACAGAAACGACGTGAACCCTTTTTGAAGATAGGGACAACTATCGACTCATTCCATGACGTTGGTACACTCTCTAGTTCCCAGGCCTTTGTAAACAACGTCGTCAATTCCTTAGTCAAAAAGTCACCACCATCTTTAAAAAGAGCCGGAGGTAAGTCATCTGGGCCAGGTGATTTGTAACGCTTCAAGAGTTGGAGTTCGTTGCGGACTTCCTCCTCGTTTGGTGGATCAGTCGTCACCGGCCATGGAGGGCAGGACAGTCTGACCGATGTTGCCGGAGCAGCAGGCCAGTTGAACTGACCTTCGGAAAAATTCTGCCCATCGTCCAAGACGTCGATGGATGTTAGTGATTGGCATCCCATCATCCTCGCAGATTGTTTCACTCACACCAGACTTCTTGCTGCCAGTGGCTCGGATGAGCTGGAAGAGATTCCGGTAGTTACCAGATGCAGCTGCTGCTTCCAGCTCATTAGCACGCTCCGACCACCAGGCCTCTCGGTCCTTACGCAAGCTTTGCCCAATTTCCTTACGTAACATCCTTCGTTTATGGTCAAACTCACGGTCACCCGGAGTAGACCGACGGGCTTCAATGAGTTGTAAGGAACCAGAAGAAACCCAGTGCTTATAAGCGGGACGTTTCGCAAACCCACAACTGACTGTTCCCGCCATTTTCATGGCGTCATGCAATTGCAACCAATGCTCATCTATACCTTTCGGTGGAGTGGTAGCTAGCCTAGAGGCTAGCTCGGTTCGATACTTACTAGCAACAGAAGTTGCAACCAGCTTGCTAATATCAATCCGTTGATGGCGGTCACTTCGTTGTCCACTGAAAAGTAAGGCAAGATTGGCGCAGACCAAGGCATGTTCAGAGTCCAGATAGGTACTCCAAAAGAGCGGCAGTCTTTTACACAACCACGCCGGCGGTAGCTGATCGCGATGTGATCAATCTGAGTCCAGGCTTGGGATGCAGAGGGAGGACGCCAGGTGGCACATCGGCGATGACTGTGCCGAAAGTTAGTGCTAGCCAGAAACAGGTTGTGGTCTGTGCACAGTTGCAGTAGACGGTCCCCGTTATCTGACCTGCGACCAACGAGTCCCCATCGGCCACCTAAACGACTCTCTTCTGTGCCTAGACGCCCGACCTGAGCATTCAAGTCTCCGGCTAGTACTACAATATCTGTCGAACGCACTTTCTGGAGAAGGACAGATAACTGGTGGTAAAACTCACCCTTGATTGCATCCGGGCTGCAATCTGTCGGGGCATAGGCGGAAATGACGAAAAGACATCGTTTCTCACGCCGATTTCTTCTCACTTTGATGGAACTCTATAATCTAACAGCACATAACCAACTGTTAATGGGGATCCAATCGATTAGTGCTGCCTCAGCTCTAGCTCTTAGTGCGACAGCAAGACCAGATGAAGATGCCACAGGGTCCCCGGATAAGCGCACGTAAAACAAGCTTTTCGAAGCGACAGATGGAGATCGAATTTGTAGTACTTCGCCAGAGTCTTGAATACGGGTCTCGGTTAGACAACAAACATCAATATTAAGACTTTCCAAAGACATAGCCAGCCCTATTTGTTGTCCGACCTGCACTAGTGTGCGAACGTTGAAGGCAGCCAGTTTGAATGGTGCACGTGGTTTCAGAGAAACTGCTTCAGTTCTCGTATTCGGTGGTAACATACAATTTTCAACCGGACAGTGACTCGAGAACGTTTAGATACAGTCGAATTTCCACCAAAGACGAGCCGCTGTATAAGTATAAAAGAGGGTGAATAATGTGGAAAATAATAATAATAATGACAATAATGGTAATAATAATAATAGTATTAATAATAACAATAATGGTAATGATAATAATTTGAATCAATTTATTGTTTTTCGAAGCGAGGAAAGTAATTTCCATAGACATAAAGAGTTCATCATTCGTGTGTGGGCTGTGATACTGCCCGGGTGCCCAAACCGAAGCAGGTGGTTATCTTAGGGAGTCACCCCCCGAGCCTTTGACCTAATGATCTAACCCACAAGGCAGTGGAGCATCGTAAGGAGGTGCAATCCCATGGTAGCCGGTGACCAACGATTGGTTCACACGCCATTTGTTCCCGCAGGATACTGGAGCCCATGTGCACCATTGGTTTGTGATCCGGTTAAAGCGCCGGACATTCGCTTTTCGTCCTCTCATTTTCGTAAACAACACCCCCGCCACGAGAAGGCAATGAGTAGGACTTCCCTGGCAGAGGCTGTATACGCGCGGCCGTGTGAGAATATTTCCTGATTGGGTTTATTATGATAATGCAGCTCAACAGTCTGAGATGTCAGATATAGGTAAAAGCAAAGGTCTTTGGTAATCTGGCTGTAGTTTTTTTCACAGTTCTTATAAACACGAGAGTAATTCTAACTGTAAGAAGTCTTCTCTTTATTTTTGACTGGATTGTATATTTTATTAAATACCATTTTTGTTTATTTGTTCATTGATAATATGACGTTTCACGCTTCTATTTTTTCATACTGTCATCCTACATTGCGTAGTAAATTCTTCTGAATGCCTTTTACCAAAATGTTTATGTGTTATAAATAAACATTTATTCTGAGCAAATTGTAGTAGTGCTATAGAGATTGCCAGAGTGGGAAATACTTGGATTTATTGAAGTGTTAAGAACGAAGTGAAAATTGTAAACTTTAGTGATTTATTTAGAAATTAGTATGTACATACTCTCGTGATATTGATTTTACTTTTAACATTATTATAGTATAGGTAATGTTGTTCTCTTGCATTATACACCTTTTTTATGTCTTATTCCCATTGATTTATAATTTGGTCCTTTCATTTCTTCTGTAAATATCTTGACATGTTAATTTATAATCATGTTTGACAGAGTGTATTTCCCTTGTAAATAATTGAACCAAATTAACATTTGTGCTAATCTTATTTGGTTGTTTATTTATCAAACCGCTAAACGTCATAAATTCCATTTCCTACTCATTGGATATCAAAAATATGTCACTATTTCACTTCTAATTCCCATTTTAGTAGAATTGGAAATTTATTAAGAGGAAGTATTTAACTAGTAAGAATAATTGAATGAGTTACTTAATTATTTTGACATAATAATGGTGAATGTATATTGTATCATTAAAATTGACCCTAGTATTATTAATATCCTATCAATTTTAGTGTATTATCTTGCAGTCAGCCGTAATAACGAGGAATTCCCTTCTCTGGTTTGTTTTATGTTTACATTTCGCATAGATATCTGGCTTCGTAATTTTTGGAAATGGACACATTTCTCTAACTATTTATTATTCCTATGTTTATTTACACTGATTTTCGGTCTGTGCACTTACTTATTGTCATCGAGTCAAATTTATATTCAATTATTGGGCTTTACTGCCTTGTTTATCGAATCTATGTTGGGTTTACCACAATTTACGAAGAATTTTTGTAATAAATCGATTGTTGGAATGAGGTAAGTGGTTAGTAGTTTAATTTGAAAGTTTTCATACTTGAAGACAGGCAAGTGAACAAACAGTCGTATCGTTTTTCAACGACTGTCCTCTTAACGTAAAATGGTCCAAAATAGTTTATACCAACAGAATTGAATGGTAGTACGTAAGCTTCCAGGTGACATTCGGGTAGTGAAGCCGTAATCTGTGTGCACGGCGTAGTGTTGAGTTTCTTGCATAAGAAGCACCGTTTCAGGACTCTTTGGATAGCAGTCTGAGCTCTAATGACCCAGAACTCTTCGCGGAGACTGTTCAGGGTGTGAGTAATACCAGAATGCGCGTTCTGCAAATAATAGTGCATTACGACCAAGTCAGTAACAAAATGATTACTAGGAAGTATAAGCGGATGTTTGTTTTCGAAGGGCAAGCACGATAATTTAAGTCGTCCCTCTACTCGAATGAGATCATTTATTACGAAGGGATTAAGATTCTTCATTGGGCTCCTACGCGCAACACTACTTCTCATTTTCTTACCAGCAGACATTAGATGGAGTATCATTTCCTTATTCGAAACAGATTCATTATATCAGTCTTTCTTGTGATTCACGTGTACTGCCGTGCTCGTCTTTATGCTGTATGCGCCTTAGCGTCTCCATCTCTATGGGGAATGAGATTATTTGAACCAATTTAATTATATATTGCTTCGCACTATCAATTTCTCTCAATCTACCATGAATTAACGGTCTTCCGTCTAATCTCATCCTCATATTGTGGAGGAACCGTTTGTATAGAGCGAATATTCTCAGCATTTTGGACCAGGTCTTACAATGACTAAATTGATTCAAATATTGGTCTAAATGACTCCCCGCTAATGTTTCGCCCAATTCTTCTGTAAACAAGTGGGCATGAATTTGACCAGCCACTTTCGTTCTGCCATAAAATGTTCGGTCCATGAAACCACTCTTTTTATTTTAATGCTATCATCTAACGACAATCCACACAAAGCATGATCTGCAGGATTCTGTTTACTTTTAACATAGTCAGTCAGTAACAACGTAGAACTTCGTACTTACGTACATCAGTTCGAGTTGCCACACCACATTAGCACAGAGATGCCGTGGTCGATTCAAATCCCGTAGTGGTAGAGGTAATAAGAGTATAAGCAGTAATCAGAAAGATTAGTGTTTGGAGATGTTACTTAAAGAGTATAATACAGTGAAATAAACTTGGGAAGAGAAAAAAAGAGACAAGGGGGAATCAGGAGATCAAAATTTGGGAGAACACAAAGAGTGGATGCACCTGCGCCATTGCAAACGATTTTGAGCCATGTCATTCAAGGTCTCTAACCATCGGTTGCTATCATCTCGCGGTTCCCAACCAGGTAGTCTACACATACCGACATGACTCAGTCCACTTGTCAGTGACTTCATGGACGTGTGCCATGTTTTGGTCTGGCCGCCCCTAGCTTTCTTCCAACCTACTCCTATACCACTGAACATCGCACGTCGAGGCAGTCGGTCGTTGGGCATACGTAACACGTGTCCCAGCCATCTCAACTGTTGAGGTTTCACTACGTCATCAATTGATTTGCCATCCTTACCTAGTACCCGTTTCCTAACAACTGCATTACTTACTCGATGGTCCCATGATATACGAGCAATATTTCGAAGACACCTATGATCGAATACTAGTAACCTACGAATATCCTCTATTCTTACCGGCCATGTTTCACTGCCATAAAGTAGGACGGGACGAACTGCTGCGCAGTAAATACGTCCTTTGGTTGATAGACGGATATCTCGCCTACGCCATAAATGACGCAAGTTAGCAAAAGCTAGTCGAACCTTCTGTATCCGTGCTGAGATTTCGTCACATACCAGACCACAAGGGCTGATGAAACTTCCAAGATAAGTGAAGCGGTCGACACACTCAACTACTTCACTCCCTATCACTAGTTCGGGTGTCGATGTAACCCAATCCTGAAGCAACATTTTGCGTTTCGAGGGAGAGAATCGCATCCCGAACATGCTTGCATTGTTGCTTAGAGTGGTCAGAAGACTCTGCATTTTGTCAGCGTCTTCGCCAAGTAAAACTATGTCAACAGCATATTCTAAGTCAACAAGTGAACCTCCCGGTAGAAGTTCAACCCCTGGAAATTTAGATGAGGAGATTGTCATCTCTAAAAGTACGTCGACCACAAAGTTGAACAAGAATGGAGAGAGTGGACAGCCCTGACTTGCTGTAGACGACAGCTCGTGAATCGTTGGTAAGCTATTGCTTACGAATCTCTCAAATCTTTTGATTGTATTTCTTATACAATGAAGTATGACCAATGAATCCTTCCAATAAGTGACAGAGATAGGGTTGCGTAATTGTTGTTCCACGTGTTTTCCAATCTTAGCACACAGTACAGCAGTTGTTAATTCTTCTGACTTCTTCATATCCCTCTTTTCTTCTTTCCAAATTTATTTCACTGGATTATACTCCTTGAATAACATCTATAAACCTTAATCTTTCCGATTACTGCTTATACTTTTAATACCTCTACTACTATTACTACTACTACGGGATTTGAATCAACAACTGCATCTCTATGCTAATTTGGTATGGCAACTCGAACTGATGTACATACGTACGAAGTTTTACGTTGTTACTGACTGACTAACTGACTAGGAATGGTTATAGGTTTCAGTGGGCCAACCATGAACTTAGCTAATAGAAAGGAACAATAAACTTGACGGGAGATGTCCTCAAAACGACCATAAGCCACAATACCATATGCAAATCCTAAGGCATCGGCAAAGCAAGTGAATATGAGTACCCAGTGGTTTGTACAATTATGGTACGAGACATCTGGAAAGTAACAGTTCACTTATGCACCTCATACTTCTGAGCTAAGTCCCATCTCATAAAGTGCTCCCTAGGAAGCTCTGCGTCCCGTGCCAGATTGTGCCGAAAAGTATGTTGCAAAATTAATTTAGCTGGTAAAACAACGAGCTGTAAACCCAACTGGGTCGAATATAGAAGCTACATACGACAAAATGGTTCTCCTTGTAGGAGTCGCATTGAATTCACACAACCTGAAGATCTTATCCGTTCAAATATTCCACTTTATTCCTAGAGTCCTTTCATTTCTTTCCATAGATAAACAAATGTCTTCGTTTCTTTCTATGCGGTCTTCCTCTGAAACAAACTTCAATTATTCAACATCGTTACTGGCTCATTTGGTCAGATTAAAACCCCCTAAACGTAACATTTCCTTCGGCTGAGAATATATTAACTTAGCTTCTAACGTATTAACACTGGTTGATAACTTGGTGAGGTCGCACCAAACAAATGCACTTTCATCTTACAAGTTTCTGATTCAGTTCTTATGTCACCCTGCGGCCACCATAAAAATTTAAGGGCATCGCGATCCTGTGACGGTACAATCACTTGATGAAACATAGCTTCAATATCTGCCGTGAGACCTATTGACCGTTGCCGAAATTTGGTGGAGGCATCTACCAGATTGTTAAATAAATCTGGACCAGAATACAAGTTTTTGTCCAGGGACGTCCCAGAGTATTGCACTGCACAGTCGAATACGATTCTTAGCTTATTAAGTTTTTTTTGGATGGAAGAAAGGGTGGTGCGGTAAATACCAAACCCGACGCCTAACGAAGTTCTCTGTAGCCTTTCCCGCGTAGCCCCGATCAACATACTATGCCATCACATTAACATATTCTATGTGCAACTTCTAGTCACGGATGAGCCGGTTTCTCAAGGAATTTAATTTACTCATAGTTAGTTTTTTATTATTATGTAGGCTTTGGTGGTGACGCCAGGGCAAAGCTATTTGGTAATGCCTGTTCACTAACTATGTAGATTTGGACATAGCATTTAAGGCTTTACGATCTTCAGCCGACATGGGCGCATGTTGATTCGAGTCTTCTTCAAAGCCCATCTTATATAACTAGTCTAATCTAGCTTCTAGTTCATCTTTCGACAATAGATAATTTTTATGATACCAATATTTCTCGTGGTCTCACTGTAAGGTCCAAACAACGTCCACCCTAAAGGAGTTTTTATAGCGTATGGTTCGTTAGATTTTCTCACTCTCATTTTTATCTTATGTTCCTCAGGTACATTGTACCTGACGTCTTTGTTGTCAACTCTTGGGAGGGTCACACCGCAAGTGAGACCACGATGCCATCTGATATGTTGTTTATACCGTCTCACGAAACATAGGTAATCTCTCGACTGTTCACACCTTTGAAGAATCTAAGGAGCAAACTTCTAGTTGGATCTCATTACAATGAGATGTGGACTGGCTATCCAGCGTTTTCAATAACAGCGTCTTGAACTCTTCCTCTAAACCCAACTTTCTAGCTAAATATTCTGTAATAAGCAAAGCGTCTGAGCCATTATCTAGGAAAGCGCAAGTGTGTACTGCCCTTTCTCCATTTTTTACCAATACAGGTACTATTGCAAATGCTACTGGTCTCAGTACACGCTTAGCACTTTCCTCCGTACAGAGTTGGGTATTGATATGCACATTACTATTTCTGTCTCTCTACTCTTTCCGCTTCCTGTTTAACAAGGTGTGGTGTCTCCAGCCACATCCTTCGACTGCACATGACCTCGGTGCTCGACGGTTTCTTGTTTTGTGGTTCGCCTTCAGACAGACACCGCATAACTTCTTTAATAAGAACTCTATCCTTTCATTAATATCCTTTATCTCTAAACCTTTCATATTGGTCTAAGGGGTGGTTTCCAGTACATAATAAGCATGACAACTTAAAGGTGCTTGATCTTACGTGTGGAGTGACATCAGACCCACTCGCGTCAGCGAACGACACTCTCCTTATACTCTGAATAAAGATTTCTCTTAGTAACAACAGCCGACTGCCTTTTGTTTCATTTAGAACGATCTTCACTGACAAGTAATCCGTATCTGGTATTAACAATATCCGACTGCTCCTTCACAAATTTGTAAAGGTCCTTAAATTAAGGCTCTCTACTCTTAAGAATTCTACATGCCACTTTCGCCCATTCTCTTTGTAAATGTGGTGGGAGTTTCAAAAAACATACTCTCAATAGTTTTTGTAGAATTCAGATCGGATACATAGTTCATTTACTTGAGTGTTAGATCACAAATCTGCATCTCACGAGATAGTCTTCTAAAATTATCTGGATTAGTCCCCTTAATAACAGGGATGTTCAGCATCTTACCAATAAATGCATGGGATACGATGTGCTTCTGACCGAATGCTTCCTCGAAAAGCTCTAACGCCTTACGATAGCCTTCTTTTGGTTCGAGTAGTACACAATGAACAATAGTAGATTTAGCTTTACCATTACAATACTGAATCAAATAATTTAACCTAGATCGACTTTCAACACTTGCATCGAAGCAGTTTACGAAATTCCGTATGAAACTCCAATATTTCACGGGATTACCGTCAAACACGATCTCTCTTTTTGGTAGGCCCATAGCTTTAGATATCATTGTTACTCAGTCCTTTCCAGGAGGAACATCAACTGCACGTTGGGCAGATGTAAACTTGTACGACGTCATTTTGTCAGCCACAACTTGACTATAATGTTCTCTCCCCTTTTGATATAATCTTTCCAACTCAATTTCTCTTTCTGTCTGAGCTAAGCGTACTTTAGGTAATTCTAACTCTAACAGGGGATCCGTTCGGTAGCTGTTTTCTCGAATCTTTGTAGGATTTAATTTGTTCTACAGACATTCTGCTAGAACTGCAAACGTGATACTGGCGACCCCAGAGTCTATGTGAAAGCTATGATCAGAACAAGGACAACTTGGTTTTAAACTTTATCTGTTTTTAAAAATGAAAACAATTAGATTAGTACAATAATTAAAGTAATTATAATCGTTAAGTGAAACGCATAAACATACCGACCAGTATTGCGTGTCTTATCGAAATGAATAAAAATGCGTCACACTAATATAATAGGATAATAATGTCTTTCAATCGGTAGGTTATATGCAACGGGGATAGTCTACAGACACATCGAACCAGATTGACGTGGTGAGAGCTTAAGCAACGATTTGATTGGTTAGTCATGGACATAACTAACACGAAGTTCTCACTGACGTTTATTATTGTACAAACCTTTTGATGAACCATCTAAAACGTTTTGAGCCAGAGACCAACAGGGATACTAGATTGAATCCTTACAAAGCAGATTAAATAATAATAAATAGAGGCTACTTACCACACTTCCTTGAATTGTAGCGTTTAAATGGGAGGAAAACCCGGTGAAATTTATGGATCAGTTTCGGTGGTTTCATTACTACATTAATCTAAGTGAAGTTCAAACAAACAATATATGCCACACACATGTCTAGCTCTCAGGAATGTAATGTTAACACTGAAAAAAATAAATTATAATAAATATTGTTTTCATTTCTTGAAAAATATCAATCGATTAGTTGTTCGGGATGCAGATGATCTAGATATCGAAATTAATTATCTGTTTATAGTACAGAACACTAAATCACATATAACCCTGATCTTCCACAACTGTCTTATTAAAACCTAAGAGTTCATTTCTTGGTTATCGATAAATTTATATTTAAAATTAGTTTCTATAAATCTTATTCAATTTCGAATATGTTTCACCAGTAATTGTAACATTTTGGAAGAATCAATATAAATTCTGATTGTTTCTGGCATTTATCGAACTATCTTGCGAAGCTCTATAACTATTGTGAAATTTCCTTTGAATATATATATATATATATATATATATATATATATATATATATATATATACCGATCAATTAGAATTTAATATAATAGTATAGAATTCTAGAAAAATATTGTTTAGCTAATTAAATCTTAATCTAACTGTCCTAGTTTACGTACTTTTTCTTGAAGACTCATTCATTAAAGTTTGTCTTTTAAGTTGCACTTTATCGTTATTGTTGATTTTGTTTGGTTGCTTTTCACATCAAGTAAAAAAAAGATTCTTTTTAATGGACTAATTTTGTTTCGATTTATTTATTCTATTGATTACATTAGCAACTCGTTGAATTTGAGTTGTGTGCAATTTAATCGATTTTTAATGCTGTTTAGTTGATCACATTTAAATGTATGCGGATTTAATTATTTGAAGGTAATTTTCGTCATGAAGGCCTTGGAAAACAGTGTCAGTTGTTTTATCTGGGTTAAGGATCCTTAAATAACTTATACATATTGTATCGCATGACATCTAATAGAGAACGATCGACACTCTGTGATTTACACCATACCTTCGGCTGACTGAATTAGAGTTCAATGTCGATATTTCCGAATTCAATCGATATCTGAAATAATTAAGGTAATAAGTAACTTGTTTTTCAGTAAACATTTTTAGATACCTTGAAAAAGGTTACCAGTCCGGCTCACGATTAAATACTGTTTTTTCTTTGAATTCCGTTGATTGATGGTGTTAGGCTAGGAATAAAATAAATGAAATTTATGCATTATCAAATGCTAAACTATTACAATGAAATGAATTAGACCGACAATGACTCACAAACCTTGAATAGTATAATGAAGTAAAGATAATAATCAGGAGTATTGTATAATGATAAAAACTAGGACTGTGATAATGAAAGCGCGTGTACCAAATGTTCGATTAATTCTGAAAACTTAATAATGTTATTATTTATTTGAACACATAAACATTGGTGCAAGAAGGCGCTAAATACATATGCACCACACAACAATGATGATATGAAGAGATAGAGAGTGTGGGTTGAGTAAGACAGTAAGACGATATCGTCCGCATCTCCAGGGTCGAAGTCTTTCTCCAGGCAACAGATCCACACCACCATTACTTACATCCATCGGAGCTGTTTCCAGAATGTCATCGATGGCAAAGTTGGAGAGGAATAGTGAGATCGGGCAACCGTGACTAAACATGTCAAATTAATGTAAAAATGGCATATCTCTATCATCATTATCAGATTTACAAAGTTGATTTGATTGATATACGTTAGTCTCAAGTAGCATGGATGATTTAGTCTCATATCATATGTCGAGTTGTCAAAGATTTCACTTTTTGAAGGTTAGAGAACTTGTTACACCAAATCTTTAAAAGTTGATTACTTTTCATTTGTGACTGTCAACAAATTGTCTTAAATTTAACATAAATTCAAACTGATATTATTATCTTTCATTTTTTTTCATCTTCAGTGTTTCAATGGTGTTAATGTGGACTTCAGGTGATATATTCAAAACAATTTACTTTATATTAGAAAATGCTCCATTACAGTTTCTAATGTGCGGTTTACTACAGATTGGATTAGATTTAGCCATTCTTCTACAATGTTTATTTTATAGAGGTGAAGGATTTACGTGATATGAATGTTACAATTGATTAAGTCAACATGGACAGCGAAGACAGTGGTGTCAGTTTGTATGTGATTGTGGATAGTAAATTTACTTTACTTGTTTATCTGAAATATTCATCATTTTGTACTTCGGTTGTAGAGAAATCTTTTCTATGCCCATCAATTTCACGTACAAATTCTCTTCTTATTTTGAGATCTCACCTAAGTGACATTGTATATTTGTTTAATTTTTGTTATTGTTCACTTTTATATTTTTTCTGCAACTCTTATGTATTTCAGCTTAAAGTCAACTTGGAGCGATTACTATAACCCTCTGATTATGTCATTTTTGTCAGATTGTTCGGTCTACTATATGTGATAATGAAGAGTTTATGAACAGTTAATAAATTTATCGCTTTAGGATCGACATTCTTCTGTGTCACTAATTAACTTAGCTCTTCTGTAGTATACACATTGAACAGCTGTTATTTATTGACAAAGATCATTCATTAAAGTCGACAACTGATGAGTGTTTATGATTAGATGAAATCCATAAATTTAAAAGTGTAATTCTAATCGCAAGACTTGAATGTTTAGATGATTAGGAAGTAATGAATTAAGTTTGATATTTAGGTCATAATTTCATCGTCAGTTGAGTGACCCGTGAAATATGTACCATTCAGTAGATCATCTTCCAATTATCTTTTTATCATGTTTACTCTTTTGTTCAACATTTCGTATGCAGGGATTTTATGTCATCAATTGATTGGCACTGATTTCATCAATTTTAACCATCTGAACCTCGTTCACCATTCATGATTAATCCTGATTCATTCGTATCCTCAATTATGTTTACACGGTAATAAAAAGCCTTGAACCAAGATTAAACAGGTGTTTAACGTTGTCTCTTAATCTTCAATATTTCTCCAGCCGTGATATCAGTTCATGATCATAAGGTGATTAATTTGTCTACCCAAAAACTAATCGTTGTGTTGGGGCAGCCACTAGTGTTAAGTGATTAATTTATGGTCGTCTGCTTAGTTAGATTAGATCTCTGTATTCATATAAACTTAATCAATTATTGGTCGTTTCTGACTAAAATACACTTCTGAATAAACAATTTCTTCCGATTACTTCATTGAATATGTACTGCTTGTGGAAAACAGTTATTATGACTGCTTAAAAGTTGAATGACTAGTTCATCCACCTAACCAGGGACTATTGACCATTTAGGTCATTTAACTAATCACAGATTATATGAACTGCAAGTTATATATTATTCGACGAATTGAACTTCTTGGATAGTTTGTCTCCTTGTATTGTTTGACTGAAGTTAACAAGCCTCGAAAGCATGCGTTAACGATTGAGTGAAGGAGCAGTTTATGTTTGTAATTCAGTTATTGATATAGATTGTCCGTGCTATGTGGGTTGTAATCCTGCTTTAGTTCGGGCACCCGGGAAGTATTCCAGCCCTCGCACAAATCGAATGATTTATGTGGCGCATATCTATTTGGTACCTCATTGTACCAATGCTTGTGCTTTCAAAGTAAGTAGATGCAATAAAATGAATTCGTTGCTTTGATTAGCTTTTAACTTCGTTTGGACCGTTTAATACAACAGTACATAGAGAGTAGTTAGGATGGATCCAGTCAACTAGTGAAATTTGGGCTCTAGCGTCGGATGGAATATTGAATAAATGAACGTAAACTTTATGGTGTTTTTGAATTTATAAGTGTGAAACCTAACTATTTTAATTAACAGATGTAAAGAAGTTGATGAAGTCATGAATTCAGATTTCTGGTTTACATCATACACAAATGACTAAACTTGTCAAAGTTCTAATCAGATCTGTCGCTTTTTTTGATTGACATTTTAAGTAGCGAGTCATAATGATACGTGATGTTTTCAAATTACTGGATTAGACACTACGAGAGTGACAGTAAGAGAGAGAAAGCGTGAACTTGGAAGGAGATTTATATTAATCAGAACATTCAAAAATGACTGGGTACTGAATGAAATAGGGTATAAAAAAGTAGGAAGTGTGTTAGAATACAGTAGATTTAATGAATGAGGTTATTTATTATAATATGGAACTAATAATAAAGTATTTATAAAAAGAATTCCGTATACTCTTCATCTAACTGTCATGGTTTGTAATAACTGGTACTGGATGGTGCGTACGAACTGAAATGGATAACTTTCGAGCCAATGACATAGTAGAGGTCAGTAAGGAAGCATTCAGTTAGCTACAACATAGGATCAGGCACATATATGCATCGGTTCAAGTTGCCATACCTCATTAGCACAACAAGATGAACACCGGATTCTTAAAAGCAAATTCACTTGTGGTAATATATAAAAGAATGATTGCAATAAGGATATAGTACAGGAAGAAAGAATTAGTTCGTAGAAAGAAAGATATGAAGCAATTTTAATCTCTTCGTTTAAGGAAAGACAAAGAGTGTATACACCGACGCCATTGTGATCGATTCTGAGCCATGTCACCAAGAGTCTCTATCCATTGGTTACGATAGTCACGCGGACCGCAACCAAGTAGTCTGCATCTGCCAACATGGCTGAGATCATAAGTTAGTGACTTCAAGCACTGGTGCCACGTTTCGGTTTAACCACCTTTAACTTTCTTCCATCTATTCCATACACTAGTCAACATTGCGTGTCGTGGTAATCGGTGTTCGGGCATACGTAACACGTGACCCAACCATCTCAGTCGATGAAGATTCACAACCTCATCAACTGATTTACCATCATCATTCCCTAATACCCTACGTCTAACCTCACTATTACTTGGTGATCCCGGCAGAGGCGAGCTATATTTCTACGACATCTGTGATCAAATATTAGTAGCTTACGAATACCTTCTACTCTTAATGACCACGTTTCATAGTCATAAAGTAGGACAGAGCGAATTGTTGCACAGTATACTCGTCTCTTAATTGATAGTCGGATATATCGCCCTCGCCATAGGTGACTTTTATTTTTGAAGAGATTACGAGTTCATCTAATCTGAGAACGGAACAAAGACTGACCAAAGACCAATAAGCTAGCTATTCTGACGCGTCCCAGCCCAGTTGACTAGAGAGGAAAAGTCCAAATTCGTAAGAGGGAAATATATTTCACAAGTAGTCAGAAGCACGAACAACCACGACAAGTCTGGTCCGAAATACACACTTATTTAAATATTGATTCATACACCCATTTTTTATTAATAATTACAATAAAATCATATGAAAAATACTTCATACAAGAATATCGTTTATTTTATTTATTTGAACACAAATATTGGTACAAGGGAGCATCAAATATATATGTGCCACACAAAATAATGAGAATGAAAAGAGAAAAAAGAAGGTAAGGTGCATATAAGAAAAAAAGAACAGATTAGTTGTGAAAAGTTATATGCTGAAAATAGTTCATTTCCACTGAATACAAGAATATCGTATGTTATACAGAATAAAATATCATACGGGAAAAAACATACTATGTTGGGTAATCATCACATTGAATTAAAACGGAAGTAATGTTGGACAAAAAATCGTAATGAGTAAATAAATCTAATTTTGACTTTTCATCCCATCATATCAGTGACGTAAGTTAGCAAAAACCAAACGAGCTTTTTGAATCCGTAAAGAGATTTTGTCAGAAACTAACCCATTAGCAATGATCAGACTTCCAAGATAAGTGAAGTTGCCAACGTGTGCAACTGCTTTACTCCTTATCCTAAGTTCAAGTGTTGACGCAGGCCAGTCCCGAAGCAACATCTTGCATTTAGAGACGGAGAAACATATCACAAGCATCCTGGCATTGCTGCTCAGTGCTACCAAAAGACTCTGCATTTTATCAGCATCTTCACCAAACAGGATTATGTCATCTGCGTATTCTAAGTCGATAAGTGAACCTCCTGGCATGAGATCGATGCCCGAGAATTCAGTCGATGAAGGCGTTATTTCCATCAGTAGTTCTATGATTAAGTTGAGCAAAAATGGAGAAAGTGAACAGCCTTGCGAAAGCAGATGACAGTTCGCCTTAAGCTCTGACTCGACTAGTAATGTTCCAGTAAAGAGCCTTCACAAAGTTTATGTACTTCTGAGGTATGCCTTTCAATGATAGACACTGCCACAGAATCTCGCGGTCTACGTAGTCAAATGCTACTTTTAAGTCAAGAAAGACCACCACTGTAAGTATGCCTATGTTCTAGAACCTGACGAATGGTGAATATGTGGTCGATGCAGCCACGACCAGGTCCAAAGCGAGCCTGATTTTCTTATGTTTGCAGTTCACGAGTCTTTGTTGGGCTCCCGATAATTGTTGAGGCTAGTATTTTAGATGCTATGTTAACCAAACTAATCCCTCTATGGTTGTCACAGGATGGCTCTAACACTCTCTTACATATTGGGACGATAAGTAATTGTGACCAGTCAAATGGGATAACGTACAACTCCCAGATCTTAGCTAAAATATTGGTCAACCTAATCGCTAAAATTGGACCACCATCCTTAAAGACCTCTGGAGCCAATCCATTTGGTCCAGATGCCCTTCCTCGTTTCAGATTAGCTTTAGCCTTTTGAACTTCAGCCAGAGTTGGGGGACCTACTTCAATGTTCCATTCACACTATCTGGGAACGGAGGAAGTTATAGAGTAGCTGAAGTCCGGCTGAACTGCTTCTTAAAGTGTTCCGCCCATCGTTCTAAACGCCTGGGCTGTGAGCAGATAAGTGTCGTCTTTTGACTTCTTAATTCCAGTTTCCTTTATTAGTCCAAATAGCTGTCTTGTGTTACCTACAGCTGCTGCCTTTTCCATCTTTTTCGTTGTCCACCACAGCCCGCGGTCGTTCCCTAGATTTTTGGTTAACTTAGATCTGATTTGTTTTCGCTCTTCAGCAAGTTCGGAGCCTGATGGGACGAGTTTACGAAAGTCTCTCTGTGCAATAGATGTAGCAAAAATCCACTGGTTGTTCGTGACCCTTTGGTTCAAATCACCAATAGATGTTGCTGCTGTTTCCACAGCTGTTCGTATGTCTTTCCAAGTGACATCTGGTTCAGCCTCGTTTTCAGAACTACCTAAGTGTGACCTCAGTTGTTTCTGGAATCTACTTTTGGTTTTCTCGTCACTCAATTCAATTCTAATGGGTCTTTTTAGTGTGGCTTCTCTGCGTCCAGTGAGGCGCAAGTAGATGCATGCCTGTATTAGAGCATGGTCGGAGTCCAAGTAGGTATTCCAGGATGAGCAACAATCTTTTGTCGGGCCTCTCAAACGATGACTGATGGCAATATGGCCTGTTTGAGTCAATCGTTAGTTTGGTGCAAGAGGTCTTCAAGTTGAACGATGTCTCTCCTTATGCTTAAAATTAGTGCTTGGTAAAACTAAACAATCGTCTGAACACAGTTTCAGCAGATGGTCACCGTTATCTGTTCGCTGAGCCAGAATACCGAAATACCCATTGAAATATCTTTCTGTTGGGTTTAAGCCACCTAGCTGGGCATTAAATTTACCTTCTACGAGCACTATGTTTGAGTGTTTAGCTTTTTGAGGAAGTCCTGTAAAAGTCATCTTTCACTTCATCCAGGTTGCAGTCAGTTGGAGCATAGGCAGAAATGACGAGAAGTCAACTATATGTTTTCTTATTCTTCCGAGTTCTTACGGAGCTGTTTAGCTGAACAGTACATAAACGACTGTTATTGGGGATCCAATCTATTAGTGCTTGTTCTGCCGTTGTACATAGTGCTATGCCTACACCTACCAGTCCACAAGAGCTAGCCATCAGGTCTCCAGATACACGGCGGGTGTATCTCGTCGGCTCCTCGTTTTGGCTAGATTTATATATTTATTTGAACACATAAACATTGATACAAGGGGACCCCCAATACAACGCGCCACACAGTAATAATGAGGCCACTAGCAGTTATCATTGGTTTGGAATCAGCGTTTTCTAATATCCATAGGTGGATTCTCCATATCCATCAACCCGGTTAAAGCACCGGGCATTCGCTTTTCGTCCTCTCAATTTCGTAAACAACATCCGTACTGCGAGAAGGCAGTGAGTAGGACTTCCTTATCAGTGGCTGTATACGCGTAACCATGTTGAGAGCATTTCGAGAGGGAGAGCTAACTCTTCCCACCCTCGGTCGTGCCAGAGCGTTTAGGGGTTGAGTCAAGCGAATGGCCACACTAGGATGTTGTATACGTATTTCGAAGACAGCACACATCAATGGTATGTGGGGTGGTTATCAATTTCCGGTTGCCTACACCGTGGAGGGTTTCTTCTAAAGGTATCTGAAAACGAAATTGGATTAGGATTGGTCTAAGTGACTGAAGTGCCCAAGGGACAACTGCTTGAGGCCGGTCACACCCGCCGTTTTTGTGGGTAAATTTTGTGTCAATTCCGTTCTTGTTGAAACCTTACCGTCGGAGACAAATATCCGTGGGATAAGGCGAGGTGTGCACTTTTAGGGTCGACCTTATCTAACCTCACCCTTCCTTTGCAGGAAGGCACCATCGATGCTATACTGGTTGTCTGAAGGAAACACCTTACTGTCACATCTCTGTACAGTCAACAGTGCGACTTCACTTTTAGCCTTACCGTTCTTCAACCAATCTAACTGGCATGGTAGAACCTTGAGAAATGGTTGTTCTAGTCAGTATAGCTCGGTTGCTTAATTGCGATAGGCAAGCCCGACCACCACGTCAATGTAGCAGCAATGGTCGGGATGTAATTGGGTAACCTCATGTGCAATGTTGACGTTAGACCTACCAAGAGCATTGAGCATGTGAAATAGGCCAACCGACAAGGTTTCGAACCTGCGGCCGTGTAGGTAATCAAACTATCCACCAGTGTATGTCGAACCACTTTTATTTTGAGATTTTTAGTATTGGTTCCGGAATACTATGGATACCTCTTTGTTTCTACATGTTGAGTTTGAAAAAAACGGGTTTCTCGAATATGTGATCTGTCAGTTGGAACTAGCGTTTGATTCACTAGAGAACAACACTTCTTCCATTCACCTAATATCATGTATTCATGTTTCATTAATGGTTAGTACCGCTCAAAAGTTGTCTGTGAGTTATATTCTCACCACTACGTTGACACAGTGGATAAGACTTCAATAGTCTAAGCGAAAGGTACTGATTTAGAGTTCCTACATGCAAACGTACAGCTGACGAGTCTCCAGTAAGATTAAATGAGCCTCCAGTGTTCCACTGCTGGCCACAGTTCAACCTTAGAAGAATGTAATATCTACATTCTACTTATAAGAAATTAAGTAGTCACAAGCATTATAAGCAAAGATGGATGATGGTTAGCAGTGGAATCCAGGACGCACGTTTCGTCCTGTTTGGGACTCGAGGCATACGCACAGTATGCACATATGCCAATAAGAGACTGATCGATTTCAGTCCTAAAAGATTCAAGTAAAACGATACCAAGTGAATTAAGTAGTCACAGTTTGAAAAGAATTTAAACGTTTCCTCTTAAACTTGACCAGGGCAACTAATTACCTTAAATTCTATAACTAGCATCTATTACGGTGACTTAGCAGTATGACAAGGGACTCATGAACCATATTTTTAAATTGTAACTTAAGTTGAATACATATACCAATGATTTTTGTTTCTGTAGAATTAAGCGATTGGGTTGAACGTCAAATTGAACAACTTATGCTTCGGTGACTTAATATTTGATCATAATCCTCACTTGTTTGATCGAGTAATGAAGAGCACTGGGAGCATAGCTTGTAGTTTGTTTGCGACAGAAATATATAAGGGCGGTTGATGTCCACAAGATTGATCATTTTATTCAGTCTTTAAACATATTTCCCTTCATCATCATTATGGGAGCAAGAAAAAAGATTCCAACGGAATAGTGTAAATTCTTTTTATTTTATTTGGTTTTCGTCATCTAAATGAATTCCAGAGGATATACGTATGGTTAGTGTGTAGTTTACTTGGGATCACTAGGGTGACTATACACTTTTCTGACCAGTTCACATGTAAAACGATCCGGACGAATTTCTTTGAAGGAGAATATTTAAGAATCGGTGATGAAATGATTTGTGAGTTGCACTAATCTAAAATGCTAGACCAAACTGAAAACCTTTCTTTAGATGGAAAGACTACCAAATTTTTCATCTAATCAACATTAAATAACTCCAGCCCGTTCGCCTAAACAGACAATCCAGAAATACTTACGCCTGTTGCCCCTCATGAAGGAGCATAGGACGCTCACCAGCATTCTCCATCCAACTTTGTCCTTTCCAGTTATTTCCAGTTACTACTCGTTCTTTTCATGCCTGCTTCCAATTCTCGGCACAGTGTCCTCTTTGGCCTCTCTCTTTTACGTTTCCTTTCAGTATTCTAGGTCAGCACTTGTGTCGTGATGCAGTTTGATGATTTCCGCAATGTATGTTCTATCTGCCTTCAAGGTCTTTTTCTAATTTCCTCTTCATCTGAAAGCTGATTTATTTTCTTCCTTGGTAGGCTGTTTCTTGTAGTATCCGGCAAACGGACATTTAGTATCTCGAGTAGACAACTGTTTATAAACACTTGTACCTTTTTGATGATAATTGTAGTATTTCTCGAAATTTCAGCTCATACAGAAGGACTGTTTTGATGTTCGCACTGATGATTGTGAATTCGATGTTGGCTGACAGCTGTTTTAGGTTCCACATGTTCTTCGACTGTAGGAATTTTGCCCTTGCTTTGTCAATCCTTGCCTTCACATCTGGATCCGACCCTTCTTGTTCGTCGATGATGCTGTTCAGGTTCGTGAATAATTCCACATCTTCAAGAGCTTCTCCATCAAGTGTAATAATGGACATAGCTGACAATCGACTAAGTAGTTTGGTTAAAACAAATATGTTTTCTAGCATTCTAACTGAACACAAGTGCTTTAAAAATCTATAAGAGTAAGAGGAAGTTAAGTGCTGTCAACTGTTGTTTCAGATATTATATTCAACAAGTACTTTGATTTTTCATCGTTTTGTGAACAGAAATTCACATTGACAGTTGTATTGTACCCGTTTTCTGATATACTTAGGATATAATAATACATCTGTATTCTGAAAACAATTGCAGAACGTGTGTTGATTTAAAAGATGATGAGGTTGGTACAGAAAGCATTTTCGCATATAAAAGACAGGGATATAATAATAAGTAGGCTAAAATGTGTTTGTTTTTGGAGGAAAGTTTTCATCAGAATTACAACAATATGAGGTAGTAGTTGGGAACCGTTGGTTCTTCGTAGGAGGAAATAGAATTCCTGTTAGTGTATGGTTAGGATTATTCGCACTGCCACTACAGAGTAACTGTATCCGTCTACAACCAGAAAAAGAAAAGAAAACATAGCAATAGCCGCAGAAGTAACTGTAGAATGTTTACCATTGGACAAATGCTAGGTTGTTTTATGAACTGTTAACCTAAATAAATTTTATTTGAGTAAATTAAATTAAGCAGGGATAATGTAGGTGTAAATTAACTACGAGAAGGTAGGTTTAGTAAGTATGCTTAGTGAAAACAATGATCCAATATTTAGTATCCCAATAATTTCACTATTGGAATGGATGCTGTCATTGATGTAAGTATTTTTAAGTCAGTTTGAGACGGTAGGTAGCCATCAGTGTAGCGAACAAACGATGATGGTAATTTTATTTCGTGAATATATTAAGGCAAACTACTACAGCATATAATTGGCTTAGTTTATTGGCAAACTAATGATCTAAATTGTGGCACGACCAAAAGCTGTATGGATATTCAATCATCATTAATCAGGAATCAACGACCGTATTTGTTTGGATAACCTCTTTCGAACTGTATAATCACTATTGTATGATGGAATTACAAATACAAGCATTAATATATTAGCCCTACCCTGTATATATTCACAGAATGTTGATAACAGTGTATTGTCTGAAGAATTTTGTTTATTTCAGGTTTCCTATGGCCAAGATAAGTGTATAATCATGTTAATGAGCAAGAAGAAGTAATAGTAATTTAATTTACTACTTATTCAACGAAAAACAAACTACATTAGGTTAGTAAGTCAGTAAAAACAAATTTTAAAAGACAAAAACAATTGTGACCTGAAAGAGATTAAATCATTTTAATGAAAAATTTCTTGAAAAGATTTATACCCGCTAATTTACTTTTTTTATAGCTCTGTATATTTGAATGGATAATTTTCATAATGAGTGTGATTTAGTTGGGAATAAATAATCCTTATTTTAAGGGTGATGTGTCATTCTGTTTTTCTGACACCCGTTCATTGAAGGCTTTCTGTATCAATAATCCGAATTCACCAGTAGTTATTGCTCGGCCACACTAATCGTACCAGGTCAAGCGATCGATGGAATTTGGCATAATTTATATGACTTCTTATCCATTGTAAAAATTGGTGAACGAGGCTGGTTATTGAAATATTAAATTAATGCAGCATTAGTTGCAAAATTTGGTTACTGAATAATCATTTTCATGTTTTCCAATTCGTATTAAAATCTTAAATCCTAAAGATATCATTAATAGACTCAAAATCGCGAAAATGGTCTTTTGAGGAGTATTACCTGATAGGAAATTTTAGTTTAAGAATTTCTAGGACTACTCAAATGTTACCTTGTACAATATGGAGCTTAAGAAATTTAGCTCTGGTGGCCAAAGGTAAAACCTTTACCCTAGATTACCATCATGGTGAGGGGAGTTAGTATCATTGATATTAATTACCGAATCAGTGAAATTACTAGTTTGAAATACCGCAACTTATTAGGTCTTCCAGGAATCCCAAATATAGTCACTGACAGATACTAAATCATTCTTTACCTAGATCTTTACTTAACTATTTCACAAAATATGGAAACTACCTTCGATACAGAAAGACATTAACTAGACAACTTTAGCGGTCCTATACAGAGGATCATATATGAATTCCAATCCAGAAACGTAAGGATTCCTAACAAGTGAAACTAAAACCATTTATAACATTTGAGTACTATTTGATTTACACCACCCTTCCTTGTTTACTGGCTCTCATTTGCTTTGCAGTTTATATCTATCTTTGGGGAAAATCATTTTGAAATTGATCTGATCTCTAAATACCTATACCTTGTTGATAATCATGTGTTCACAGGCGACTGGGTGCTGTATGATTTCATGGCGTTCTAAAAAGAGTTAGTGACTGATGGAGATCATCCATTTAGATTTGATGCAATTACCTAACAACGGAACCGAATATCTATAGTATTTTATCACAAATAGAAATATGGCTTTTTCCAGTGAACTAAGGTTATCCCATTTATTATAATAACTAAGCATCATAGTTATGAACTGTTGAAGAGTATCAACTTAAGACGTAACAACTGATTAGTACCTTTAAATTTTCATTTCCCTAATCACTGTAAATGAGTGACGTCAAGTATTCTCAAATTAATTATTTAGTTATTATATTCTTAATTTTGACTTAAGTGAACTAAATTAGCTAGATGATTAGTAAGTTGGCTGATTAGTCATTTTCTTTAATTTTTTTAGTAGTTTCTTCTTCCGGATTATTTTAAATTCTGGTGGACAATGTGGAATAAAGCGAGCAAAAAAAAAAGAAAGAAAACGAAATGGAACAATAACAACAACAACATAAAAAAAGAGAGAGTAGAATAGATAAATATTTCTGAATATTTTCTGCGTGTTACATTATTCTTGAAATGGAAGGGAAAGAAAAAAGTAAACAAGCAAACAAACAAATAAGGAAATGAAAATTTGCATAAAGTTTTGATGAAATCATCATTAATTGACAGCGAAATAAATAAACAAACAAATGAATACATCAACAAATAACCAAACAAGGAAATAATATTTTCTGCTGTTGAATGAATAAGAATTTCTCTGTATAAAATTATTAATGTTTATGGAATATAAATAGTTGGGTGGAGGAAACAGTGAATAAGTGAGTGGATGAGATTAAATTGGTTAGATTTGTGATCATTGTGTAAACGTGTTCAAAAAATATTCTATTGTATACAGGCGGTATATTTGATACATATATATATATATTTTGAATCAGTTGTTGTTCAGTGATGAGTTTAAGCAATCTATTCATATGCTTTATATTCGTATTAAGGAAATAATAGAATAGAAATACAATAATAACAACCAATGTTATTCTAGTTTACTTTTTTTTGGATAAAAGGTTCCATGATTTATTTTGAGTAAGTGGTCTAAGTGTTCATATGCGTGTAGCATATCATTTCTTAAAAAAAAGCCAGTTTTATACGAAAAAATGAATACAGGGAAGTAAGAAAGCAAAGTTAAATATTCACATATGATATAGCCTGGTATCGGCAGGGTTACCTTTGAAAAATAGACAGAACTATATAACTGATCCATCTTAGTATAGGAATTCTTGTCACTGTCCACTTATGACCATGTCAGGTATCGAACCCCAAACATCCAGGTGTCACGTTGAGGTAATGCCGTTAGCGTCTGGTGGTTCACATTGTCAACTTTTATTGATACAAAAATAACTTAAGAATATATTAATAATGATGGCACTATAACGTCAAGGTAAAAAATTGTTGGGGTGATACAGAAAATTGCTTGCAAAAGACAAGCAAGCATCAGAAAACATTAAGAAGCGTTTCGTCCAATCAGCGTTCACTTGGAGTCTTGGCCAGAAATATCAAGGAAGCGAAACGTCATATGGCTGCTACACTGCTACTATGTTTAGTAGCATTTCAGAATATTCCGACGACCCAAGAACATTTAAAATATTATAAAAACCCTATATTTTCTGTTATAAAATGAACTTTGGAGTAAACTAATTCTCGCACACTTTGAGTCTTCTCTCTCGTGTTCAGGTCGCTGTCTAGTTCTAGCTTGGGGGTTATAGAATAGGTTAGAAGACGAATATAGCGTTCATAATCCGAAAGACTTATCAAAAATATTTATCATGTTTGTTTCCAGTCATTATGTCATCCTTAACATTTAAAAGATTATTACATACAAATCCGTATGTTCCATGACTTTCATTCACGTCGCTTCACAATAAGTAATGAGTAACATGTGTAGTTCCTTGTTTATCATAGTATTTATCAATCAATATATTATCGACCTGAATTTACTCATAGTCATAATTAATTACTGATGGTTATATTTCGCTAGAGCTGAACGCTTTAGTGATAAACAAGTATCCCTTGAAAAAAGTGTATAGATATTCTTCCACAAAATAAATAACTGAATTCACTAGTATATTAGCCCATTAACACAATGAAGCTATTAGATTTGAAGACAGTTTTATGGAAATGAGATTTATCGTAATTTAAGTATGCCAAATAGTTGTTTCATGAAAAGTGACTAAATTACTTAATGTCGATTTAGAAAGTATGGGTTTGGATTGGTAGAGTTAAGACTATGAACTAACAAGGTTTTACATTAAACTGATTTCTTTTGCCTTGGTGTTTTCTGTATTTACATAATTGGTTAAGATAAGTAACAAAGCACCTGCATAAAAAGACATCAACTATTTTTTCACTCTAAATAACTAATATTTTGGAGTATTGGTAACTATGAACAGTTTGTAGATCATTTGACTGTACATCATAGACTTGCGGTGTATGTTGTTTACGCTGATAGATATAAGTACTATGTACGAGCAATCGGAAGTAGAATGCCTGCCAACAGAAGACCGAAATAAAGAGGAGAGGAAGGGAAAAAGAACACTTGGAAAAACAATAGAATTAAAAGAATAAAGAACTATTTGCAGGACAATTGAAGGAAGATGAGTAAACATTGTACTTAATGTTGGATTTTCATGTTTCACTAAGCCACTGTTTAATTTTACATAAAAAAATAAATTGGTTTGCTTCACCTGAGTTCTCGTTTATTACAAAGTTACAATTTATAAAGTTATTTATATGATAATTTTCAGATGTCTATAATCCAATGCCAATCAGTATTTTTATCGTCTGGGTAATATTAACCAGACTGTTCTTAGAATTTTAATAATTGGCATATCATATTATTCAAATAATTAACTATTGAGAATGGTTTTATTAACCGATTGCACATATAGAATTTTGCCATGAAAACAAAACAATGAATGCTTGATGTAGAAATTATAATGATAAGTAGCTGGGTACAAAATCTTTCGACAATAAGTGATTTACACAGGAACATAGGTATTTGAATGGATTCTGAAATCTCTGTAAAATAAAATGAATGGGTAGTGTTTTTCTGACAAGTAATCAAGATTTATTCTTTTGGAAATGACTTATAGTATATGAAGTACATACACATTAGTTGACAGGGCACAAAAAATACAAGATTAATAGCTATATTTCCGGTTGAATTCAATAGATTTAAATAATGAAAATGAGAATCTCCGTCCAAAGTGTTTTTATAGTAAGAAAAAGCTTATTTCCATTTGTTAAATTTTGTCTTTTTTTCTAAGTTCGTCACTTTCATACTACGTGTATGTTTTATCACAAGTGTTTATATCTAGAATTGTTTTAGGCAGAAAAAAACATTTTCGAAGAAATTACGTATTCGATGTAAAGAATGTCTAAAATGTATTCAATGATAAATTGAACTAATCAAATAACAGTGAATACAAGAGTTGTATTTAGTGAATGGTATATGAGTTCATAACAAATATGCAACCTTAAAGTCATCATTTGATATGATCTATTCGATCAAAGAAATCTGTCAAAAAATAAACACCAACCATTCGGGTATAACGATGAACTTCACCCGGGCAACCTGTTTGAATATCTGGACTACCTGTTCCTGCCATCTAGATATTTTAACAAGTTATCTGCTTCTTTGTTTGTTTTAGCAGATCATTATGTTAATTAATTGTATAACCTAATCAGGTGTGTTTGTGAAATATTTACGACTTTTCATTGTATAAATTACAAAAATTTACAATTGAAGACATTGTGATGACTGGTGGTGTACATTGAAAAGAATGAATATTATTAAGATGTCTACTTCTGAAATGCTAATTTCCAACTAGCGATCACTCAATATTTATCGTCAAGATCGATCAAGAAATAAGGAATGGAAACTCGCTGAAATACTTTGTGCTAAGAATTCTATATTGTACCAAAAATATAATATTGAATAAAGCTAACAATAATAATAATAATAAAAATAAATACTCTTCACAGATAAATATTTAATGGCCGAAATGTTAGATGCGTGTGTATTCATTATCATGATTGTAATTTTCATCATTATACAATACTCCTGATTATTATCTTATTATGCTTCATTTTACTATTTAAGGTTTTTTGAGTCATCTCTCTAATTCATTTCATTGTAATAGTTTCGTATTTGGAAATGTATAAATTTCATTTATTTTATTTATTTACTAAAATCATCCGTAAAATGATATACTTACTTTCACAATGACCTACATTAACTTAATTTACAAAGAAACCACTCAATGATCTATCATTATTTACCCGTAACTTTGAACTTTAGTTTCTTACGGTTCGTATATTTTCTCATTAGTTTAATGATTCATCGGTTCGTGTTGTATTACTGTACGCGATACATTTTAGTTATTATATTTTTAATCGTATCACTATTAGCAAACGTATCTATTTGGAATGGTTGAAATTTGCAAATAAATTATTTTTCTTTCTGATTTATTCATTTTGTGCCTAAATGGTCAGTTGTAATCAATGTAAGACCTGGTATAAATGTGCATCACCACAAGTTGTGATACCATATGCAGACGATTACATAAATTTGACAAGATAAATAGCAAAGAAGTCGAATTAGTAGCATCATCAATGATAATGAGAGAGACTAAGTATTAAGGAAACCGTCGAATAGGAAGATTGTGGTTAGCAATGGAAACTAGGAAGTACGTTTCGGCCTACTGAGGGCTAGTCAGTTGAGTGTACCTGAATTTCATGTTGGATGTCTACACTGGGACTGGAACTTAGTGCTTTTCACTTGAAATTTCCAATGTAATGCCTGTTGAGCTATTGATCCCAAAACGTCATTATGAATTAAGTTGTACAGAACAGGATTGTGGCTGGTAGGAAAAGCATTTAGTCCTATTTATATCATAGCGATTATATTCAAAAGATTAGCACAAGGTGTAACAAAGACTTGTCAAATTCCATTCCATAATGTGAATAAATCCTTCCTGACAATCATGTAAGAAATGATAACACTTTAGATAGTGGAATATGGGGACTCAAGACTCAGAAGACTAAAGGTAGATGTATCCATACCCTCAAGACCTATTTTGATTTATATCACAAAGCATTCCTAAACACTGTACTTGATTATCACACGGAACACAACCAGATAGTCTACACCCAACTACATGTTTTAAACAAACAGTTTGTGACTTCGTGGAATGTTGTGTATCTTGACTGCCTCTAGTTTTATTCTAACCTATTATCCTAGCCAGTATTGCAGGTCTTTGTAGGAAGCATCATGGAAATAAATACTGATTAGTAATCACAAATTTCGTTCTGCAACAGCCTCAAGTTATTTATTGATCAGTCGAACTGATTTCATCGTTGCGTTGTTATCAGTTAACTTAAGTTTATGAAACGCTATATTGTAATTAACTTTCTTTTCCATGTTCATAATTAACTTCGTATTTTTTTCATATATTTGCTGTAATAGTTTTCTGAATATAATAACTGGATGTAAACACTTAGGAGACTCCTTTTCAGATGAATTTGTTCTGGTGTTTTTTTATGATCGTCATAGAGAACTATTTTGACATAGCATTCGCTACCGTCAGTTCCTGAACAATTAGAACCAACGGATTATTTAAAGGTAAATATTTATCATGGATAGAAATCAGATAGAAGATTATTAAAAATTACGAAGTCCCAAGCAATTATTCAATTGTAAACTTAGACCAATTTTAAACATGCATTTATGTAAACAGAATTGAACCAAGCTCCCTTATCTCCTGCAATCATTACGATATGATTGATTCATTTTAACTTATTTACAAGTGTAGATAATGGTCACGTTCTATTACCACTTAAACAAGCGGGGACTCATAAACCTGAATTGTTCCAGATTAGAGTGAATTAGAAGTTCAACGTCACGTTCATATTTTCAAGTTCCCGTTTCTCGTTAGTTTTTCAGGTATCATTAAATGGTAAAAGAAGTTTTTAGAGTTAAAGTTATTCGTTGAATAATAATAATAATGTAGTTAAGAATTGTTTGAAAATAGAATATGAAAACGTGCAACATGATCAAAAGAATTCGTTCAGCATCAAGGACTAGACAAGCATCCCATAGTAAATTATTTAGTGATCAATCAAAATATGCTTTTTTTAAGAAGAACGAGTACCAGTTAGCAGGAAACATAGATCCAGAATTTTTTGCCGTTTGCCTCCAATCCCTTGATATACATCATATTATCCCTTAAAATCTCTAAAAAAACATGCATAGGAATAGGTAGTGATAACAATAGCAATCATAATGGATACACTTTTGAAAATAAAGATGAAGTAGTTGGTGTTTAGAAATCTAGTTTAAGTGTCTACTGATTCGTCCAAAGAATTAATAATTGACATAGAGTCATCCAAACAAGATAATATTTTATCTTTGTGTAACATGGTTGGGATGTAATTTTGAGTTTGTATACATCTGATAGGCCTCAGCATACACAAAGAGAAAACCAAGGTCCTCAAATTCAAGGCGGAGAACAGCATTCCAATCACTCTTGATGTCGAAACTCTGGAAGATGTAGAATCCTTTGCATATCTAGGAAGCATCATCGATAAACATGGAGGCTCAGATGCAGATGTAAAGGCAAGGATTGGCAAAGCAAGGACAGCATTCCTTCAGTTAAAGAACATATGGAACTCAAAACAACTTTCAACCAATATCAAAGTGAGAATCTTCAATACCAACGTCAAGGTAGTTCTACTGTATGGAACTGAAACTTGGAGAACTACAACAACCATCATCAAGAAGGTACAAGTGTTTATAAATAGCTGTCTTCGCAAGATACTCAACATCCATTGGCCGGATACCATCAGCAACAGCCTTTTGTGGGAGAGAACAAATCAGCTTCTAGCTGAAGAAGAAATTAGGAAAAGACGATGGAAATGGATAGGACATACATTACGCAAATCGTCAAACTGCATCACGAGGCAAGTCCTGACTTGGAATCCTGAAGGGAAGCGGAAAAGAGGAAGGCCTAAGAACACATTACGTCGGATAATAGAAGCAGATATGAAAAGGATGAATAGGAACTGGAAGGAGCTGGAAATGATTACCCAGGACAGGGTTGGATGGAGAATGCTGGTGAGCGGCCTATGCTCCTTCACGAGGAGTAACAGGCGTAAGTAAGTAAGTAAGTAATACATCTGATAGTCACCTGTAACATCTGTAGAGTCTAGGAAAACTCTTTGCACGTTGATACTTTCCTTATTAATTTACAATAAAGTTTAAATTAGACAATCGATCAACTAAAAAATTTTTAAGGAGATAAATTTACTTCTCTCATTGTACTCGATACAAAATGGCCTTTTCACGTTATATTTTGTAAAAAATTGTGTATAGATTTGTTTCAGTTCAATGAACTGCCGGTCAAACATTTTTAATGCCTAGAAATTCAAACAACTGTTGAATACATTAGTCACTGGATATTAAGTAATTATTCATCGATGGATAAGAACAGCTTAGCAGTTGATTCTATATAACTTGAAATGTCTGCTCTTTCAATACTCTTTAGAAGAAGACTGTAAAGGTAAAACAACATGAACAAAAACCGGATAAATAAAACTAATGAGCAACGGTACATTATATAACAATTGTATGACTACACAATAGTAAAAAACTATTCAGTCAGTGGAACAGAAACGTCAGTCTTCAGTATTTAGAAATTGAACACAATATTTATCATCATTCATCAATCGATCGATGCTTGTAATCTAGTCTCACTGAAGATTAGTTACAGCTAAAAATCTTTCTAGGTCATATGTATAATTATTGTAAGGAATCACTTATCTATGAATAAATATTATTTGCTGATAATTATTAGCAAGCACGAAAACTTAGGTATTTTTACTGGTCTCGGTGGAACATTCGATAATTATATGTAAGCATACACATTAAGCCATTGGTGAAGATTCATTAATTTATTTGGAAATGGACAATTTGGCTTTATGAATTAGTCCGAAATATCAGACTGCATCAATGACATAGGACTGATGAGTCAGGAAAAATCTGTGATTAAATATGAACTTGCTGTTTGTTAGTCTGCACTATAGATTTTTCCACAATATCAATAAGTGACAATAAAAAGTTCATTATTGATCACAATTTTTCTATAATCCGACTGCATGTATTGGGGTTCTGTTTATATAATCATACTGCATAACTCAGTTTTAATTAAAAGTAGAATCAACAACATACAGAGAACAAATTTCTACCCAGGGCAAAATCGAATATAGTTTGGGATAGTTAATATAGAAAATAGCACAATCATAAGATTTTGAGTGAATCAGGAATTTATTTTTTAGGGTTTTCACTTTTTTGTATTCCCTGTTTTTCTTAATAAGATTATTTGTTAACCAAACAGTATGAGATGACTTTGAATTATCCAGTGAAGTTAGTTTAATTTTATGTTTAAAATTCACAGTTATAATAAATAATCAGTTCAAACTTGTTGAATTTCAAAATGTTTTCTAATCCCAAACCATTAAGTTTAAAACTATGTCTGGTGAATAGTATTAAACAGTTAGCCTGTGAGTTGTTTAGTGTCTGAAACTATAATTAAGAATTAATTACAAAAGTATTTTTTGAAAATTGATTATTTTGTAGTAAATTTTTTTACATAGAATAACTGAGTGTAGGAATGTGAACCGTACAAAATTCCGACTTAGTGGACGAAAACGTTTCGTGCTGACCGTCGGGCTTGAAAGTACTTAGTTCACACTGTTGAATATTTCAGAACAAATGAGGAGACAACTCTGATGGTTCATTTAGTTTTATTGATTTGTCAGTTTGTAATATTTTGATGCTTATTGTATACCACTAAAATGTAGAAAATAGAACAATTTAGTCGAATAATGGAAAGTAAGTAATCTCAAATTGAACTTTTTATCCAATTTTCATCATTGGCGTAACAAATACACAAGCTATTAACTAGTTTACATTTTTACGGATAAACAACAGATTAGCTTTCTTGATATTTGATCCTAGTTCGTTGGTAATGTTTCTGAACAAGACGCTGTGAATACAAGCGATTCTCTAAAGGGGTTCAACGGTGAATACCAGTGAATTAGTTTGATTCACTGTATTTAGATGGGCGCTAAACATTAGAAAAATTATTCTGTCGTTTATACAACTACCAAAGTTATTCTTAAGTGTCTTTGACTGATTTCGATAGGTTAAAAATAATCAGAAATTCGGTGACTCAATCGAATGTATAGTATTAATTTAGGGAATAAATGAGGAAGAACAATTTGTAGAAAGAAATACAATCCAGTTAAAAATACAGTCGTTAAGGATTCTAGTGGAAAATAATCTAAAATGCAAAGAGAATTATTTGTAAAACAATAAATCTAGAAACATTTACATCAAATGGGCAGTTTTTTAATATCTTTATTCAGGTAAGAGTTTCCGACAAATATTTGACATCTTATGCCGAATGGTTAAATTTGGTTGATAGATACTAGAAGTGTGGTGTGGGTTACTTATACCCACATAAGTAGTATATAACGGTGGTCAGGTATAGAATGTATTTTAGCAGAAGATCGATGAGGAAAAAAAGGAAACGGAACGCAATTAGTATGAAAATGCATGAACAATGAAATCTGAGACAGTGGACTGATTTTTGCAAAAGGAACAGTCAAGTTTGAAACGATGGGTTGATGTTTTGCAAATTAACTATTTACTATATGGTTCTCAGATTTTTCTGAGATGATCTGTAATTTTGAGTCTAATAAGTTCCATTGTCTCCAATCGTGTTCTTGTTCAGTACAAAATCTCTTCCTAAAAATTGAATATAAGATTTTTGTCAACGCTAATGAAGATGATTTTCATAAATTTCTTGCTATCCTAATATCCGTTTTCAATGGCATAAAGCTGAAATCCCCAAAGTTATGATTTTCATATAAAATAAGGACTGAATTGTTCAGCGCAATGAATTTTGTTAGTTATAAGAAATGATGAAGAAAATACACACACACACACACACACGCAAAATCACTATTTCTCGTTACGTCATAATATGTTCCAATTTCCAATGACTAACACAAAACACAGTTAATGTCATTCGAAATGAGTGGTAACACTAAAGAAAAAAAACGAAATGTTTTCTTTCAGAGTTAATTAATTTCACTGGTTGAAATCACGAGTCAATTGAAGCTAGACCACCATTGAAAACCTGGAAACACTGGATGGGCGCTTCGTCCTAGTATAGGACTCCTCAGCAGTGCGCATCAACGATCCCGCTACCCGCAAGATTTGAACCCAGGACCTATCAGTCTCGCGCCAGGCGCTTAACCAGCTAGACTACTGAGACGCCATCCAACGGTGTTAATGTCTAGCTTCAACCAATCCACCGTACACCATTTTCTTCAGTGAATTCCTATCTCACAACAGACCCGGTTGAACTCCACTGGTAACGACTTCTCACTAGAACTCCAGGAGTATTCCCTGGAGTCAGTCACTAGTGAGCAGGTGATTATTATCAGAATGAGACCTATCCGTCTCGCGCCTGGGTTCGAATCTCACGGAGAGCGGGATCGTGGATGCGCACTGCTGAGGAGTCCCATACTAGGACGAAACGGCCGTCCAGTGCTTCTAGGTTTTCCATGGTGGTCTAGCTTTAATTGACTCATGATTTCAACCTGTGAAATTTCTAAAATATCCACAAAACACCTTCTGAGTTGATTAATTATTCCATTAAAATACAAGTATTGCTTAAAAAATTAGATTTATTTTAAACAAGTGAAGTATTTTACTTTTCACAATAACATATTGGATATTTAATAAGTTTTGTTTAAATAATGGATTAATATTGAAAATTCCATTTATAGGATTTTGAGTAAATAAAAGACGCATAGCAATAAAGTATGTACAGGTGAATTTCTTCTACAATGTAGAAAGACAAAAAAGAAAAAAAAACGAAAGAACTAATGTACCTGTATTATTTCTCAGGCAAATCTAATATAAATAATTGATTAGAAGATTGTAAAATGAAAGAAATAGAAAAAAAGTGTGATTTATCATATTAAATTAGTTTTATCACTAGTGTATAATAACTAAGTCTTAGTGAACATGAACATTTTATTCTTATTATTTGATAGATATTTTGTCTACCAATATGTATAATTCCTTAAGGGGAATTTCAAGGGATATATTAAGATACTACTCATGTTACCTCTTGATATTTTCTATTTTACTAAAAAAAGATATTTTAACAAGTAAAATGATATAAAGCGTCATTTGTTGTTCGTATAACCAGGACAAAAGCCTTCAAATAGCTTGATCGGAATATATTGATTCGTATTATTAACATCAGTCAATTCATATTATCATGTGATTATTATTCATTATTAAAGATGCTATTTGCTTCATCATAACGCTACCAATGACAACTCCTACTAATTCCCAGTTTTCAATGTTTCTTCAACTCGTTTCACCTTATCATATTAAACTATCTTCGAAGTTAGGTAATGGTAATTGTTTTGTTAGATGAACACAAGAGCAACAATACCATGACAATATTTTCGATCAATTTATCTTTTAATCAAACGGAACCACTCAATCTGTTATTTGGATTTCGCTCTCTCATATTATGATGATACGAGGATTAACAGTTATTACATAGTAGTTATTAACGATTAAAATGTTAGAATGATTATTCAAATATATGTTAAGTGTTTAAATGAATGATATTCTGCCCCATGAGTTTCACAGTATAGCGATGAATAACTGAATGAGTTCAATGTGAATGTTAGACAACATAAAATGATTTGTTAAGCAAATAAATGCTAAGTGCTAGGTCCCGATAAACATAATGAATGGTAACTTTGCGATCCTTTTATGGATCAATACTAAACGTATATTTTTATCGTATGATTGTTAAATGACTAAACTATTCATATTCATGTTTCTCTTATTATAAGCTTTATTTTGACCTATGAACTATTATTATATATTTCACCATTCTTGTATTATGTTCTGTCTATTACTCACTGTCTCTCCCATTCACAGCCACATTTGGCCAAATTTTGTAAAAATGTTATTTTTTATTTTATGCTACGTCGTGGTCTGTTTGATTGGTATATAAACTCAGTATGTTTGAAATATAATGATTCATATTGCAGAGGCTGAGGTTGGCGTTCTGGACTTAACTGGCTGAGCTAGGCGGAAAGCAGGACCAATCAGGACTCTCGGCTGGTCGCACGTGTTTACGCGTCCTTGGTCCGATCGGTAATTCACTGCCCTCTAATAGGCGGTCACAAGTTCTAACGTTAGCAGGCAATTGACTGAAGTATTTCAAAAACGTTGTGGTAAGATTGACAGGTTTTTTTTTGAATGATTGGATTTAATGGTTAGGGATACCTTTTCTTAATGGGTAAAATGATATTTACAATTGAAATGTTTTGTTTGCAAATTACAAGCTCTTACTATTATATACCTTAAAACGTCATAAACACATCAACATATGGATGTTTTATAATAATGTGACATTCTGATTAGTGGGAGATTAAAATTATGATATGTAAATTTATACTCCAAGCAATAACTAATAACTTCAGGCTGTTTGGAAATAATGATCAGTTCTGAAGTGGGATGAATTTAGTTCATTCTTCAAATCTTGTTGTTCATGCGATTTGAATTTGAAATATATATTTTACAGTTGTGTTAATCTTAAATAGACAAGTAAGAGAACTGTTAAAAAGTATTAATTTGAGTGATAACTGTTTTAACCAAAGTATTAAGTACTGAACTATTAACACTCTCGGTTTTCTCAAAAAGTTAGTAAACAAGGTTTCTACTTGTTGATGAATACGTCTTTATGTAGCGATCAGTCAAAATTTATTTTTATAATCTAAAGGTTTACTTAACTATATTTTAAGGCAAGCATGAAAATTAATGTTATTTGCATAATTTATAATTGTAAATACAGCTGTTTGTCGCTGTTACTTCATTTACGTTTAGTTAGTTTTAGAACTATCAATATCTTGAATGTAGTTTTTACCAGCACATCAGTTAAGATGCTTATGTAGAGGAAATTTAATATGACAGACGATTTAATAGCCATGTAGTGCAAATTATACCATTTACATGAAATGGTAATCAAGAAAAAATGGAGAACATTTTGTAATATACGTCGATATCTATTTCGTACAGTGAATGAAACGTGAAATTTTAATTTATCAGATACATTACTCAAGAATTTCCAATTTAAAAACGAGTGATACACTCTTTTATGTATTCGTATGATATATGGAGGGTAGATCATAACTAAGATAGACCAGTGTGATGAAATTACTAATAGCAGTGATATGTATATGCCAGCAAAATAATACTCTAAAAATCAATATTAATAGTCTATGTATCTGACGTACAAGTGCTTGTTATATGTGATTATCTGGTGAGCAGATACAAATGATTGATTATATAAAATTTCAGTAACGGCTAATCACTTCTTATACTCGTCAAATGAACAGTTATTGTTCTCACATATTATTTCATCCTATTATCTCTCTTTAATTCTCAATTATTAAACAATTTTCTTTAACTAAAGATATAACGTAATTTTCCTTCTATCATCAATAGACTATTTTGTTTATAGATTAACTATAAATACGACTGTACAGTTTGAGTAAATGATGCCGTCGGAAAAGAAATTTTCTTTGTCGAACTGTCCTAATTTTAATTCAATATTGATTAAACGTTAATGACAGCCAAGACTCCTTGATAAGTACAAGTAATTTTGAGTAGAAATCAATGTGAAAGTGAACTAATCTTATAATCTTAACAGTATAAATGAAGAGAATATTAACATATACTTTCAAAAATGTACAGCCTGAATCAAATCTGAAACCGGATAAATTATCATAATTTTTAAGCAGAAAGGAGTTAGTATTAGTCATCAGAAATGTAAGTACTGATATAAACTATGAGTAACCACTAAATAATCAGTTTTCAAATGAACTGTCCTCTATATGCATATGACAAAAAATTCTCACCGTAGTAAATATGGGGAACACTAGTATATTCATTGGACATAACTAATCTTCTTCGAATGTTTCCTGCTTTTTCAATACCTGAAACTTGTGAACGTAAATCAGTTTTGATTTCTCTTAAACTCCGACAATGATTAGTGAATATTTTACTTACGACACTGTTGTAACTAGTATTTTTCTTTTATTGAACGCTTGGAAACTGTTAAGAAAAGCATATAGAACATAGAGGTAAAGCATAATCAAATGTATCCAGTGCAATTATAGGATAGATCATTAAAATTATTTAAAACACAGTAGTGTTTTTATGTGCCTAATCTATTTCTCTATTTTTGTACACATTTTCCTCTATATATGTTTATAAATAAAAGAAAGAAAAAAACAAAGCGAGTCATTTTTTGTAAGTAAATGAACATTTAATAATTAGTCGACAATGAATGGTAGAAGTGGTTGGAAACAAATTATAATTTGATACTAAATTTAGAAATCTTAAAACGTCTCTTTTAGTGAAAATTTTTGTCTCATTAATTAATAAGCACGAATTTATTAGCAATTAATTTACAATTGGTGTAATAACATTCACTGTGCAACCATTTCGTATATAGTTTTGTCTATAATAGCAAAATGTAACTGATGTTTCTAAAAAAAATGTATATAACATGTAATTACTCGCTAAGTTCTCTTAATTTTATTTACACTGACCAGAAATATATGAGAATAGTTTGAAATAAATGGTTGATGTTACCATTCAGGAACACTGGGTAGTGACTACTCAACAGTGAGCAATCATCTGTAAGCATCCCAGTTCAACAAATATCAATCGAGGCGCAACTAGCTCAGTAGTAACATCTCAGACTGTTATTTTAAGTGACATAGGATTCAATCGGCAAGGAAGAATCAGATTCCTCAAGATTACTGATAGACTTTGGTGACGAGTGACAAATAGCGCAAAACCTAGGTTCAGAGACTTCTGTTGACTACCTTCAACGACCTAACAAAGTGAACTAGGTGTTTAAAAAATCTAAGAGTTTCATGTCTCATTAAAAGTTTTTAAAGAAATTTAACTCAATAAACTGTGATTCATATTTTTGATTATCTACGTTTTTTTGGTTCACAACCGTAGATGATTCTAAAACTTCTCCACAGTTTCCGTCAATTAATCTTCAACTAACTTTGAAGCTGAGCTTTCAATTTTTGTTCACTAAAATAGATCTCTTATTATTTTCAAAATGTTTTTGATTGAGGTAATGAATCAATTGATTTTAGACTATCATTAAAAACCTGGCAGCACTGGACGGCTATTTTGTTCTAGTTCGGAACTCCTGAGTAGTGCGCACTCACGATCCCGCTTGCGGGATTTAAACCCAGGACCTTCTGTCTTGTGCGTGAACGCTTAACCTCTAGACCACTGTGCCAGCATCCAACGGTGTTACTGTCTAACTCGAACCAATCCACGAAATTGTGTGACCACCTTTCATTGTACTGAGATCGATACCTGTCTGTAACTAGAAATCCGAGATTTCCCCCACAAAGCTAGTCACTAGTGAGCACATGGCAAATTTCATTATGGGGTTGTGGAGATTGTTAAGTTCCCGCTAGCAAGATTGTGGGTGCGCACTTCTCAGGAGTCCCATACTTAAGATGGTGGAGAAAATTTGTAGCTCAGGTGGATGATTTTAATGAAGTCCCATACGTAGACAAAACGACCGTCCTGTATTTCCAGATTACCAATGGTATTCTAACATCAATCGATTGATGTTCACAATCAAAAACAAAACAGTCTTCACAACCACATACTAAAAAAAGATTTTCTTAATAAAAAAACATATTGTTTGTTGAAATCAGTCTATGACAGTTAGAAAAGAATATTGTAACCGAATATACAAAGAATGAATAGAATTTTACAAATAATTTGAGAAACATTAATCAATTTAATTAATTTTTCATTGATTAGATGATTTTTTTTAGAACTGAAGTAACAATAAAAGAAACCTTTCAATACTTCAAATTATTTCATCATTTTTTAAATATTATTTATTGTCTTCAAACAAGTAGGTGAACTAAGGACGCCTGATTCGAACTTAATTTTTTATGGATAATCAGTCAAAATGTTAATCATTCAAATAGATTAATAATAGTTTGGCAAATATTATATTATACTCTTTTACGAATATATATATATATATATATATATATATATATATATATCTGTATAAGTCTTCTTCTCCCAGGGATTGTACTCAATCGAAGAGATTAATAAATAAATAAATAGATAAAATGAAAAATGAGCATTTTTCTAATCTATCCGAAGTCATATCCATCAAAGTGATTTGATGAAAAGGTTAACTTACTGTTCGTATTATATAAACAATATTATTTAAGTTAAAAATAAGTGAAATGAAATAGTTTATCTTGATTCTTCAAATGATATCAGTATGTGATGGAAACCAACTCGTAATTCTTTCAACAAAAAAAACAACCTATTTTTTAAACTTAGAGAGATTCCCTTTTTTGTTAAAGTAATCACTTCTCGTAAACTGGGCATTTCTCGAATAGATATTTTCTATCCAATTTAAAACTAAAGATATTTTTAGAGAAAAGATCAAAAAGAGGAATTGATTTATAAACATTGTTACATTCCACTTATTTTTTACTTTCATATACATAGAAATACAACATTGAAAGATACAAGTCAGAAAAATTGTTAACTAAAGTGTGAATATAAAAAGCCCAAGTTTTATTTCCATGTTCTTTATTTTCATCTTTGATTACCAACTCTTTACTTGACGAGTATCTGGTGATTATACTTTTCAGTTTGAATATTTTATTCAGAAATAACAGTTTGCTTTTTAATATTTAGTTGACTAGCAACTATGTTTTTAATAAAAAAAACTGAAATAGAGTTAAAATTTGTAGTTTGGTTCATTTTAAAGTAAATTATCAGTTAAGGTAATTGTGATATGTTAGTATGTTTTAATAAAGCAGTCAAGTTGTCATAATATAAGCGTTTCTAGATAAAAAATATCTAATAGGCTATAAAAAAAAATAAAACATGATAAATGATAAAAGACCATACCAATCAATATGGCTAGGTAGAGTTGCATTTCATAGAATTTCAGCTTGTACAGAAGTGATGTTAGCTATGCTTTGTTATCAAATATTTCTTAGTTGACATATAAGCAGTCTCAACATTCTGTTTTAGTAAAAATCATTGTCCAAATACTGCCTAATAAACCGTTTCGATAACGTAAACTGTGAGATGTGAACATGTATGTTTAGAAGTAACAGTAAACATTTTATTGTGATTTAAAGTGTTGAACACTTGTCTTGGACTTGTTTTATAATGATTAGAAACAAGAGATAGTGGGCTGACTTTGGCTAGAAAACTACCAAAAAAAACCAAAGAGGAATAAATAAATATTCCAATCCGGTGTGGGATTCTTCTATAGTGACCGCGTGCAGCTGTCAAGGGATCGAAGTTAGGAACTTCGTACCCATTCATATAGTCTACTATGTTATATAAACTTGACACCCATTTGTGTATTACTTTAGTATAAAATGTCTTTTTAAAAATACCATTTAAAAGGTATGATATATCAGACAAAAATAATAATAGAATTATCAATTGTTAGTAGTATTAAATTTTTATTTATTTATAATAAAACTGCACTAAATCGAATAGTCAAAGTGGTCAGTGTTATAAGTACGTTCGCCAAATCGAATTAGTTGAAATAAATTCATTTTTTAGAATGAAACATCCGGATTTTCAAATGAAATATACCATAGCGTAGATGTACATAGTCTTTAGAAACATTTTTAATTATTATGATTCTTGATTCAAAATAGTTTTCAAAATAGTATTCTAAATAAAACAATGCGGTTTTCACAGCGTTTCCTCATTAAAAAATATAAACCTTATAGTTTGTATAGCATGATCGGATGTTTAGTCATCAGTTATTCACGCTTTTAATTATCACGTATTTATTATGAAGAGTACATTGTAATTATGTCTAACTTCATCGGATTCAATTTTCCCCTTTTACTGATGTATATTTAAGTTCTATGGTTTTAGTAGATTGACACTAATTTAATCAATCTTCATAAATCTTTATAGTAATCTTTATACTAACAGTAATAGTAGCAAAAATGTACTAACCGTTGACTAGCTTTGATGTGAATTATTATTGTTTAAGTGATAGGCTATGCCTAGATAATATGATAGGGATACAATTTATGGTAATGGGAATTGATTAGTTAAATCCTCATGCAGTAATCATAGTGTAGGATAGGCATCATTCAATGTTTTTCTATCTGACGCTAGTCCATGATGATAATTCAATTCACATTTAGCAAAACATCACAAGTGTTATTACTAGAGGACTGATTAATACTGAAGTTATAAGTTTAAAAATCTTATCTAACGTACGTTTGTTTGACGATGAGACATCAATAAAAATGAGCAGTTTAACGTAGTCCTATTGTTTTATTGGCTATGAGGAACATGAAGATGAGTTGAATTGACCTAAAGGCTGAATCTAATTTAATGTGTGACATATTATATATACATACTCAAATAATAAGTGACAGAACATGAAGACAATCAGATTTGATGTGTATATGAGATTTTTCAAAACTTCAAATTTATCTAACCTGGTTTAAGGGGATTAATTTTTTTATGAAGTATAGAAAAAATTAAACCATAGTTTTAATGTCTTAGAGTATGCTTTTCTCTACGAAAAATTCCACTGATTATTAATTAGTTATAATGTATATAATTTGATTTAGTCTTCGACTGTTAATGAAGCACATAAAAACGATCAATATACGAATTGTTCCATTGCCCACTTACTTATTAACGCCGGTTTCCCCCTTGTAGGGGAGTATAGGCCGCTTACCAGGATTCTCCATTCAACTCTGTTCTAGGCAATTCTTTCCAGTTGCTATTCATCCTTTTCATGTCTACTTTCAGTTCCCGACGTAGTATATTTTTTGGCCATCCTCTTTTCCGATTCCCTTCTAGATTCCAAGTTACTGCTTGCTTCGTGATGCAGTTTAGTGATTTCCGTCATGTTTTGTTGATCAATAAATTTTATTTTACTACAGAATAACAAGGAAAGTTAAGCGAATTATTTTGGGTTACATTTTATACCAAAATAGTTATTCAATTGTTTTATAATTATATTCATTATTTTAACTATTTTTTTTTTACAAATAAACATTATGTTTTTACTGTTTATGCAAACTAGAATTGAAACGATACATTAAGCCAAATTAACACCCATTTTTAAATAGACCTACACTGATATTATTTCAAAATTCAAAATTTGAGAAGAAATAGAATTTGCATATAATTAAATATTGGATATGCAGCTTTTAGTTCAGTTGAACTATTTATACATAAGTAGATCATTCTTGTATTCACCTTTCCAATATTGATCAAGTGTTTGTCATTGCTCTAAAGAACAAATTTCATTAAAGGTGATTTCATTAACCAGTTTCCGGAAAACCGATTCCTAAGCAAAATATTCATAATTTAAAATAAAATTGTGAATTTCTCGTTTATACAAAGAAAAAAAAAAGTGACAAAATGTAAACGAGATGAAAAGAAAAGATTCTAATTGGTTTGTTTGTTTTTGTTTTCTTCAAAAAATTTTTTTTATTTGTAATTGTTTGCCAAATTTTATTGTTGTATTTCTTTAATCAAGAAACACATGCGCGCACACACACATACACACAAAGAAAACGATTTCTCATTTGAATTTATCTATTTTGTGTTAATCTGGTACTGAATAGAGTAGAATAATTATTTATGTAAATTATCAATTAATTTACTGTTTAATCATTCACAAAATTGATGTTGACAGGTTTAAGGTGATTATTACGTTTTCTGACAAATAGTTGTTATTAGTACTATCCTATTTGAATATTTTATTTTAAAAACGAAAAAAAGAACGACATTTCCAATTTCCCAATATTGTATCTGTTTATAGTTGATGAATTCTGTTCTGTTTTCTCGGTATTTATTTGTGTAGAATCTATGTAATGGTCAAGTTTCTAAATTATCAATTTGATTATTTAAATTTATCTATCAATGTTTTTCTCATTTAATTATTCCTTCATAAGATTACTCGCGCCTGGCGCGAGAGTGATATGCCCTGGGTTCGAATCTCGCGGCGTGCGGGATCGTGGATGCGTACTGTTGAGGAGTTCCATACTAGGACGAAACGGCCGTCCAGTGCTTCTATGTTTTCCGTGGTGGTCTCGCTTCAATTAACTCATGACTTCAAACTATGAAATTTCTTAGATCTCCACAAACCCCTTCTGATGATGACTGAGTTATTTAGTATTTCCAATCTATTCATATTTTTATGTTATCAAATTGCTTTACATTTGTTCATTAGCAAACTCTCTAGATACATTCTTATAAAAAGCGTCTAGACTTGAATTTGACTGAAAAGTGCTTGCTGAGACGAATACGAATTATCTTTGTTTAACTCAATGACAAAATGATCATTGTCACAACGAACAAAGCTTTTTAAGTACAGTTTTAACGGTCCTTATTTGGTAAAAAAGATATTTGTTCATACCCTTCCTTGATTATCACAATTATCCATTGATTTTACAAATGATTCACTGTCTTTTTTATTTTATTTAACTATTGCGATAAACCAAGTTATCGATGTTTCCCTTTTCTCATTCTAACTACTTTTCACTTTTTGAATTTATTATTACGTATTACGTAACGGATTTTAATTGCTGACAACTTTTTTTAGCATTTGTGATACTTTTAAACGATTTTATTTTGTTGGGCTTTTACTCTTCATTTCAAATCTTTAAATAAGAATCCGGTAAAATGATTTATCCAAAAAAGAGATCATTTCTCAAAACTAATCTCGCTCATTTTATACCTCACTGGGGATTTTCATTTAATTTACTAAATTCATTTTGAATGTTAAAGTAACCATTTTTCTTGAAATCAATCATTGATAATTTCCTTATCATTTTCTTGATGTCAATTGATATCTGTATTCACTCAATACGAAACAGTTATAGTTAAAAGTTAGTTAGCCTTATCTGATTATAAACATGTTGATAATAAAGTAGGTTCTCGTAAGAAATATCATCTTATCTAGTTAGTTGTCACTTTTAATATCATCAATCTGAATTACAAAAATGTGATATCCTGTATATATGATAGGCAGCTGTTATATATATATATATATATATATATATATATATATATATATATAATGTTGGCAGGCTAAAGATTTTACTTAAGTGAATTTATTTTGGTAAAAATGTCTTGAATCTGCATGGGGATATTTTTTTACTTTCCTGTATTAAGAGCGTAATGATAAGCAGTTGTTCCATACGTAACAAATGATTGCGTTTTTTTTAATGATAAAAAAATGAATATTCGAAGTGCACATTGAATATTTGACTGTTTTCATCTATTGATCAGCCTATACGTCAAAATGTTCAGTCAACTATCATTAGTTCATTGTATTTTGTTCCCATTAAATATTCAATCCAAAATTGAAGCGTTTCAAATCATCTAGGTTTTATACAAGTAACGTGTTAATAATTGGTAGAATTTCTCTTTTTTGTACGGTCAGTATCAAATTATTTACAAATATTCATTGGTTTTTTCTACATAAGTTATTTTAGTGACTTTCTCATTAAATAAGTAGTCTGAACTCTAATATCATTAGATAATGGCTATATGCGAAATTGACCCTACGCATTCAATACTTTATAATAGTTAGTAAGCACAGCAATAAGATCACTTGTTTAGTAAAATGATTTATGAATAATAATTCACTTTTGTTTCATCACAAACATGCATCGATTTTAAATGCAATAAAAGAACCAAGAGAGTAACGCAGCTGTTTGATTGCAGTTTAGGACGTTCTAATGTGGCCAACGCGCGACGCCAAATGAGACCAAACTCAAAGTCGTTTAGTATGCCCAGTACATTTAAAGGACTGAACTGAAATTCAACCATCAAGAAGTATCGATAATCCACTAATAATATCCTTACAATGGTTCATTGCCCTTTCATAATTAGTTTGGCTATCTAGTTGTTTAAATAAATTAAGACAACTTTCTTAATTATTTATATGCCTGTAAATAAATTTAAAACGACTTTAAAATATGTTTGGCGCTTACTACTGCTGTTGATAGATTTTGGCAATCTGATAACATTGAATGATCAATTATTTAGTTAAATTGGGCATAGAACCTGGTATATACATGCATAAGTTCAATTTGCTGTACTTTATTAGCAAATGAGATCAAATTGAGAGGGAAAATATTCAGTTATTACTGAGCAAAGCCTATTTCGTTTGTATGTAATGTTTGGTGATGGTCGAATATTACTGATCAAGTCGCCATGAGTTCAATAGTCTAATCGACTCAATATCCTGTAATTATGTGGTTTCGTCTAGTTGACACTTCCATAGTTTGGACGTGATTTAGTAACCACTTACAGGTTTGTGTATCTTGTTTTTAACAATATCTTGATGGTTTAGAAGTGGAGATAATACAAAGTTCTTGAAATCTCATCAGGTGCTGTTCAAGTATGAAACACAATGAATGAAAATCAAATGACTTAACAAGTTAGGCCTCCCTTAATAGTAATTTTATAGTCAAATCCATAAATCTGTTCATAAATCGATGTACCACAAAAGTATCTGCTATTCCATGTGTCACAAACAACGTGAATGTATAAAAGTTAACTTTGGATGAACAATAAAGGAATAATTGTTTATTAATCAAGAACCGTCAAAGTAAATATGCATATCGCCTACTTTTGGACTGACATCGTTATTTTTATTCCATATATGGATAAAATATCCATTATTATTAACTCAGTTTTCTGAAATATTTCATAATAATTGAAATCATGAACTGATCAATGTTGGACTGTCTCTGAAAAACTGGGAGCATTGGACGGCCGTTTCAATTATATCCGAATGAAAAATAAACGACTGGTAACTGCCAGGAATTATTTGTGAATTATTATTTTATATATTCCTATTGAATAACTATTAGTTAACTATATTATATGGATGTTCATATTCCTTTCATTATAAGCTTCCATTTGACCTATTGACTTCTATTATACAATTTATTATTTTTAAGTTGTTTCTAAATAATTAGTTACTGACTCTCATAATCACAGTTACTTTTGACTTGATCTGGCTGGATCAGAGGAGAATCTACTATCTTGGAGGACCAATAAGAACTTAGAGTTGCCTTCAGGCTGCTCATACCGGTTGATGCGTCATTGGTCTGGTCAATAAGTTGGCATTCCAATTGGCCGCCCTATCACTTGATAAATTAACAGACCATAAGAACATAACAGTTTTGTCCTAGGGTATGACTTCTCAGCAGTGCGCACCAATGATCTTGCCAGCAGGACTCAAACCCAGGATTTTCGGCCTAGCGTGAATGCTTAAACTCTGGACCACTGAGCCAGCATCCAACGGCTTTAATATCTAACTTAAACCAATCCGCGATATTACGCAGCTATCATACATTGTTTTCAGGGAGTAACTGTCTCACACCCGACACGGTTGATTTTCATGGCTTCTCTCCAGAACTTCGAGAATCGCTCCTTGAAGCTAGTCACCAGTGAGCACATGATAAGTTTCATTAGGGCGCTGTAGATTTTCTTTTCATTGAAATCAAACTCAACAATATCCGCAACTCCATATGGAATACTTAACAATGATATTCTCTTTAAAATAAAATATTAAGAATCATTAACCAGCAGTAACCTGAAAATTATACGCTAGAAATTAAGCCATCATTTCAAATCTATTTGTTTGATGGTGTAGATTATTTAGGGGAAAAATTTAGGTAAAAAATATTTTGTCTGTATTTTGAAACTCAGATATATTGTTTGTCGTTAGGTGAACATTAGACGAGGATACTGTTTGAAAGAATAGATAAGATAGAAACGTGAATACATAAATGTTAACAATTAAGTATAATGTACTTTATATGAATTTAAATACTCATATGTATATGCCTACATAAATCAACTTTGAGGACTCTAAATAAAATGTTATCCAAAAATGATTCATACATCTATTGTATTCTATTACGTGGAAAAACTTTTGAATAAACAAACTTCATTATTCTATTTTTACCTTCATTTTATGATCAACAAACAGTTAGTCACTGTAAAATAATCGTTATTGTCACAAATAAGATGAATGTTGGACAATGAGTATATATATATATATATATATATATATATATATATATATATATATATATCTGCAGAATGAGGAAATGGAGTTCAACATAAAAAGAATGATAAATCTTGATATGTAGCCTCAAGTATTTGTTTTTGTTATGCATGTTAAGCAGTTGTTCTCATCTCAGTATTCTCTCCATTTTTACAGTAATTTAATTGCTGTCCTTTGTTAACTTCCTAGCTTTTCTTAGTCGAACGATTGTTTGTTTATTGATTGTTAGTGTAGCGAAATTCTAAAATTTTCAAATAATTTTGGTCATTCACTTTAGTTACGAATAATACTGTTTCGATTTCTCAGATTTCAAGATATTTTTCAAAAATATTTCGACGATTAAGACACATTTTCATTAGTGTAATCTACTCGAACATGCTACACAGAATTATCACTGAAATTAACTTAATCTGCTTCCCGAAATCCCGTTAACAGTGTAACGATGAATAAATCATTTAAATTCTTAATGAATATCATCATTACAAATTTCGGTGTAGTTTATGTTGAATTTCACTTTTTACAAATGAACTCTATTATATTAATAATATGAAAATAATATTATTAATCTATGTCTCTTCAAATCCATCAGCAAAAATATACTTTAATATAGAACATGCTAGCATCTAGCTGAGGGGGGATTAACGAATGACACTGGTAGTGGAGAGGATGCACATTGCAGATAGTACCAAACTGCATCACAGGGCAAGCCTTAACCTAAAATCCACAAGAGAAAAGTAGCAGAGGCAGACCAAATAACACATTGCGCCTGAAATTGGTGACATAAATTAGAAGAATGACTAGTATTTGTCTGCAACTGGAAAAGAGGGCTTAGGAAAGAGTTGTTTAAAGAACCCTGGTCGACCACCTATGGTCCAACAGCAGGCGTGAGTAAGTAGGTGAATAGTCTATTGAAATAACCTAGTTCAAGCGGATGAAGAGAAAAGTATTTAGATCACATAAATTGTCAGGTGTCAGTCAAATGAAAAAAGTTATTGACTTCATCATAATTTCATGCAAATATTGATGAGGTGATGAATAGGCGGAGAGACAGATTAAACCCGTGTGAAGACATTTATTCTGTTATTGTAGAAAATTATCATACAACTTGTATGGATATATTGCATTGGGTTCTTCATATGAAAAATAATTTTTCAACACAGATCGACTGGAGTTGCATATATCATTGCTACCACCCTTGTACAGTCCAGGAATGGAGACCAATTTTCGAGTCTGTATTCCTGTCACTATCGTGAACATCATTCAGTATGACCTGAAAGGTTTTCAACAGAGGTCGGTTACGTATCCTTTCATGTAATAACCAATAGATTTGGAACATTTAACTCCAAAATAACTCTTCTACATTGTAACGACGTTGATTCGTCAAATCAAAACGCTTTTCATGCATTCCATATCTAGCCAAATTTCATTCTGTACTAAGCGGAAAAAGAAGGGGTAAAATATATATGGCGTTTCACAGTAGAAACCTTAATGACCTCAGTTTAAAGCAAGCACACTGGCATAGAAGTACTTCGTTTTCAGACCAGAAATTAGGAGTATTTTTTTTATGCTATAAAACCATTTTATTATAATTTTCATGTGTTTTTGTTTTAAATTTAAGTCTAGCTTCATAAGTCGATTGCTATTAATAAATCTTATCTTTCATATAAACTTTGTAAATTATGATGCCTCTTTTAAAATTATGTCAACTTTCACAAATAACATTTCATCGGTCGTTCACTTACTGCAGTATTAATTAATTTACGTAATTTGAATTAAGACTTATGACAGAAGAATTAAAGACTGATATCGGATGTTGACATCAGTAATTGATTCAGTGTTTGAATGTGTGTTACAATGTTCGCAATGTTGGGGAATTTAAATTCAATTGTTGACATTATATAGCTACTGATCTTAAGATATAGTGTTGGTTTGTATTGTTTAAAACAAGCATGTCAGGTTTAGAAAATGAATACAAATGAGTATATATACATATATAAATAATTAAGTAATTAATTAGCTGAATCTCAACGTTCTTTGAAACAGTTATCGTGTGTAGTAGTAGCAGTATACAGTTCATTCGTAATAATCAAATTAACAGTAATATTGTTGTGGATCTGGAACGTAGGTTTCAGACAAAAAAAATGCTATTTTAATAGTTCACACTGTTTTCTTTAAAACATTCGTCAAAATAATGGTTAATCAATATTTTTGCTTGTCGTATTTAACCGGTAGACTTTAAAATCTCGTTTTAGTGATATTAAAATGTGAAGATTATCTACTTTCAACCGTTTCTTGATAAACTGATTGTTATTATAACGAAACAAATGGAATATATACTGATTTAAACATCGTAGAACACTTTTAAACCGAAACAAGAATGGTAAAGTCGGATATTTTATATTAAAATAGCTTTGTGATACATCTTTACTTATGTGTAATAGGAGGAATTATACCAATTAAATTTTACAACATGAAGAACATAATGTGTCAACATCTCAATCATATAAGAGGTAAGTGGTAGAACAAGTAGCCAAAAGAATATAAAGCCATCAGACTCAAAGTAGGAGATATAGATTGAAATCTCGTAAGAACGATCGTTTCCATGAACACTGTAATTGTACCTTACTGATTAACATCGACCAGCACTAATCGTCGGTCCAGAGTTTCCCTTTATTTACTTATTTCCACTGAAATATAGGTATAAGAGTGTAATAATAGTCAGAGTTTGAAGGTCAGCCTATGATTAATCATAACATGATAATAGCAAATTCAATGTGACAGAGAAACAATTAAACGTATAATGGCACATTTCAAACGCAGTGACCATAGATCTAAAAGTTATGGAATATATACAATTTCAGAAGATCCAGCGAATAAACTAACATTGAATCTATGAATTATACGGATACTTTTTCCAATTTATTGTACCCATTAAAGTTAAGGATGGTGATCAAACTGGTTGTCATTGAACTCTTTCGAAAAACGTTTATGATTTGAGGAGTTTGAATGTATAAAGAATTTCACAGGATTCATCTACTTGATTTTTAAAAGATTGTAGATGGGCTTTAATGTATAACATTTGTATTATACTGTAATTGAATTTAAAAATGAAACATATTCACTCAGGTCTTAGTAAGAAATTTGATTGATTTGAAGGCGATCATGAGAGACTCTGTGTTCTCGCCTTCGGTCTCGCGCGCGAACGCTTAACCTACTGGACCACTGAGCCCGCATCCAATGGTGATAGTGTCTAACATCAACCAATTCAAGAAATTGCGCGACCAACTTCAATTGTACTGAGGTAGATACCTGTCTCTACCCGATATGGATTAGCTCCACTGATCACGGCTTCTCACTAAAACTCCGAGAATTTCCTCACGAAGCTAGTCACTTGTGTGCACATGTTGATTACTAGTATAGAGATTGTGAAGATTATTAAGTTTTTGATTGAGATAATGAACCAGTAGTTTAAGCATTCGCGCTCGAGACCGAAAGCTCCGGGTTAGAATCCTGCGAGCGGAATCGTGGATGCACACTACTGAGGAGTCTCACAATAGGACAAAACAGCCGTCCAGTGCTTCCAGGTTTCCAAAGGCGGTCTAACATCAATTAGTTCATGATCTCAATCAAACACAGCCGTGTATTGTTCATTAGTGAATGCAACCATCATGGTTTAAAGATGGGTGTGATAGCGATGTAGTTACTGTTTCTTTATATTGGTTATCCAGGTAATACTATTCATTGACGTAAAATATATTTAAAATTGGAATAATGCAGATTTTTCTCCATCAGATACAAAGTGAAAGATAAAAATCAGGAGAAACCATTTCCTAAAACTTATTATGGTCTGGTCCATTTATTCAAAAAGATCGGGATAGCTGAAGACTTAAAACTCTATTAAAAGGTTTGAAGAATCATGCTAGTTTTAAGCATGAGTGTAAGTTCATTTCTGAACATTACAGACAATAATGAAGTCAATAATAAACAATGTATTGCGTTTGGATATTAAGAAAGAAACAAAATTCGGAGTATTAAATAAATGGAAATTCGTCTACGGAAGTCCTAGAAGTACTAATATGACAGTCATATAATCATTCATACCTTTACACAATTCTATTCGTTCAGTTTATGGTTGTTGAATCATTGTTATATCAGAAAAAGCACTAAGAGTTCAAAAAATGGTAGCTTTGACTATTGCTCTGGTATTCAAACCAGCAGTGTAACTGAAAATTAAATCCTCGAACTGGTACAAAAAACGTGACAGTCCCCACAATCACACTCATCACATTCATTTTCCGTGCAATATTCAACATAAATTACCATGCAACTTAAATGAATGGTAGTCGAATAAAAGATTGAATATTTCATTCCAGAAACTTAACAGGAGTGTTTAATGGAATTGTTATATTAGTAAAAAGCTATTTATAGAATAAAAATTATTCCCCCCCCCCGCGAAAGAAACTAAACAAAATAATATCCAATGATAATAGAAAAATTCTTTGTCAGGATGATAAAATATTAAACTCAGTAGGATATCCGTAGTTATAAAAATGGATCATTATATAACTAAATAATGAAATGGAGCTTTTCTTTAGGAATAGAACAAATGGCATAATAGCACATGATTGAAGAAAATTTCTTTTCATTTTGGAAATCAGCTAATATGTTTAAACTAATTATTAATATAGGGATTAATGCATCAAATTAGTGTATTGTATTGATGAACTGAAAATTAAAAGCCACATAAACAGTATGTTTCATTTTATAAATGATCTTTATAAGATGTTGGTCAAATAAATTTAAATTGAATGATAAATGGGAACAATGTATAAAATATTATCATTTATGAAATTACTTTAGGGATTAATGGTTACTATGTCATGTCAATTAGAAAATAGCTAGATTGATGAGAATCCTTATAATTCATCAAGTTATCATTGTCGATAGTGTGGGTGGTTGTTATGATGAAAACATTATGTATACAGTATTCTGGAAATTCGTCACACAAATATAAAGCTATTAACTTGAATGCTTGTGTTTAAAATGTTCCTGAGATAAGTGATACTATTGAATGTAATTTATTGATCAGTATATGGGATGAATTAATAACTTGAAGATTTATGACCATAAAATATTCAGCACTGTGCACAAGAGAACCTATAAATTCATGTAAATACATCATATACAGTAATCCGTAAGGTGAATTTACCAATAATTGTGGAAGTTTAACGATTTTACATCTGAATGAAAAATTGTTTGCCAGTCACTATAGGGAAATATTGTTAAAATGAAAGACTTTCGTCCTTCCAAACATAACACAAAAATCATGAAACAAATCTCATACATGCTCATCATTGAATTACTTGTAAACAATATAAGGATGTAACGTCATGTCTATTTTTATGTGGCTTTGTATAGCTTTCTTGGAATTTGAAAATGTTCTTCACTAAAGTTTATTAATTACGAGAGGATCGTTAAAAATTAAATATCAGCAAACAACTGGTTTGATTAAGTTTTGAAACTTATCATCAGAATTATTCCAAACATCAGATGTAACTGAATCTTTTCTAGTTATCTAACGATATCTTTGTCATTTACATTTGGAAATTTTTCTTAACACCTGATTTGTGAGTGAAATACTGAATGAAATGTTTCAATAGTCACTATAATAAACACGTCAATATTATAATTAAGATAGGACAAAATGTTACCTTGTTATCAAAAAGTTGAAATAAATCATTTCATTGACAAAAATTTCAGTTATTGTCAAAAAGGGTTTTTTTGGATACATAGTAGATTAATAGTTGAATTCATGAGTCGACAAAGCTAGATCACCATAGTAAACCTGGAAGCACTGGCCAACCGTTTCGGCCTAGTATGAAACTCTTCAGCAGTGAGCAAATTACAGTATCATAAAAATGTTAATAAACAGACGACATAAACATGGATTATTTTAGTTCTGGAATATTTGATTCAGTTATTATTTAATTAAAGTCTTTATAATCCATTAGTCTAGTTTTAATTGAATATTCATATCGTTTATTTTAAAGAACATATTTTCTAATGTTCATTGTATTTGCGTGTAAATCGAAATCATTAAAAATTTCGACAAATAAAAGGAATGTTGATGGATTTCATATTTGGCACGTTAATAAATAATTTTTATTTGTGACAAACATTGAAAATTAACCAAAGATTATGTTTATTTATGTAGTAGTCTTTATTATAAAACAGTATGCAAATCCTACCAGTAAATGAAGAAACAATGAGCATATACACGTCAAGTGAATATGAGTGATTGTTTTTCTTGCTTATATTCTGCCTATTTCATAGTGTTATATATATGTACTGGTGGGTTGATTACATGTTTATCACTCCTGATAATATCATTTATCTATTTCTAATTTTGGGGTACATGCAAAAGGGAAGTAAACCTTTATCAGAAAAAAGAGAAACAAGTAGTTAGCTCATTTGAATCTTATTTTACAGGGTAAAGTAAAGCTTATAGTGAATGTACGTAAATATATATATATATATATATATATATATATATATATATATATATATATATATATATATATATATATATATATATCGGCTGTTCCAATTTAATGTTCAAACGAATGTCTATTGATAAGTATTATTCATTTGTTTATACAACTAGATATGAGATAGAGATATATCATCGGTTTTCTTACATCTAACGATAGATATTCATTAATAACCTGGTGGTGTGATCCAAGCAAAAAAAATTTTATTGTTGTGACTTATGGCTCTGTCAATTATCATGTTAGAATATCGCCAGTCAGAACACTGACTTATCTGACCTTGTCCCTGCGGTAAGACAACGAGTTGTTAGTGAGTACTAACAGCCTAGTGTCAACTCTGAATCCTTAATGATCCTTCTCGCCTAGCCCTGCCCATTGAGTTCAGAGAACAATCCCAGTCTCCATTGTCTGAAGTTGTATACTTCAGACATACATGGTCTATCTACAAACAGACCAAACCTCATCACATCATGAAATAATACTTATACAAGATCAAGCCAAAAAGGCTGACAGTATGGGGGATTGTAACTAACGAATTGGGAATACGCTAAGAATGGTAAATCGTGTAACAGTAGTCAAATGAAAGCTTATGATAAAAGGAATACGTATATATATATATATATTCTAGTTACTGAGTAATTATACAGTAAAAATTTATGCAAAAATAGTCCATAAATACTTCCTAGTAGTTACCATTCATTTACTCTTCGTTCGGACATAACATTTATTTTAAAAATTTTAACTTTTGAAATATCTTGTTTTGGGTTTTCAATATTCAATTTTAAATCTTCGTCTTTTTTTATAACAACTTTTATTTTAATGAACCCTTGATGTATTAACTTAGCAACTAATGTTTGAATTCACGGAATCTTTGACAGTTTGGCTTGGTACCAAAAGGGATGGAGAAATTTAGAAAGAAGTTATACTTCCAAGTGTATGTTAATTAAAAAAATATATAATACATATACTTCTATAGTTTTTCAAAAAACGTTCCATAAACAGGTAGTGACGATAACCAAGGTTTTTTTCATTTGTCTGGTTTATGAGGATGTCTGAAAAATGGTATATATTTCTCGTTGATTTATAGTGGAAAGCTATTGTTTACAACAATACTACATTTGATAGTAGATTGATGTAATGCATTTATTGTGAGACACAGAATTTTCGAAATCATTTTTAGAAACACCCTTCGAATGATAAATGAAATTTTCACCTAAGATACAATTGCATACACACAATTGGATTTTACCATTCAAATTTAAGATCTGAAAATTTTGGTGTTACGATCAAGCGCATTATTATTTTTTTTGTCGTTGTAATTTGTTTTTTGCAGCATGCAATTTAGATTAGATTATCATGTGAATTCTTTTTCTAATGATGATTAATGTTTGATTTAAAACTGTACACTTTCATCATACCAGTTATTTTAAAATTGTTCCATGATAAGGAGTAAGGTGAAGCAACACGAGTTCTTTGACAAGTTGTATTAATCAAATCTCCGCATCTTCAAGAGTTGTTATAGATATTGTTACACAACGTTCAAATCCTATTAGTATCATTCCATTCGCAGTAGGCTGATCCCACGTGGAAAGTTAAAATTTATGTTTGAACTTGGTGTACTGCCAGTCTCAACAATGATTTATTTTATTCGTTACTTTCAGCTAATAAATTTTATTCAATCTTTGTTTGACTATTTTATTTATTGACAATAACTCCTGATCACTAGAATTCTGTTTACATCCCCCCTAAAGACACTAAGAAAATCTGAGGAAACATTTTAAACGCATTAATCATTTTCTAGTTCCCGTGTATTAAAAAAGTGATAAATATGAAAACTTCATAACCCCCACGAAGTACCATAGAAAGTTATCTGTATAGTACATAAAATTATGATCGTCATTATAATATGCAAAACTAACTACATTTATTCATTCTGTTGCACATTAAATGTTGGTTCAGTACAGCGAAAACAAGCTGTTCAGTCATCGTGTAAAGTCACTGTCTAGTGGAATGTAGAGGTTAGAAACGTGAAGATTATAAAATGGCTTCAAATCATTGTATGCTGTGTAGATGAATTAAAATTTTATAATCTATTACATATTTGGTTGATAAGTTGTTGTGTATTTTTAGAAATCTAATTTTTAATAGGTCTTCACTTCAATGTTGACATAATAAAGGATGAACATTATATCCCGTCATCAAAATGTTTTTATAAGTTTAGACTGTTGAGTATTTAGAATTCTCAATGTCTTTCGTTTATCAACGAAGAGAATTAGTTATGTGTAAAGTGCGGTAGTTTAGGTTCTAAAAACCTTCTTTTTCTTTATCACCGTTCAAAATTTCAATATTTTTCCAAGTGCTAGGCTGTTAAACGAAGTATCTATGTGTTATTCATATGTATCATTACATGTTACAAATGTCAGAGTTTATCTGAATGTATATACATTTGTATATTGTTATGCATTAAGTTCACTAATATTGACTGCCTTGTATATTTCTGACGAGATTTTGATTTGGTGCCGTTTATATAGTCTTTTTTAAGTTTGATCTTTTTAGTGTTTACGAGAACCTCATTAAAGCATCATTTGATCGTTCAGTTAACCAGATTTTGATGACACATTCTATTTAAAGATGATTCTTGTTAAAACGTTAGGTTTTATCATGGAGTTAAAGATCTGGGTTCCAACCACAGATATAGTTGTTGATATGGAACTAAAACTAGAACGGAAAATCTGTCTTCCACTGCTCAGTGGTGTCGAATGGCTCTTCAACTGATGTTTATCTGTGATGGAAACCATATTCTTAGAACTAGGTTAACATATAATTACTAATCAAGCTTTAGTTTTAAGCACAATTTTGTAAAATTTACCACCCATGAGATTTCACTTTTACTCATTTGTACTGGAAACAACAGTAAAACTAATAATTCTAAGTAAATTTAATTGATCTTACATATTTTATAAAATATCAATTAAGACTGAACTTGAATTGCGTATCCAACTATTACGCCTTTATGCTAATAAATGTTCATCAGTGGAGGTTTTCTTTTGCAACCAAATGAACTAGATATTTTAAGATCTTTGCAGCTAAGCTAATTGTATACTTAATTTGCATAATTACTATGTTCTTTATGGATGAATAATTCACTTGTCATTATATCAAATTGTACATTATCAATAAAGAGAATGTATCAAGTGTATTGGTGAAATTTTTATTCGGGTCGTATTTATTTTATTTTCAAGGATCTTATCTGTTCTGTAATTTGGAAGTTTGTTGTTTATAGAACTGATATGAATATATATATATATATATATAGCCAACAGTTTTTTATGCACGTAGTCGTTGTTTTTTGAAATACTTCCATAGTTCAAGATGCATTAATTGTCTGTTAAGTCTATAGAATTGAGTTCGTTCCAGGAAAATATCCACAGCAATAAATAGTTAAGGATAAGACGATATTAAAAAGCTTTTATTTTTATAAATGTTGCGTAAATAGTTTGCATCGATTTACTGTTTAATTCTAGATCTACCAAAGAATGAAGTTATAATTTGAGTTTTTTCTTTTACGATTTAAAAATACCATTCATGATGAGTCGTAAATTAGTTCATATCTGTGTGAAGGAAATGCGAATTCCAGGATGCAGCTTTAGTATTAATTGTTTAGTGAACTTCTAAAAACCTAATGACCAATCAGTTGTCGTATCACCCTAGTTTGGAACTCAATATGACAATAATCTCCAATTTATAGTGAAATAAAATGAAACATCTGCTCAATGCTTATCATGACATTCGATAAAATCTACTTTTATCCGAAGGATTCAACACAGCAAAGCATCACGCATAAGAGAAAATTATGGTATGACAACTTTGAATTCGGTAACGTGCATAACTGCAAATGAGAGTGGTTTAGTTCAAATTTTATGAACTGTTTTACATAACTCAGACTTAAGAATATTCAAAACATAAGCCATATTTTGCCAGCCAATCGTTTTCATAAATGCATCAATATAATACAATATAAATATAACAGATAATACAAGAAATGATACATTATATTCAGTATGATGACAATAATGATAATTACAGTAAAAATAACGATAATTTTATAAAGAGATAATATTTAGTGGGGGGGGATGTCGTTGAAGTACTATTGATGAAAATTCCATGTGAATCGGGAATAATGAATGTACAAACTAAGAATAAGGTAGCATAAACATAAATGTCAGAGAGGTTTGAAGAATAAAGGTTTATAATATGAGATTTATATTTCGAAAGGCCATAACAAACCGGGTTGAGGAATATAAATTTTCTGGATGTATAAATTCCGTTTTCCAGTGCTGATCCGGATTGTTTCAGTCATTAATATTAATAACCCGATACAACATTACTCTTATTGTCCACCGTATTTACACAATTTTATTTATCGTACTGATTTTAACTCGATACCTTTATAAACCTTTATATATACCTTTATATTTTACCTCTATTATTTTTTAAATGACCTTACAATTTACAAATGACTCATTTTTAAAGTATACCGGCTGTAACTAATGATAAACTTTACTATTTTAACAAAGTAATGTCTCGTTTACCTATTGATATATGCTTTATTTTGGCTATTGTCATATAATAATGCTGAGTTTATAGCTGTCGAGCCAGACAAAAAATCCTAGAAAACAACCGTTCTCTCTGATATATCTTGTTTTGAATATTCTGTGAGGATGTTTGAAGTATGAATATATAATAAAAGCACAGAGTACATTTAATTTATAGCATCTTTTACTTTTAAATGTACTGAGTCAGTCTACTATGTACCATGTTTTGTGATTACTTTGTAACATGTATTGATATTATACTCGGTGTTATTAATAAACAGGATTATAAACAAAATCTTTTATTTTAGTTTTTGATTGAGACCATAAACCGATTGATGTTAAACCACCATTGAAAACCTGGAAGCGCTGCATAACCGTTTCGTCCTATAGTAGAAATCCTCAGCAGTGCACATCCACGATCCCGCTCGCAGAATTTATGAACTGTTATAATATTTTTTTTAAAACATAAATATACTGATAATCTTACATTTAACATTTAATTAGATTTTTCGATTACGCTCTTTTTAACTTACATAATGTACAAGTTAAAAGATCATTGGTTCTGTTTCAAACGTTTACTCTTTTCACAATTCAAAAATAAGGACGAAGATATGAGCCTTGGTGTTTTATTATATTACAATCTAGAAAGAAAAAACTGGTTGTTAGAAATCCAAGTAAACACAAATTGTCAAAATAAACCAACCAAAATTAACGGTCAACTATTGAATATAGAAATGGTTAGCTCAATAATATAAACCAATACCAGTGACTGTAATTAATGATTTTAGTTTAGTAAAAGAAATACATGAGTGCCAACGTGATTAATTTTTTTATTATAAAAAAAAACATTACTATTTATGTTTTAGAGGTCTTCATTAAGTTAATTGGCAGAGGTTTCATCAAAAGAATCCATAAACCTTGAAATATGCATTCAACGCATTATAGAATAAACGCCCGAATTATAACTTTTTTACTGCTAACCATTATCAAATATAATCTAAATGCATTTCAATTAAAATACACATTTTACAGATAATTCACGTTTGTTTGTCACTGATCGCTTATCATAATTTTACAAGATTACTATATTTAAATCTAATCTTCATATTGAATAGCATATATGATTATCAGTAGACAAAATAATGGAAATTGTGTAGGTTTGATTAAAGTCCAACCGAATCGAGTAATATAATAATAATAAGAATCATGATAATGAAGTTTGCTATTATGAATGTAAACAATTTAATTTATTTGTCATGCGCAGGTGTAAATATAAATGTATGCCTACTCAACACACACACACTATATATATATACCTTCATATTCCGAAGGCTTAAACGATTTGTACACTGATGGTCAAAAACCGACAAGCTTTCCATCTTCCTTGTGATCCTGAAGTGTATCTTGAATTGAGTTCCTATTAAGTTTGTATGTATTAGCCGAAGTATTAGTAATTGAGACATGGAAACGTCCATACATTTCTTTCAATGCATTTAAAGTGTCTGAAGTGTTTATATTTTCACAAAACGTACGGATTTGAGTTATGGATTTAGTTGTGGGAATCTAAATACACGATAAACATTTCAATAATAAGTCATAATCATATAATATGACGTAATCATGAGACTCATTTTTTTATTATTTTGACTACTCCAACAATACCAGTAGACGGATATCCAATCGTTTTGTAATGTTGTTTGATAAAGTGTCATTACCTGAACTTTCATTGTTCCTTATAAAATATTGTTTCATTTACTCCATATGTAAGATGTGTTGAAATATGTTGTGGTAATTTTTCATCTATATTTGTTATATTAAGTATTTATTAATAATGGTTTTATTACTGATAAAATGTCAAACATACCGCTGTTAAGTGCTTGTATAGCTACGAACTTTCATTCATTGTTTGTAGAAATTCATTTCATATTGAAAGCATATCTTAATTATGTTTATTTTTATGGAACCCCAGAGTTATGTACCCAACTTTTACAAGAGATTTATTAAAGAATATTCAGATCTGCGTAGTTGAAAGAAACAATGACATTCAAATTTTACGTACTGCGATACAATAATCTTGAGGGATAATCATGACATATTGTATATCATAGAACAATTTGTCTACATTTATCATTTCATAAAGCTATGCTTACAAATCTACCTGTATTTTTATAAACATATTTTCGTGTAATCCAATTCGTTCAAATTTATGTTGATTGTACTATTCACTCTCCGCTTTGTCTTCTAACATTTCAAGACTTCATTGAAAATAATTTTAGTTTTCGAGCATTAGTGCATTCTTCTAAATGTTTTCTTCTTCAAAAGTTGTATATTTGAACAATAGTATAGTCTTTATTAGCATAAGCAAAACCATATTATTTTGAGTTTATTCGTAATGTTCGGTTTCATATTCTACTGATTACAGAATTTTCCCCGAAAATGTTAGAAATTATAAATCACAAAGGTGAAATAAATTTTGCCTCATCTATAATTTGATATTTGAATCGATTTGGAATGCTTCGATATAAATTAAATTAATCTGAAGGTAACTTTTATACAATTAGTTTCGTATGTCATGACAAACATATATGCAGGATACGAATCATTTATTCTCTTTCTTCTTACTTAGCTACATATTAGCTAATAATTTGGAAGGTACATGTCTATCTCATAGCATTAATAAAACTGTATTTTTTGTAATTCTCGTAGATCATACTTTATTTGTGTATTCACATAATTCATATATTCAAAATATTAATTAACATCGATCTTAATCTTAAATATATAATGTAGAGTGAAATAAATGATGGATTCCGTTTCTAAGACTTTGATGTTACTTGAATCAATGGTGGAACATTTCAATGCTGCAAACATCGGAGCAGATGTTTTTGAAAATAGTCATTAAATATTCATATCGTCAATTATATAAGCTATAAATGGAGTTCAATGAAATTACTTAATCAAAGAGGTCTACAATTTAGCAGTATAAGAAAGTATAGAGAAACATGTTTATTAATAGATCATTTTTATACTGGTCAAGATTTAATAATAAGCAGTTGTTTTGCATCGAATGATTACCGTTCTGAATTCATAACAAAAATTAGTTCGCAATACTAAACATGCGTCAAACTTGACAAGTCTGTAAACGTAAATGTTTTTAATGCGATTGAGCTACCTAAATAGTCAAACGAAAAAGAAAATTATTTAAAGACTGAGTTCATTACTATAAAGTATATTTCTCTCGATGCTCAATAATACAAAATTTTATCCATCACATACATATCAATTTGTAAATAATACGTTATGTATAAATGAGGAGACAGGTTCATTAAAAGAACATAAAGGTGAGTATTTACACAATTTATTGCTTACGATTTCCAAAACTTAAGTCCCCTGATTTTTGCTAACCGTATTTAACAGAATAATGAAGTTTTATCAGTAAAAGTTTACTTTTGAGTAGTATCTGTAGTCACTTACCATCAACTATTTTTCTTATCTTTGATATAAAATAAAAATTTTGTTTATCAGAGAAATATAAATAAAACTGTATCTTTTTTAAAATATCAAACAGAATATACGAATCAATACTACTCATTTGGCATCTTTCAAAAATTATCCCATTCATTTTAAGCATCTTGAAACGCAAATAAGTGTTCCTTGTGTTACGGGAACAGATAATTTTTGATATCTCTTTAAACAAACCTTTCCAGTATTATAATGATAAGAAATTAGTTTAATTTATACTGATATTTAAACAAAAATAGTAATGACATTTTAACGGAATAAATGAACAGTTTCTTGATACACCTTCAGGCAAAATTACTCGATTTACTTAATGTATAACTTTTATTGTCTATAACAAAGCTACTAATTATGATTTAATTTTTCGTACAACTTTCAACTTAACACTAAATGCTAGAATAACAAGTAATTGAAGATAATTTCCGTGTTATCATATCACATTGAGAAAAAAACTACTCAGTTCAGTAATCATTCTATCCGGTTTTGTATTTTTTTTAAAATTTTTTTAGAAAAAGATTCTATTGGTTAATCTAGTCAACCAATCATATTTAAGACACTTCTATTAGAATGTAAATAATTTCACTAAATAAATTTGAAGAAGACAAAAAAAAATCACATTTACATTGTTTTGCATTTATAATGTGATTCCTAGCGATTATCTACTTATATAAATAGATAAATAAGGCGGATGTATAAAAATCAAGATGTAAAAATGATTAATTATTCTCGGTTAAAATTCTTATTAAAATAAATAAACAAACAAACAAACATTGAGGTTAGTTCAATGTAAACTAATGAATATTTTAATTATTTATCATGGAAAATTTTAGATTTTAAATATTGTTTAAAGTGTATTAAAAAAAATCATTGGAAATTCAAAGATCACTACCCAGAGATTTCTATTGATTTATGGAATTAATGGAGAAATGTCTAGTGACCCTTATACTTTATTGTGTACATTATACAATTCAAAGTTTGGTTAGAAATTTAATATTGTTTTTATTTAAGGCAGAGAAGTTATCTTAAACTAATGAACACTTTACTTTGAATAATATAAATAGATCATTGGAATATGTGTTCAACTGTGTAAAGAGTTTGTAATAGCACTTTTTATTCCTTAGCTTACGTATTTGATGTCTTCTGTTTATCATGTCAAAATTGCATGGGAGTTATATTCTTGAAGACATCTATTTACCAACTTAATTATTCATGTAGAGCCAATTTTATATTTGAAATATGATTGAAGTTTTTTGTGTTGTTTGTAGATATAGTTTTTTTATGATTTATCAAAAAGAAGATGATAAGAACAAAGAAAATTAAGTTAAGCCTCTTTTGATGAGGCTGGACATCAAATGAATTTAAAAATGGACTTTAGAGATCTTAGTTTCTACAACTTATGCTTCTTTTTAACTCTTAATCTTTTAATTACTTAGTAGTACATCTTTATGCATTTAAATAACATATATTAACAGGAGAATAAAGTAATCGTCAGGTTTACATTTGTTTGACAGAGTTATCTACCCGAATAAATAATTACTATAACGCCGTTCTGACGTTTCCTATTTCTTATTTTATGCTTACGTAATCAGTTCTGTCAAAATAGCTGTATAGTCATTATTTTTTATAAATTCCAGTAACTTACTTATTCTTACACAGATAACATAAAAAGTAGCTTTATACCATTAAGGGATACTTAGTCATTTGATTAATATGGATTTTATCTATATTCTTAAAATCTGTAAGTTTATCCGGAGCCATTTTTGGAAGTTATTTGGAAAGGACTATGTTTTTGCTCAATTTCCTGCTTATGAATTTTCTCAGTTGGAAAACTCATTTTTCGTATTAAACTTTGTTGAATATTGAAGATTAGGTGCCCTCTAAACATTTAAATATTGTCTACCGAATGAATAATTATCTCTGTTCAGTTGATCGAATAAAAAAACACTCGTATTTCAGTGTTGTTGAGTTCTCTAAGCCAAATGGTTTAAATGCAAAATATCCATTTTTGTTTCGAACTACATCATCAGTCAAAATTTTAGATAATGAAAATTTTAATTTTTGAAAGCAGGATACTTAGGTCAATCACTAATCAATAGACACGTCCATTTTGATCTGATATACAAAATCATATGGAGTAGATGAGGCAATAACCTAGTCAAAGGTCAGCGGAACAAAACAGTCAACTTGAACAAAGAAATAGCTGAAGACAGTGGATCTTACGAGCATAAATAATTACAATAAAGTTCATGGAATAACTAAACGCTCACTTTTACATGAAGCAACCACTGGTGATGTTCGGAACGAAAATGGAAATTTTGCATTAAAACCATCAAGCTTAAAGAACTCAGCAACAGGAAATCATTCATTTGAGCTTCAAATCTTTCCCAGCTTCTCAAAATATTCGGTTTTCCAGTATATGACCTCTTTTATTAATTTAAAGTAGTAAGACAAAATCCATCTTCGCCAATTTTATCATTTAATATTCAATAGTTGCGTATTAATTTTAAAATACAACGCTAATGTATTCTATGATATATATATATGTTTGACAGTTGGATAATTGTTTTTCGGTTTAAATGAAGTGTTTCGTAATATATGACTGTCTATAGATATATAATAAACTTTTGAACTTTCCAGAAAAAAGTAGCTACAGTTTCTATGTTAACTGTATGTCTGCTAAATCTTGTATTTTTAGAACTGTGTTTGTATATTAAAACACGATTACAAGTTTAAATAGACCATATTTTTTAAACAACGTAACATAAGAATGTAGTTTAACAAATTTTTGGTCAGTTAGCACAGATTATCTCTCATTTTTCCCAAGATTAATAAATACTCTTTTGATTAAGTATGGTATTTATTTAAAATGTATTGAGTTTGGAAGAATAAGTTTTTTTTTACAGAAAAAAGTTGTTTGCAAAATCATTGAAAACAGTGGTGTATTAAACGGCTAGTTCATCTTAATTTATACTCTCTCAGCGGTTCTTATCTAACTGTGACTAAACCTAGAAATCTCAGATTACATGGCTTAGACCATACACTTAAACCAATATTTCAAAATTTAGTGATCGACATTTTCAATTTAAGTGATCTCGAAATAAAGTGCAATGATTAGGAAGTACTATCAATGATATTTATTTAATCTACCATTTATGGTCTAGAGTGAATGATTCTGGAGAGTCGTTAACCAGAAAAAAGGCTAGTACTTGATGTATCATAATCTTCATCAGCTGTTTATGTGTTGTCGTAGTTTACAAAAAACTATTTGCATGCTTGACTGATCTCCTTTGACTACCTATTTAAAGAAAAACATTTGTTTACTAATTTTGATAACACCATTTCAACATTTCAGAAGAAAATATAAATAGATGAATAATGGATTTATAGATGTATTGAATAAATGAAATATTTAGTATCTTAATGTTGAATAGTAGGTTAAAACTTTTGAATCTTAGTGGTATTTTTCCAGAAACATCGTTTATGTATTTGAATTACCACATCAAGTTACAGAGTAATTTCAGTGTTTGATTATCAATTCCGCTTGCCAGTCTTTAGCTAAAGTGTGTAGAAATCATGATCATTTTGGAACAATATAGATACATCGATCTGTAAGACCTGTGGAATTAATACCAGACTACATTTATGTTTTGTTGAATAATATACAATCTTGTTTAATTTTCATTTCTGACTTCATATGACCAAATTCCAGAGAAATTAGTGTAGAATCATTGTGTTATTAACAAGTTTGATCTTCTCTTTCTTTCTCTTTACTGATGTTTGTCGCACTGATGTATGTATGGAGCATTTGAATTTACATGTTTACATATTTCGTTGAATCGTTTAATAAATCTATCTCGAAAAACCAACTGTTAAGGGCAACTTCTAGAGGCTGTTTACAGTTTATTGCAGCTATGATATACGACTAAACTTCACTTTTATATGCACATAATAATGTAAATCTTATAAAATATTTTGCGCTTAAATTATGAAATAGTGAAATATAATTTAGCTGTCATCCATACTTAAAAAATGTATATAAAAGTCATTTAAAATCTTCGTTTTACTTGGATAATAATGCACACATGGAATTAGGTTCTGCGGTCACTGTATAAATAATTGTAAAATAAATAAAAAAACAATAATGTCGTTGATGGTTTAGTGGCCCATTATTTTGACGCCAATTAGATCGAACGATGATGTTGTCGACGGCCTCACCAATTTGACTCCAATTTGATTGTATGCTGCTTGTTATCAAAATATACATACTGCGAATCCGCGTACATAATCGTCGATTTAACTCGCGTTAGTGAAAAATGGAATTAAATAAGTCGAATATGAAAATAGATTTTGAATACGTATATTTTGTGTAATCGTTGATCGGAAAGTGAAATAAGACCAAATGACGTGTAGTGGAGAAGGCGAGTAAGCCTACTCAATTTAGCAAAGAGTGAATCAATATTTATAGTCAGACAAAAATAAGGGACAGACATGTGATGAGTAACATGAGGATTGCACACACATACACTCATATAATAATAGTCAAGGTTCGGCCAGTCCGAAAACTAGATTAACCTATATGGGCTTAACTTAGCAACCGATACTAAAAAGGTACTTATGACAATTTTAATAATTATACTGACACAATTCACTAACGCTTTTGATCCATAATTAGCAATGAAATAAATTTATTATCATTTTTACAAATCAATACAACCATAAAATGTGTTTCTGTGACCTTTTCAAAATATACAGATGGAAGTACATACATTTGTGTTTGTTACAATTGTTAGGTTTTTCCTCTTTTTATCCCTTCCATTGTAACAGAAAGTTTTAAGATGATGATGATGTTTTATTTCAAATCATTATGACTGCAATTCTTTATTGTTCAAGTAACATATTACTTATTGAATAAACAATTGAAATTCATAATTGTTTTTTTTTTAGTAAAATTTTATTGTATACAAAAGAAGTCATTATTTAACTGGATACATAACTATCACATAAGTGTTTGAGCGAAATTCAGATTCAACTTAAGTAAAGTAATGCATAGATATAAAATCTGAAAATTAATAAAACGTGAAAAATACCTCACGTGATCAAGTGGTACATACCATGGTCGAATCTAATAATCAGAGATGAACATTAATAAGAAACTGAAGGCAGAACCTTTTTCATATTTCTTAGTTTTGTAAATGAGTAACAGTTTTGAATTCTAGAGTATGAAGACATCGTTATCTAGTGCTCTATGATTTTTAATAGTACCTCTATTGATGCCAATCTTTAACAAAAATGTATCTACAAGATACTTAGGTTTCTTCAAAATGAAGTATAAATACGTTTAAGTCAGCTTGGACAGTTGTCAGAACAGAAGCAAAACATGTTTAGCCGAGGAATACTGACAATAATCTAATTACTGGTGAAAGCCGATTAGAAAATAGACGAAGTGACAATTTAATTGGTTAGAAAAAATGGGTTATTTTCAACAGCATAAATTAAATACTTTTCCGTAGTTAGTTCTCTTTACAAATGTAAAAAAGTGATTTCTGAAAATGTTAGGATATGACTATATATTATTACATTTCTCAGCTACAAACTAGCTTATAATCTTAGTTGCATCGAAATTTTATATCATGATTAAATCTGGAATTTAAGAAATGAGTTGTCAGTTTTTAAAACGCTGGTTTAAAACTAGGTTTTTCAAAGGCAATCCTAGAAAAGATCTTCAGTGACAATTCTGAAATGTTGACAAAGACAATGTTATATCATGGAATGAAAAAGAATTTTTCCTAGGATAATAGATGGTTTCAGGAAATTAGAAAAAGTCAGTAACATCTAGGCTTTCGGATAATTGACGTTCACCAGCAAAACATATTTACTATCTTGACAAAATTAATGCCTCTAAATATCTGACTGAACCACACTCAAGGATACTAGTATTGAGCTATTTCGGCAGCAACTTGTTTCATGTTGGGCTAAGACATTTAAATTTGAGTGATTACTGAGTGCAAACCAACATTAAGTTTGTTTTTTAATTAGTGCTAATCAAATTCTACGAATAAGAATTTTGTACGAATGTAAAGACCACAAAAGACATTTTGATGATTAAACTAAATCAAAAACACAGAGAAAGAACAGCTATTCGTGTTGTTCATTTCTGTTATCAGCGTAGATGATGGCTAATCGATGACAATAAACAATCGGAATTTTTTAACATCATCCACTACACTGATATATTTATTACTTCTTAATGATCAGATTGAATGTGTTTACAATATCCATCTAGCATATCTTGTCAATATTTTTTGAATTGTCACCAATAAATAAACGACAAACAACTTGTAAAACAGTGTGATTCAATTTGTTACCAATTTACTAATTAATTCTTATAGATTTGGTTTACCAATAAGTTAAGAAAAGACATAGAATTCAAGTAACCATCATGATATCAGTTTACATTGTTTGCTGTTCTTTTCTGTAGTCAGATTTTAGAAAAGGTGATTTCCAAAGATTTTTGAATATATCGAATTAATATGATTAAATTTTAGTCAATAATTAAAATTGATTGTATGTGCTAGGGATTTTCTGTTGCTGAGTGTTGTGAGACGTCTACTCAATTTTGATTCGAATTGCCTATTATAGTATAAAAAGCAATGGCTCAAATCCAAGTACAAAAACGTGCCCTTGATAAAAATGGTCTACACATTGAATAATCTTAATTTATATTTTAAATATCATGGAGGTTCATGGGTAATCATGTTAAATTTTCTAATGTTAATCTAAGTAAATAAGTTCTTAGTAATTTTGGTCAGAAACAAAAAGTTTAGTATAAAGTGGTATTTATTGACAATTAATTAGCTAGTTATTTTAACTTTTTCTTAGGAAATCGGTAAATTTCCACAACCATATTTGTTCCGATGTCTTAAAACACACATCTAAGACCTTTTGTGTAGGTTGTTTAACCAGGAATTCATGTCCATTATGAAGACAATTACACATAACAAAGGTCTGGATATCCATTTTATTCCAGTAAAGGATTCTTCATTATAACGTACTCATTTTTGAATTGACGTTTAACAGATACATTAATTTAACCGAAAAATAATCATCATTGTAACGATACTTATTATGATAGTATAAAGCCAGTTCTTATGATTTATTGTATTAAGTTATAATAAGCAGTTCTGTTTCTGTTTGACTTTAAAGTTTTTACTAGCAATACTTCAAGCTGACTAAAGTTGGGAAATGTAAACCAATGAATTTCTACTCAGTGGCTTAAAGTTTTCATGCTCAGTATGGTTAGCATTATTCATAAGTACTGATTCTACTAAAAAAGCTGTATCGAGTATTAAACATTTTTAAATTTCTATATTGAAACAGAGAGCCATTGTTAAAACTATAAAAATTTAGTAAAGTTCTGAGTTGAATTTAATAAATGCGTTTTTAGTTCATATTACTTTAAGGCATCTTGTTTTTGAATGAACTCAAGTATGAAGAACATACTTCAAAACCACTGGTTTTGAGGTAAACTTCAGATTTTTTTAATATTTATTTTAACACATTAGGAGTAATTCTTTTACAAGTTAAAAATGTGCCCATGACCAGATTCGTAAACTTTCTACTATAAGATCATATAAATTTAATATCAGCAGGTAAAACACTTTGTTCATCTAAATACCATATAGACTTTCACATCCTCGTTTCGGGGATTAAAAAACGAAACGTGAAGCGATCTGTATAGATAACCTTATCGTATAATTTGTTTATCAAGCAGCTTAAAGAACAGGTTATTCATCCTGGAGTTCATCTTCCTAGAAAATAGATATTCAGTTAAATTTATTAACAGAAATTTAAAGGTAAACAGTCTTCATAGAATAAATCTACGTTTTTGAATAAAATACTGTGTACAAATCATGAGTTTAAAGCAGATATTACTAGGAATATGCTTCAAAACCTTTCGCAACGGTCGATTCATAAAGATTTCAAAGTGGGGAAAACTAGTATGGTTTACCATAGTCTCCCAGTTGTAGGCCGTCGGTTAATGAAGACGCTGCCAGGACTGATACTAATTTATTTGTCATTATGAAGTTAAGTACTTAGATTGTACATTGCAGACGTTTATCAAATGAGAGATTCTTCTTAAACAATTTAGGCAAAAACGGCGTGGATCAAACTCTTCTTCTATTCTTCCTAATGTGCTTTGTATTGCAAAAGCTTTTGACACACATAATTTAAAACCCGAGTTCTACGGTCATAACATTTCTCTACATATAATTCCTTTGTGTGCTGATTGCTTGAATATTTCCATTATTGTTTAAGATTGCAATTAATCAGTCTCTTATTAACATATATGCATCTTGTGTGGATGGCCTCCATGTTGCCTTATGTCACAAGTATTGCAAGCAGAGAGGGATGGTGGCTAGCTGTGGAATCCAAGACGTGGGTTTTGTCCTACTTGGAACTCGTCAGCCAGATCAACCAGCATCCCTGTATCGCGTTATCAGTTCAATTACTAAGTCCAGATAGCCAAAAGTACAAAAATGAACTAGAAATTCATATAATTGTACAAGCTAGTGGCTTTTAGGTATATAAGTAAACTATACAGATTATGAAAATATAATATAATTAAGTTTTTTTTCCGAAATTTGTTAACTGCTAGTAGTTTGGATCCAATATAAATATTGTTCAACGGTTTTTATTCATAAATGTATATTCTTAGAGGAAGTTCCCATGGTTTTAGAAATCTTAAAACCTCCATTTGTACACATTAATTTATCGATGAACTGAATTAAAAATAAAAAGTTAATTAGAGGAAATGTCAGAAAGAAAGAAATAGAACGAACAAAATTACACACTGTTTTACAGAAATAAATAAGACTCCAAATTGAAAGTTGAAACTCTAGGTCATCACCAAACCTGTTCAACGAACGATATTTTTTGTATTAAAGTATTTTAAATACAGTCAAAATATATTATCCCAAGTCATATGTGAATAATTCAATTATTTACTTAGTTTTCATAATCGCATAATATGTTGTAGTTTATTACGATCTTAATAACAAATTGAATGAGAAATTTATATCTGTATAATTGAATTTTTGTTTTTATCCCTAAGGGTATACTTCTGACATACTTAATAATCAAATGAATGAAAAATATTTGAAAATTTAGGTTAGTTAATAAGTTCATAACTGATCAGTACCAATTGATATGATATGTATAAATTATTAAAATCGAGTTTAACATTCAATAATCTTGAGGCTGTATTCATATTCAGTGTGAATGATGCATATACATATATACAATTTGAATTGGAAACCTATGTTGTTCATCTATGCTTAATCGGTTTGTACTCTATTCTGTAAATACCATTCTTTAATTAGAATTTTTATCATTAAGTATGCATAATTAATCTTATTTAAATATTTCCATAGAACCTTTTGAATAGGTCATTATTGGCTACAATGGAAATGAATTTAATTAAATTGGGAAAATGAATGGTTTTATTGTGTAAAACATATTTTTGCTAAACATGTAATTTTTGCATTTTCAATGGAAACATCTAGTATGTCTTGTGATTGGTGATATGAAATTAATTCTCTCTTAAAATACATAAGTATGTTACGGAGATATATAGTTAAATGTGTGAAACGTAAGAATGGAATACAATAACTAACCAAACCTAAATCAAATCAGTCAACCTTATATTAAGGAGAAATGTATGAAGAATTATGATACTATCTATTTAATGCGTATTATAACCTGTACTTAGATATCTTAAAATAAGTGAAGACATCTACATAATGGAACTATTGTATTTATAGAAAATTGTTTATGCAAAACAAATTAGTTAGACATGGATTACCATGAATAAATTTCAAGTTTTTATTTCGATTTCAATATGCGAAATTCATGAGACTTCAGACATATTCGATCACAAAATAGATTAATATCAAGAACGAATAAGAAGTTTTATCTTTCCAAAAAGGTTTCTAATGTATAAAATATACAAGTTCATGGAATTATTGTTAATGAATAGATGAACATTATTTATTGCCTTAACAATGAATTAGTTATGTTTACCAATGAAACAATTTTATTATCTAATCTTTTTAATATTAGCAAAACTGCATAAAATTTTTATTATTAAAAGAGTTGTTCAATTCTGTGAACACTGTTTAGCACAGTCTTAATTTTCTCTGACATATTATTTCTCTTTACAAAATGAATTATACATCAGAAGGGTTTCAGGGATATTATAGCAATTTCGATAGTTAAGATCATGAGCCAATTGAAGTTAGACCACCATGGAAAACCTGAGAACACTGGACGGTCGTTTCGTCCTATTGTGGGACTCCTCAGAAGTGCGCATCCACGACCCCGTCTCGCAGGATTCGAACCCAGGACCTGAAAGTCTCGCGTGCAAGCGCTTAACCACTAGGCCACTGAGCCGGCCCACATCCAAAGATGTTAATGTCTAACTTCAACTAATCCACAAAATTGAGCGAAACAACCACCATTGTCATCAGTGAGTTAATATCTCACAACAGACCCGGTTCAACTCCACTGGTCACTGATTGTCACTAGAACTCCAGGAAATATCTCTTGAAGCTAATCACTAGTGAGCATATGCTGATCCATATCAACATTAACACCGTTGGATGTGAGCCGGCTCAGCGGTCCAATGGTTAAGCGCTCGCGCGCGATATTGTTATGTCCTGGGTTCGAATCTCGCTGTGCGGGATCATGAATGCTCACTGATGAGGAGTCCTACAACAGAACGGAACAGCATTCCAGTGCTTCCAGGTTTCCCATGGTGGTCTAACTTCATTTGACTCATGATCTCAACCAATGAAATTCTATAGTTAAAAATTATTAAAAAATCTTTTTTTAAAAGTCTATCAGTGTGGCAAAACAAAAAACAGAAACTCTTCTATGTTCATTTGCTTTTTTTTTTATTCTTCTGATTAGAAAATGTTTTTCCAAAGAAGTAAAATCTTACAATTATTTTTGTCAATTTTTACATACCTCTAATGTATAAGGTGATTATGAACTATGGAAAAAATTGGAGAAAATTTACTAAAATTTTTTCCCTTTCGATAATGATAATAAAAAATAAACGAACTTATAGAAATAAATTACAAAGGTTTTTTTCCAATTTAGGTATAAAATTGGATAACACTTGGATAGTAGAGGAATAATTGCTCATTCACCAACTATTGGTATGAAAATTAAAGAAAAGAAAAAGAAAAAGAAAACAGGATAGTAATTTAATTGTAATTAAAATATTTTAAAAAAAAATAAATTTCGGCGATTGGCCATTTAAATATATAAGTTTAAAAGTGGACATAAAATGAATAAGTGGTTAGCGTTTAATTGGTAATAAAAAAATGAGGATTCAGATAACTAACTGAAAGCTTTATCTGTACCATAAGTAGTATGGTTATATAGATTATTGAAAACCTTTAAAACAGCAATTGCATTACCGAACGATCAAATAGTTGATTTGTACAAATATTATCCTATTGTGTGCATAATCTTTTTCTGTTCAAATATTAAAACCTTTTAACACTACAGTTTCATATGCCTATAGCTAAAATATTGAATTGATAAATGAACTATTTTACCCAAAAAAACACTACAAAAATATATGAAGTAATTAACAAACTTTTAGTCCCTTCATTATCCTGAAAAGAACAAAACCTTTTAATCAGTTGAGGTGATGTATTCTGAAATGTTTTATAGTCAGCCTATTATTTATATCACTGACTGACTTTAACTAAACAAATGTAGAAAAAAACATTTACTTAAATAGGGCATCGCAAAGGTATCAAACACAGGGACTCTTAGAGATCACATTACTCTTGTACCGTAATCGCATCTGTTTATTGGTAAACATCTAAGAAAATTCTAAAATTTCAAATGAAAGACCATGAATATTAATAGTATTTAACCACTTCATAAATGAGACAAAGATCATTGAGGACAACGGACAAGGAACTGAGAATATTACGAATTATAAGTCAGTCTGTAAGGTACAATTATATTGTAAACCGATTTAAACTGATGAAAAATACTACTTATTTTCTGTTATTGTAAAAACTTTACAGTACACATCATCAATACAACTACAAATCCGGCAGCTGAATTCAAAAGTGACTTGATGTTTCAAAAAATGGAGTATTTCTATCGACTGAAAATAAATTTCGGTCTTTATAGTTATAGTGCCTTTAAAGAGCATGTTCATAGGAAGCACCTCATTTTAAATTGTCTGATAACAGAACTAAAGCTGTTGAGTCAAATCGTTAAGTAAATTCATCTTTTGCGGTATATTAGTAATTCACATGATTTATATTTTTGTGTTGGATATCATTACCGTATTCACTGTGAATCTTTGTTTATTCCAAATACATCAATATAGCTTAGTAATTTAAGTAAGCAATTCATTAGTAGGGATTGCTGATTGGTCACTACTCAACGACCAATCGCTGTACATATCTCAGTCCTACGGGATATTCTTCGTTATCCTAAACGTTTAGTGTTGAAGCTAAGTGACATACGTTGAGGTAGGACCACATTCTTCAGGTTTATTGACATATTCTGATAACCAACGTGAGACCTAGGTCTAGGGCTTTCTGTTCACCATTTGCAATACCTTAAATGTTAGTGATCCACATGGACCGCAAGGAATAATGAATAACTACTTGTATATCGGGTTTCTTTAAACGAAACTTTACTAAATCAGTAAAATCTTTATAAATTGTTCATAAAACTTGCATTATTAATCTGTGTTATCGGATCTATTTGTTTATGTTAGATTCTCAGTTCATACATATACATACATACATATACTCATACATATACTCACAATAAATTACTTGACGATCACAAAACCAAAGCTTGATAATAAAAGTTTAATAAACAAATATACATAAATCATTTTCGTTTACGATAAATATTTGGTTCTAGTAAGGAGTTGTCAGTAAACAGTAAGAAAACATATTGCAAAAAAAGTATTTACAATCGCAAACATTTTTTTCCTTTTCATAAAATAGATGCTTCGAATGTAATCATGTTTCATTCATTTGGAAGATAACAGACAAAAAAGAAGATATGTCAACTTCTTTGATGGTTTTGCTTAATTTTTACACTACTGCGATATACCACATTCTTTTAGTGCCAAACAGGTGAGTAAATTACACCTTTGATATCATTAAGACATCTGAAGTCTTGCAAATAAATAATTCACGAAATTCCACATTTAAACGATAGGTACTCTATTCTTTTTTCCGCTGTATATGTGCATTTATGTCCACAATAGTTGCTAACTAAAACCTGGAGAAAAAATTATGTGAATCCTATTCTGTATTAGGTTTGTTTATTGAGAATAAGCCAAAATTTCAAGTTAGTTGAGTCATACTTCACTTTAGCAAAACGGTGAGTCGATTAAATCTTATTCTAATGGTTATCGATTCAGTGACACGTAAACACGTAATGGACGACCTAGAGTCCCGATTGGCCCTGCTTCCCTGTCTAACCCAGCCAGTTGAGTTCAGAACGCAAGTCACAGCCTCTGAGTTATGAATCATTATATTTCAAACACACCCTATTTATATACTAACCAAGCAGACCACATCGTACCATAAAAATAGAAAACAACATTTACACAATATTAAACAAGTGAAGCAAATATCGATCAATAGGAAATATACATTTAACGTCCAAGGACACCATTCGACTTGACACGATAATTATTGGCATATTCCTCTGCATACATAACAGATATCAACCGATGTCAAGATTTACAGTACTTTTCAGAATGCAAATAAGTAACTGAATAATAATATTGTATTTTTTAGGTGAACAAAAATCTCAATTAGATACACATTACCGTTATAGTTCAGCACCATCAGAGTTAAGACGTTTGTCCCTCATAATTATGAATTAACTGCACTTAGCTATGAGCAACATCGAATAAAAACTCATTGTAATGCAAACAGGTCCTTAGTTTTGTCTCTGGTAGGGGCATTTGTGAGCTTTGGTGAAATCGCAGTTCGGAAACAGATGTCCAGAGTTTTACAGTTTTCAGCAGATGTTTGAATGAGTTCAATACATTATGTGATCAGCCTTCAAACAGTTAAACAGATGTTTTATTGAAACTATCTGTTGGTTTTTAAGTAGTTAACTTTTTTTAATCAGACAATCACTGTTATTTCGGTTTATCTAAAACATTTTGAAACTTGAAAATGCCTGTTACATGATATATTTGGCTTTGTGAACCTTTTACAAAACTCATTTGTATGATGTATGGGAATGTACCGATCAATCATAATTCATTAATGTGGCTTCTTGCGAGGTTTACTGACTGAATTTCGGATGTTCGACAGATCGAATTACAGTTACGTTCTAAAGTTTAATCTACTGCTGAAATATCTAAAGCCTATTGTTTCGGTTACTATCGGGGAAGTTTGTGCTTAGCGTTTGGGTACTGAAATTCTAAAATGAAACCGTTTTCTAATAATCCTTGGTTTTTATTGTCAGGTTAAGTGATAACAATCGCATTGTTTCAGAGTTTTTCATCATAATTACACAGAGCGTACGATCAACGTAACCAGGTAACTGGCAAAAATGTGAGTAGAAGGTCTAGGGTATGTGGATAAAAAGTAATAGATTAAAATTATAATTTGAATACGAAATTAAGTTGGAGAAATGTTTTACTATTGTTTCGTCATGCTTGTCATATTTTCTCTTATTACGACCCAACTATTTCTATTGCTTAGTGGACTTGGACACCACTTCACTCGACAAGTTCCCGAATGAGAACACAGTTGAACAGGAACGAAATTATATTACAAATAACAAGGGTAGATGGAAGTAAGAAAAACGTTAATGTATTTATAGTTTTAACATGACACGGTTCTAGAGTCTTCTTCAAGCATGCACTAGCGTCGATTGGATAAGAAATAGCCAATGAGCGTGCACCAACACAATCCTGCACGGAACACATTTTAGTCATATACATATTCCAATGGTTGAGATCATGAGTCAATTGAAGTTAGACCACCATGGAAAACCTGGAAGTACTGAACGGCCGTCTCGTCCCACTGTGGAACACCTCAGCAGTGAGCATCCACGATACCATTATTACCGGATGGGTCTATACAGATAAACGTGTAGTTGGGACATTATTGAAGAGAGAGCGAGATGTGGCAGGGGTGACTAGAGTAAAAGTGGGATAAGTGTACAGTTTTACACTGAACTTAGGCAGTCAATTATATCAAGAGTGAGAGCATCTTGTAATGGGTTATAGCTGACAAAATAGCTGACTTTAACACATCCGGACTTAGATAGTGTCTATTATCTAGAGAATAGATAATCTTAAATCTTTTGGGAATTTACTAAATATTTAAGCTCAAATCTTTAAATTTATTACTAATAAAACAAATGGGTCTAGAGCAACTTACGGATCTTCAATCTTATTTCTAGTCATATAGGTTCCTTTGCATAAATAACGGTAAAGATGTTCAAAGATTCAGTTTATTAAGTTAAAATTTCAAAAAACACCCTAGGGCTATGAACTGATGTTTATTCATTAATGAATTGTTGAATATATAAATAGATACTAGTTAGTTGCATTTTTTTTGGTGTTATAGTTGAAAATATATGATGATGATGATGATGGGGGGTGGGTAGTATTCATTTGGAGAAATCTATTATATAGTCATTATTTCTTCCGTAAACAAATTGACGTATGAATATTCCATTACAAAATGAAAATATTGAAATTATTTGTTTGTCCAATGAAATATTTTTATTTACAAGTTTATACCAAAAGAATGAAGTTATAAATAAATGTTCGAAAGTTCCATTAGGGATCTTATTTTTCAAAACAGAGATTGATTTTTTAACCTTAATCAAAAGAACAGTATTTCAGTAATTTATCTAAAAATGTGTCACAATTATTCTGTTCCAAATGTTAATATTTAACTTCTGATAAACAAAAAAGTTCGAATCGGTCATATACATATATAACTAATATTTTGATAATAAAAGGTATTAAAAATGATTATATATTCCCTCTTTGTGTTATTCTCCCTTGAATTGGTTAGGTCAAGCATAATAATCATAATTCATTCATTCCATTCGTATTAATATTTTGTATTTTGTGTAATAGCAAGCAATATTTGAGAAATTAAAAAAAAAATATTGTTTCCATTTGACGGTTTGATAATTATATTACACTCGATAGTGAATATAACTACTGCCCTGTCAAGTATATTGAGTTAATTGCTTATTGGTTCATAATTTGACTGTAGATCAGCAATAGACAATTCAAATGTTACATAAAGTTGCACATATGCCAATATGAGACTGATCAGTTGCGGTCCTAAATAACAGTGCAAAGATACAAGTAAAACAACACCAAGTGAATTCAAGCTTTTTTATTTAAATAAACGCTTGTTATACATTATTGTCGATAATTATTTAAAAGTTATATGAAATAACATCAGTATAGTTTAAACTGTAAATTATGACTTTAGAAGAAAAGGATAATCCGTCAACCCAGTTTATCACTGTCCAGAAATAATGAATAAATAAGGATAAGAAAACATTATTTTTAACGTTTTCGGTAATTTATAGCTTTAAATTTGAACACTAGATTTAGTTTGCACCACAAATGAACGTCAGTTAAATGACTGACAGAAATCAGAGAGCGATAGAAAAACATTCCTTCTTAGTGTTGAACTCCACAGGGATGCGCACATGTACAGTTACCAAAGGTGAAATCCAGAACATTTAGTCCTTGTTATAGTATCTTAACATTCAAATTGATGAGTTGACGTGAAATACATCATAAATCTAATTTCAATTTAACGTTATGAACTGTTATATATATATATATATATATATATATATATATATATATATATAGTTTTGTTTTAATGGACTGATTATTTCTGTCTGAAAAACATTGATCAAGGCCACTATAAATAATTGAATCAATAACTTTAATTTATATTGATTAGTTATTAACAAAATGTAAGAACAAACCAATGGAGTAGAAAAGATCTAATTTTTCTGAAAATTCTCTTAATGATAGATAATAATAGTAATAATGGTGGATTGAATTTTTATTGTATGTTTAAATCAAGCAGGAGATTATCGGTTTGAATTGCTAAGCCATAACGGTGACAAAGTTAATAAACAATGACCTTGGAACAGTGGGTACCTCTTGTAATCAGTTCAATAGAGTTTGAATACAGTCTATCTTATAAGGCATTTACACATTTATATATGGCGTAGACTAACACATTTGTATATCAAAATTCATGCGCACACTCTTATGCATTTGTGATATTTCATGGTAAAATAAAATTTCTTAAAGCGGTTCTGTTAACTAAAGATCCTTTCGAAATCATACCTAATCAGGTTTGATAATTTTTATTGCAACTATTTAAGACGGTTGGATAATTTAGAACTATGTAGTTAGTGATTTTGAATTTTCTGCAGGGATTCCTACCAGGATTTATTGACTTTGTATCCGTTGTGATTTTAAGTAAATATTTTTTCTTAAAAAGATAGAACGAGAAATAATGGACGAGTTTTGAGCAACACTAGAGTGACCTTGATAATGTGCATCCACTTACTAAGGTTATAAATTATTATGGAGAATTACGATTAAAATATACAGTTGGATATTAGGGTTAGGAATTTTATTTATGTTTTTCACCACAATATGACATCAGCTATAATGCCGAAATGCTACTTACTCAAATTGATGAATGAATCTTCACCAAAATCCAAAGACCTGTTGTCCTAAATCTGATTAGTTTGTTCGTAAACTATAATTTTGTCCCTCAAAATATTTTCGATTAACAATTGAATAGCTATAGTGCTAAGTTACATATTGACCGAAATTAAAATTGTTAATCACCATATTATGATTTTGTAGCTGCAGAATGATCCATGATTGCTAGATTCCATTTTTTATTTGATTAATTTTACGGTGGATATCTGAGATTTTATAATAACCTAATCTTCTTGTACAGTATAATAAACCGTCCTTCTTACATATTTATTCTGAAGCTAAAGAATATCTTTTAGTGTTTTCTACTGAGCAATGTGAAATACCGATAGATTTCGTTCTGAAACTGTTAACAGATCCAATATATGTTTACTTTGTGTCTAATATATACCAATGAACATATACCGATTATTTTGCTTCCAGCTGACTAGTTTCACATATCATATTCAGAGAAAACATTATGTTTATTTGTTTGCGTGGTATGTCTTCATTAATGATTTTTCTAATGAAAAGACATCATTCATGAAACAAACGTTTTCACAAATTAGAATAATGTAATGTTTTACATAAGTTTAAGAAAAAACCAGTCACACACAAACAGATCTTCATATTGTTGATATTTGTGAAATCAAGTTTTCATAAAAAAGGCTATTCTTAGCATTTAAAAAGTCTATAATAATAAGAATGAACTAAATTTGAAATTAAGAAACAAATTAATTAATATCACTGACTTTAAAAAAAAACCCCAAGAGAGACAAAGAAGTAATGAATTAGATCAGCTTCAACTTGTCAAGAATAACCTTTAAAAATTAGATCGCATCTGTATTTCTAAGAATTTATTAATTAATATCAGATGGGTATTGTGGATATTATAATAATTTCGATTTAAGATCATGAGTCAGTTGAAGCTAGACCACTATGGAAAACCTGGAAGCACTGGACGGCCGTTTCGTCCTGTTGCGGGACTCCTCAGTAGTGCGCATCCAAAATAGAACAAAACGGCCGTCCAGTGCTTCCAGGTTTTCCATGGTGGTTTAGCTTCAATTGACTCATGATCTTAATGATTGAAATTTATTAATTGTTTGAAAATAACTAAGGTTTCGTAGTTTAGTTCTTATATGATCTCTGTTAGACTCAAATAAAATGACTTATTACTATGCACGGTACGAATATAATTATTCAATGTGAAAAATTTTGATAAGTACATGATTATATTAGGTTAATTTTTATCGTTTCTAACCGTAATTTTGTAAAGAATGTTACTTAAAGCAATTAGCCTCTTTGATGAATTTTGATAGTGTGATAAGAAGACGAAGATTATCAGAACTATGTGTTATATTGGCGCAATACATAGTTTATTGAAGCCTTATCCATACAAAAATTCAAACCCCTTTTTTGTATTCAAAAACAGTTTGTTCTCATATTGAACCTCCCTCCGTAATATTAGCTTATTATCCAAAGTGATGAAGTTTCAAATTGTTTTTCAAATTATTTATTTACTATCTTTGTCTCCTGTTAACTTTCATTTCTAGTCTAGTTGATCTTTAATTTGTATGAATAAATGTCCTTAACAAGTATATGTCTGGTCAGATTGTTCGAAATGTATTGCTCTAATATATAACATAATTCTGATAATCTTCGTCTTCTTATTACACTAACGAAATTAATGTAACATTTCGATATTTCAGTGAAACAAAGTTAGTTTTTTGATAACAAAATTTAATTGCTGTTATGTATTATCAGGTGAATGATTTGATTTCAAAGTATTTATTATCTTTTCAATCAACATTGGAAGCACCTTATTCCTAATATTTAAAAAAGATCTAGTTTCATTCAAATCAGTCAAATCATTCTGACCTTCATTAAATAAATGTCGTAGCAGATGCAAACGTTCACCATTCTTAAAACATAACATTGTCAAATTCGTTAATACACGGCTTATTTTCGCCTTTGTAAAATTTCATAGTTATGGACTTATAACTGAAGAGACTGATTTTGAAATTATTGAAAACAATTGTTTGCTCAAATATTCTTCATTTTACAAATATAATAGTTAGGCATATCTGATCATTACTTAAGTAATTCGTTTACGATTAATTTCTATTTAATCTCTGACACTATTGATTTTAATAGTGTTTAGTTATAGCTGCGTATTAATGAAGTAATTGTCCAGTCTGTCCTAGTTGTCTTCAAGACTCTCAAAATAAGAGCACTCCATCAAGAAAATTTCCTACCTACGCGATCAACGTAGTCATATAGAAAAGTTCAATAGATCGTATACATTAATAATGGTTTTTAATGCAATCATTTTTCAAATGAAGTATATAAGTTAAGAAACATGTATAGCATCAGTGGTTTCTAAATGAATGAGAATATCCTAAGACATGAGTTTTCGAAGTATTAAACTGTATGGAATTTAATGTTTAGAACACGTACATAATGGTTAATTAATGAGTTAAAAGATTATTACTTTTTAAATAATAATTAGAGACTTTTACTTGAAGCACTAGAATTATCTGATATCAACAGAATGGACAACAGTTTGTTACAATCTCTTAAAATTGTTAAATATATATATTTAATTCAAACTTCAAATATAAAGACAATTTCTATCAGAATGCAGGTAAATCCATGATAAAATGAGGGTTTCTGTAAAAACATTTAAACAGAATCAATGTGTGGCAGCATGTATAGTCAAGAAATTAATGCATTTACAAATTCAGAAAAGATTGAAACCCATTTTAATAGTGACTGTAATAGTAACTGGTGTCATGTCTTCTTCCCTGAACACTAAGGTTAGTTTAGTTCTCACCACTACGTGGTTGGTCAATGAAATGTAAATACCAACAATGGATAGTCAGTAGGATTATGGATATTATCACTTGATCTTAAAATTCTTTAGTCTTGTTGGAGGTCTTCTGGGAATAGAAGCAAGTAGACTAATGTTAACTTTTCTGATTGTAACTCCTAATGATTCGGTATAAAATACCACGTAAAGTATCAGTTGCATCGGACACATTTTGATAATGATTATCAACTGGCACGAATGTTAATTCCCTATAGGCGTCTTAACATTTCACTAATGCAAATAGATAAATAAGCAAACATGAAGTCGGCATCAAACTAAAAAAGTCGTCTGACTATTTAAAAAGCAGATTATATCTTCTAAAAACATAGTTTATTCAGTGGCAAAAAGGTATTTATATACTCAGAATAATACTTATAATTTAGATAGAAATACTACTCACCAAGTGTTGGCATGAGAAAATTAATTTTTTTATTATTTCTACATTTGTCAAATTTATCCTCATTACTTACTTCCCAATAAAACGAAATACGTTTTTAATTCGGCAAATGTCTATTACTAGACATACATAAAAGTAATGCAGAACTCTGCAACTTAACGAGAATATGTGTGTGAATGAAACGATTACTATGAACACTAATCTGTTCTTAATCTGTTTATAATCTAATTCTTTTAATGTTTGCCTTTAATTAGTTACACTAAATTGGAGAAAGTCTAATCAAAGTAAATAAACTTCCGACATCATATATACGTTAATCTTCTCTATAATTATTAAACTATTCTCTGACTAATGATAATTCAAACTAATTTATTGTCTTTATTTTTTGATGTACACCATTTAGCCGAGTGTTGATTGTTGGTCTGTTGGTAATGGTCTCATACTTAATCCGTCTAAATGTCAAGCTGTTAACTTTAGCATGAGACATGAATGGAATCTAAATACCATTTTGAGATCCCATAATGCTTGTGTCATCGGAGACTTTTATAAACACAGTGTCGAAGGTCAATTATCTTGGTGTTACCTTTTCCTCTGATCTCTCTTGGTCTTCCCACGTTTTATTGTTATCGAAGAAGGTTTTCCATCTGACTTACTACATAAAGAGATCGCATGCTCTTGGGATTTCTCGTCGTTTACTCTTAAAATTTGTCAATTCTTGCATATTACCTATTATTCTTTACTGTTCTCCATTATTCTTTCCCGGGCTTTTGAGAAAAGACTTTGTTGTATGGCGGAGAGTGCTGAAGGCAGTTAGCAAGGTGTGTGGCGAATCTTTCGAGGTCATAATTAATATGGTTGTGGATAGACACCTAAAGTCATGCAAACTCCAGGCAGGTGTTATTTTATCAGATATTAACCATCCCTTTCACTCTTATCTTTCTCCTTGTATATGTTCTGGTAGAACGAGACGTAATTACATTAAAATCCATGCACGCAAGCAAAAGTATAAAAGTTCTATAATACCTTACCTAGCAAATATACTCTGTGACGAACAGGTTGTTAGAGTTAACCTAGTTAATAACCTGCATTCTTAACATGTCTCTAATTTGTAAAGTTGTACAGTTTTTTAAGAAATAACTTCTTTTCATTTTTTTGTATTTGTTACTGTCTTTTTTTGCGTAAGTAATTTTTTGAAATACTCTGTGCTGAGAATTCTATATTGTACCAAAATATAATATTGAATAAAGCCAAAAAAATTGTATTTCTGACGTTTTGTAACTTAATGTAAGCAACTTCTTCGGAGTAAATACATCAAATACGTCAGAAATACAGTTTTCTACTCATTGAGATGTCACAAAAAATATATTGATAATTAGACATGAAATAAAGTAAAAAAATATTTTTAGCGAATACAGAAAAAAATCGTTTGAATAAAAGGTGTGATAACTATATAACTATATGATACCTATAACTATGGTGGCCAGAGTTGAATACGCGTCTGATATTTTCACATAAGTAATAATAACTTTTTGCTATATGGAGAAAATAGCTTTTTCCATAGATTTGATTAACCCTTTTCTTAACAGTACTAGGAAGTTTTTGCAAACCTGCAAGAATAAGAGTCTATAAAACTAGCTCCTCAGTAATTAAAATGCTGAGTCGATCATTAGTAGTTAATTTTTAGTAAATTGCATCAGCATAGGCTTAACTGTCATAATACTTAACTTAGTGACCCAGAACGTTATTTTAATGAACTTATAGATCGTTACAATCTATATCACATTTGAATTCGTGTGATAAGTTTCTTAAAAAATGATTTCAAACAAGAAATATTGGCAGAAGGGGTTTTGTGGAGATTTTAGAAATTTCACTAGTTGGAATCATGAGTCAGTGGTCTAATGGTTAAGCGCTCGCGAACAAGACTGATAGGTCCTAGATTCGAATCTCACAGGGGCAGGATCGTGGATGCGCACTGCTGAGGAGTCCCACATTAGGACGAAACGACCGTCCAGTACTTTCAGGATTTCCGTAGTGATCTAGCTTCAATTGACTCATGATTTCAACTAGTGAAGAAATATTGAATTGGATTTAATTCAACATATTTTTTGCGAAAACTAAGTGAGTATTCTAATTTACATTGTACGGAAAGGCTATTACAAAATAAGTGTAAACCAATTTTCATTATGTAATCGAGAATCAATAAGTTTAAACTGATTAGGCCTTAATGAAGTAGTTGAGATTGATGAGTCTCTGAATTTACATTCATGGTCAGTCTAAATTATATAATAAACTGATCAAATAATTCAAACATTCTTTAACTATATCCGGTATTGGTTGGTTCAAGATGTACTAACACAAATTCATATCATGAATTAGTTGTTATTCATCACTAACTTGCATTTGCAAATCTGAAAAACCACCGTTTTCAAGATACAAACCTATGTAACTTATAAAGCATTTAAGGAAAATAGACTTATTATTCTAGTCATTTAGTTCTGAGGGTATATTCAAAATTTTAGTACAACTTAATCCACACTAACAACTGAATTCATTTATTGATGTGATGTTAGATTAATAATTTATTAGTTACATTGTTTCAGCTAAATAGCATGAGTATTATATTTTATGTTTAAAACGTTTGTGTTATTCTTTGATACCAAGTATTTTCCCTGTTTTCTTTTCTAAACTCAAAACAGACATTGTGGATACAATTTTTCCCTGAACTATTAATTAAAATCATGTTTTAAAAATGAAACAACAAACATTTCCTACATTCTTCTGTTTATTTAATTTTATGTTTAATGCCGGTGTATTTACTTTTCAATCTGAATTAAAGATTTATCATTCAGACTTGATCACTTCAAACACATTCCAATCACGTCAATATGATAATGATGAGAATCTGGTTAGTGTTAATGAATCTCTCAATGATAAAATGATGTTTTCAAATCAGATTAATAGAACAATGAATTCAAGGACTTTTAATTCTACATTACTGTACACTATGAATAATAATAATGACGAGTTTGATTTTCAGTCACCTGCCATGAACAAAAGAATCATTGAAGGTGTTCTAAAACTTTTAATAAAATTTGCTGCCAATAGCAGTACATCATATTTTCATTATTCAAGAAATCGTTTAAAACGCTCATTATCTTCTTCAGACTACTTGTCTTCCACATCATCATCAATGTTGTCACCAACTTCGTTGTCTTCAACTATTAATTCAGATGATTTAGATTTTGTTCATGTTAAAATCCAAGGAATTATATTCGATGTGAAATTTCAACGTCCTGACTACAAGTCAAATGGTGCAGTACATTTACGTAATCTCATGAAACCATATCCTCATTTATTATTAGATCCACATTATGCAGAACAAGTCATTACAGCTTATAATCCTCTAGTTATGCAAAATCAAATATGTAAAGAATTTGAACAAAACCAATCTAGTAATTATGTTGCTAATAGTTTCTTCATTGTAAATGATATTGGTGCGCTTGTTGACAGACCAATGCATGATAGACTGCACAGATTGTTCTTTCAAATCACATCTGCACTTGGAATACCGAGTATCACGTGGTTACCAAATAGAGTTGGACAGTTTGAGGTAAGTCAAAGCTTCATCTTAAATTCTATTTGTTCTGTAGATGTTTTAATTCGCTCTTTTTTGTAAAGTACAAGTGAACAGAGTTGCTGATTTTTAGTCTAAGTGTTCACTGCAACCGGAACTCACATTTTTGTTTATGACAATATTATACTTCTCTGGAGTCATTTCATAATTTACACAGATATCTTGGTCAGTTAAAATGGTGTTTGTTGAATATAACTATATTGAGTATTTTTACACAAGACCGATAACCATTTATGAGATTTAAACGATAGTCTTCTTCACCACCCCCACAAATTACGTAAAGTCTATGAGATAGAAAAAGTAATCAATTTAAGTCTCTACGAAAAAACGTTATAAATTCTTACTGATGGATAGGTATATTTAAAGTATATATTTAGGTTAGGTGAAAATATTTGTATTCACAAAGTGGAGACAATTTATATCACTAAATGTCAATAATTGAAAAAATGGTAGCGCAAGAAATCTGTTTCGTCTACCACAACATCGTGTACGCGTATACAGTTCAAGAATCATCATCGTCGGGGCTATGGTGTATTTGTTTTAAGTCATTTAATTGGTCGTTAAATAATCCTCATTTCTAATTTCAATCTGTTCTTTGCTAATAATGTTTCTAACTATCTATTTATTATTATTTCCGACGTTTACTATTATAATTCACCTGTGTACAAAACGTTACACATTTTAAACTATGATACTTCCTTTACATGGATACTATGAAACAACAACCACTTTAGTCGTCAATTAATTACTTTGAATATGTCTTCTTTGCTAAGATAACAACCTATTTCTGTTGTATGAAAATGATAGCCAAAAATCAGTTTTCACGAATTATTTCGTTGTATTTAAACCACATCTGTGATGTAATTATTCAGACTACGTATGTTTGCGAAATATTTCTTTTTCAGTAACTAACCTACATGAAAATCAATACAATGGTTATGATGAAAGCATTTAAGCGGCGGCAATGATAAGGTGTTTATATATTACGTATCTAATTGAATGTTGATAATAAACGCTTGTCTGTACCTTTGAGTTTATAAGATAGCTTTAGTTTCTAACCACATTTGTTAACATTAGTTCTTCCATCAGTACTGATGAGCTGATAAGTAACAAAATTTGAAATTGTTATAAACAGATCATCTGCTATATCCTTGCCATTCACAATACAAACGTTGTATTCAATATCAAAGAAGTAATACATTGTTCAGAAGGGTATTTTATTGTCTTCATGGCATTACCATTAGTCATGAGCATTATGAGTACTCAATAACTAAATTATATATATAACATGGTACTGTTCCTAATCAGAGGCTATTGAAAATTTATACAATAATAAATCTGAAAAGTATACTAGTGGAGTGTTTAAATGAGATTTTCAAATTTCTTAAACGTTCTTAATTTAGTAAATGTGTTGAAATAAACTTAGAGTAACGACCGTAGAAAATCAAGCTCTCGACTTGTAAATGGCAATCAAAGTTGCTTGACTGTATACTAGTGAAAATGTGCTTAATTTCTCAGGATGAAGTATGTCGTTCAGAAAAGACAATGTATAAATCTAGTGTATTTCAACTTATTCATGAACTCAACCTCTGTTAAATCTTTTACAATTAGAATAACCAATGATTTATTTGAAATTAATTTACTTTGCTGATGGTATTTGCTGAAGGTTGATGTCATTTAGAATATCATTGGACATTAAACCAAAATCCGGCAGTCTTTAGTGTTACTCTAACTGTGGTCATCCAGAAATCAAACTAATCTTTATAAAACCCGTTTATCAGTTCTGTTATCGTATACTCAATAATTATTTACCTAGAGATGAATTCCTAATGTTTTAGTGAGAAATCGTGACAGCTGGAGTTTACATATTTCAGGGATAAAATGATAGTTAAACAACACATTGTTTAAGGATTGAGTGAAGTAACAAGCAACCAGTCCACTGGTCTAGTAGTTAAGCGCTTACTTTGAAGTCTGAAGCTTCTTGATTCGATCCCTGAAGTTGTGTATGTTTACTACTAAAATGTCTCATACCAACACAAATCATCTCCACATTTCAACCAGTTTCTCAGTGGTACCTCAACTGATATTATTCTGTGTTAATGAAAATTACAGTATAAAATATGTTTTTTTTATTCGAAAATACATTACAATTATTCCGTTCCTATTCATTTTACTTCTATAATGAAACCATTCAAGTTCACTGCCTCTGCATAATTAACAAGATTATTAATTAGTATTCATATGCTTTTTGTCTATTTCTTGGATAATAATAATAATAATAATAATAATAATAATAATAATCATTTCAGTGACTGACTGAATTATAAATAATTTTGATAAAGTATTTCCCGCAAATTATCAAATAAAGAAAGCTTATTTAAAACAACACATTGTTCAGTGTGGTTTTTATATGTTAACAATTTGATTTTATCAGTCACAAAGTGAAATATCATTTCTTCATTAACTTTTTTAAAATAAAGAATTTTTAAAAGGGGTTGGATTATATTCGGAATATTACCTAAATAAATGATTGCTCTAGTTGTCGGAAGGGGCATCGGTCTCGTGACTTCCGAAGGAACTCGGCTTTCATCATGAGGCGTCATAACTCTTTGAATATTTTTTTCTAGTTAGTGTTTTCTTAACGAGTTAGTTTTCTACGGGATGTGGTTGTTTATTCCATGGCCAACTCTCCTCCCTTACCCGGAAGTGGGACCGGCAGTAGCCTCCGGAGGGACTCCAGGCAGAGTTATTCGAAATATTATGGTAGATAAAATGAATAAAATCACAAATGTAAAACTTTTGTTTAATGTCAAACATACTTTGTCACATTTTTATTTTCTTCTTGTAAAACTTTTATAGATAAGATTAATAGGGTGAGATGAAGAGTCAATTGGTATTTTTAAAATAAGAAGGAATATATTTTGTTGACTCGTAAACATACAAGTGGTGGATGTACAATAAAGCTATTTGTCTTATAGCTTCATCATTTACCGAAGCCCAGTTATCTTTCTATATATAAAGGAGAATTATTTTTGATATCATAAAAAGATGTTTATAAATAGCTTAATTCTTAATTACAATCTAAAATTTCATTTATCACGAACACAACTCCTATTTCAATTGACTAGTTGTAGAAAAGATTCTTCAAGATCAACGACTAAGTTAAATAAAAAATATCTGATTCATATACTGAACAAAAGGGATTTCTTTTTAAATTTATTCCACAGTTCAATAATAATAATAATAATAATCATTATTATTATTATTATTATTATTATTATTATCATTATTATTATTATTATCTTTCTCTCAATTCTTTGTGAGGAAACAACACGCACAACTGTCAAAAAACCGATATTTTTATTATTTTCGTAATGCTAAATTGTTTTTTTTTAAAAACATTATTCTATAAATAATATGCATTGAACATTGAATATTGTTGAATTACAAAAGGGAAACAGAAACAAATTTCAGTGAACGGAACATCATCTCTTTTTTTTATATCAATTTCTTATTTTTTGTTTTCAAATCTTCACCTGAAATCTATTTCCCGCTTGTTTCTATATTTCTAGAAAAGACTTAGTAGGTGGTATAATAACAAATTATTTTTATTCCTAAATGTTGTGTTTAATCCTAGATAGTAATGAATTGTCAAAATATTGTTATATTGTGAAAACAACTGCTGTGTACTAGAACACAGGTGGGAACGACCAATTTATGTTAGCAAATAATAACAGTGTCTAGATAAAATATGATAACTACACATTTAATAATCCATTTACAAATTTCTATTATTTGTTCTTTACATTCTGTATGTTCCTTTCTAATTTCATCTCTGTTTCCTTCAAATTAATCTCCTTAGCATTCTGCTGTCAGGGTTTCTACTTCCGACTAGTGTTACATACTGCTTATATCGACAGATATAAGTAGTATACATCACATAATATTATTTTTAAAGTATATGAATAACTTAATGCAAAGATGGGCTGAATTTGTAAGTAATTTCAAAAATGAATGAAAAACTTTCAGAAACTTGTTGAAAATCAAAATAACATGGTGTAAGTTGATATAAGGCGGTCAGTAGGAAGAAAATTGACTTTTCATTTTGATTGACTATTGTTAATTAACCGTGAAAAATGAACATTGCTCACGGTAAAACTGGAATTCAGTTAATCAAGTCATTTACTTCGTCACCATATTATTCAAATAATAAAAGACTACTTGAAAAAGTTGAAATTTACTGACAGAACTAGCCAAGTCATATTTTATTGCCGTTAGTGCTAATTTGTTTCAAGGTACCAGGTTTACAACGTAACAATAAGTCAAAAAACTTAAGACTATTGGGGAGTCTTTTTTGTTTGAGGCTAACTTTATAGTCATAAATACTCGGCGGAATATAATTACCTTCAGTTTCTTTCTGTTTGTCACTCTACAGGATAGTAATATATTTTAAGTATTGTCAACATTAACCTTGAATGTACAATGCAGAAGCATGGCTAATAATAATTTGATAAACACTTTTCTTTCTAAAAATCAGTTAAATAATAATATTTCAAATCTAAAAATTCACGGAATGGAAAATAGGAAACTTACCAAAATCATCTTAACTATATAAAACACAACACAGAAAGGGCAGTTTATCATTATTGAAGCGTAACAGAACCAGGACAAAGAGAGTTACAAGAAGTAAACCTTCTTAAATAGAAATACCATTTCTTCCAATCGATTTTAAAATAATGTGCTTTAGTTGTTATTTGATTTCTTTTTTGTTAATTGTGGTTATCTTTCTTACTGTCACATACAGACATGTATGAACTATCTTTTCCCGGTTATTACACCAGTGACTAAGAACTCATGCACACACATGCATTGATCGATAATATGTAAATATATCAACATCGTGTGTGTTTTGTGAAAAGCATTGCGTGCCTTCTATAAGATTCTATTATGGGTTTGTGCATTAACAAAACGTTGGACCATATATATATATATATATATATATATATATATATATATATATATATATATATATATATATATTTGTTTAATTCAAAATTTACAAATTTTGCTTTATTTTAAACAAAGGACACTTGGACTGATTACCTATTTTCAAAATTTTTATTTTGTTTTAAAAATACTGAAGATTTGTGCGTTCAAGCAAATGACTAAAACAATTAGTAAATACCAACTTTTAAATGTTGTCACTAAACTGAAAATAGGAAGTTAGAAATCAGAGTTTAGAAGTTAGAAGGGAATTTCTTTTATCATCAAATTTGGTCAATGAAATAAATTTCGTAAGAGAAGATAATTTATAGTAATGTATAATTGTAGTTCGTAGACCGATGTAGATTTTCAATCAATGACAAAATACTAAAGAGGTTACTATTAATTTACAATCAACAAACGACAAAAGATTATCATAAACGGATGTAACTTTAGTTATAATAAAAATCTCATTATATTAGGAACACGTGTATATGAACAAGAAGGTGTAATAATTAGTATTAAAGATGATTTTTTTATTTTTTATTTCAAAACTCGTCAAATAGATGTGGCTACGTTATAAATCTGATGGTTAGATTAAGAATCGTATCCGGTACCTACAATTTGAAATGTTATCTTCTTATTCGAAATTTTGAAATACATCCCCTTGAAAATTATGGCATTTATTTGGAAGTATACATATATATATATTTTCCCAGATTTAAATCATGAGTCAGTTGAAGCTAGACCACCATTGAAAACGTGGAAGCACTGGACGGCCGTTTCGTCCTAGTATGGGACTCCTCAGCAGTGCGGGATCGTGGATGCGCACTGCTGAGGAGTCCCATACTAGGACGAAACGGCCGTCCAGTGCTTCCACGTTTTCAATAGTGGTCTAGCTTCAACTGACTCATGATTTAAATCTGGGAAAGTTTCTAAAATCTCCACAAAACCCCTTCTGATATATATATATATATATATATGTATATGTAATTCGAAAAAACGGATGAAAATAAATCATTAACAATAACACAATCTAAATATATCTTCATTATTAAACAAGAAAAAGTGAATATTTTAATTAACATTTTTTTTCCGCTGCATGTTTTGTCCTGATAATTATTATAGTAACGCAAGAAATTCCTCTTTTTGTATTATGTAAATGTCAACATGAAATGTCCTGTTTTTGTATATTTGAACGACTAGAAACTGTTTGTTTGTTTGTTTTTTCACGTATAATTTAAATACTCGTAAATGTTGGAAAAATTAACACTGACAAATGAGGAAAATTTTCAACGTTGTGTAAGATTTAAAAGAGAAACAATTCAAACAGTACATCACTTTGATTAATTAAAATAGAATATTTCATTTGTCACCATTTATTTTAACAATTGTAAATGAAAACAAATAGTTTGTAGAAGTCCTTTATTCGTAAGCTATGATTAATGTATTATAAGTTGTTATAACGCTCGGTTTTCCTCATCTACACGAATGGGACTCTCGTTTGTCTTAGACGAATATCTATATCAGATACCCTCCCAGTGTCTGTTTTACAGGACATCAACACAACACAGATCAAGAACATGTGACTAGCCTGACTAGAACATAAATGTATTTCCACATCAAAAAACCGACAACAATCACAGTAATAATAAGCGTACAATATATAGAGCTCATCTAACACTTGTTAGATTATCTACTAGTCTGACTAAGCAAGCAACCAATCATTATCTTTCTCGTCCACACATCAAAGAACTAAAGACTATTTTTTATCAGTAATTGTTTAACTGTAGCAATAAACAAATAATTTGTTATAATAAATTAAGTATACTTATATACTGTACAGGTTTATTAGTGTGCGACTATGTTCTCTTAACTACGGTTAAAATTCATTTAAGTAGATGCACCTTTAACATCTTAAATAAATTCTCGCTTTTCGTTAAAACACAAATGAAGTTTAAATGTCTGGTATTTATATCTTAGGTGAATACTGATACTGGGTTCCGTAAGCATGGCTCAATCATTTGTGTCGATTATCAAACGTCATTCAGTATATATATATATATATATATATATATATATATATATATATATATATATATATATATATATATATATATATATATATATATAATAAAGAATATAAAAGCAGATTAGATGGTGGTTGGAAGTAGTCAACTGGGAACCCTGGACCCGGGTTTCGTGCTACTTGGCACTCGTCAAAAAGGTGTACCTGTGATTTTGAGGGAATTGGTGTTCACCAACTTCACAGTCAGAGACGTAACCACTGAGCTATCCGAGCCGCGAACGACCTCCTGTACGACTGAGATGTAATCACAATTGATTGATCACTAGGTGGCGATAGATCTGCACTATTAGGGACTAGACACGCATGACATTGATCACCACCCAGTGATCAATCAATTGTGATAACAGCAAATGCAGTCAGCTAGTTTTTAAAAAATTAACATCATCAAAAACTGTAACACTGTTAATCTAGTAATAACAAGTTGGCTAACAAAATAACAGAAAATCAAGTCAGCCTATAATACATTTCATCTACCCCAAAAAATATTCATCAATGTGTGTTCCTTATTATGACTATTGAATATCATATGATTTACAAAAACATACATACGGTTTGGCATTTTAATTTAATATTTATTATAGTAAATATCAAGATTATATTTTGTCGCCTGAAGCTTTTTTGTTGCAAAAATCAAATGTTAATCTCAAGTTTCTTAGTTCCCTTTTGTTAATAATCGAAAGGGTTAATTTTGTTTTCTGTCTGATATAATTTAATGATCTTGATCGTCTTTTCTTTTTCTTTATCATGTGCTTGGTTCTTTCTGTCTTATAGCACAGAAAATAATACCTTTTTACGTGTATAGTACAAATTATGATTACTTGATTAGACATTATCTGTCGTATTGATTTTTGTTAGCTTCGAAGAAGTTGTAAACATAACTAAAATATAGTTAAATGAGTTCGTTAGTTAGTTATCTACTGAAAATAGACAAGAATAAAGTCAAGTTGACTTAGATCATCTCATCTCATCGTATATTCAGATGCATTACTTAGATGTTTTTTTTAAAAAAAAAACTATGTTTTTCGTTTATTTTTTTCGTAAGCATATTTCCTCGCTACTTATGATATTATATAACTTTATAGATCGGTGATTTCCACTACTACACGTTGTTACAAGTTATTACGTCATATATTTTCAACACAGTCCATATTTTAGGAGTAAACGAAAGATTTGTAATAGTTTTTTATCATGGATATCAGCTTAAAAAAATATTGCTGTTCTAGCTAGGAAATCCTCACAAACACAAAGTTGTCATAGATCTGAATTTCAATTCATCACACGGTATTTTTAAACAATTTGTCTAGAATTCTACAGTCCATTTGCTCACTGTCAGATCATTTGTAAAATAATTAGAGGACAATCCCTTGTCATAAGGAATAAAACGTTTATTTTGGAAACAGATAAGGTCTAATTATTTTTTACGGTTCAGCTGGATTATACAAAGTAATAAGTGAAGAAACTTTGATAATCTGTAAATAAGGTGATTGTGGAAACTATTATACTGATTAAAAATAGAAAAATATGCGTTCTCATATAGCTTTTAAATATGTTGTGAAATATCCAACATGACCGAAGCTAATGTATGATTTGATGCCACTAATTATTAAATGTCATCAGTAGTGATCATTATGAAGTTGTTTACAATTACTAAACATAATTTTCCGTTGTCAATGATAGATCATCAACATAAGTAATTTTAGAATAATAAATGAAGTCGTAGCAAAAACTTAATGAATATAGAAGCTATTTACCATTATTTGTACTACTTACTTACTTACGTCTGGTACTCCTCGTGAAGGAGCATAGGCCGCTCACCATCATTCTCTATCCAACCCTGTCCTGGGCAATGTTTTCCAACTCCTTCCAGTCATTATTCATCCTTTTCATATCTGCTTCTATTATCCGACGTAATGTGTTCTTAGGCCTTCCTCTTTTCCGTTTCCCTTCAGGATTCCAAGTTAGTGCTTGTGATGCAGTTTGATGATTTGCGTAATGTATGTCCTATCCATTTCCATCGTCTTTTCCTAATTTCTTCTTCAGCTGTAAGCTGATTTGTTCTCTCCCACAAAAGGCTGTTGCTGATGGTATCCGGCCAATGGATGTTGAGTATCTTGCGTAGACAGCTATTTCTTTTGTATTACGTCAATGAGAGGTCTTATGGATTCAGCTATAAGTTAAGATTCCAACTGAACATTGTTTACCGGACATGAAATGGTGCAAATTATGTATTTAAAGTCACTTAGTTTCTCAATTGTTCGAATAACTAAATCAGATTGTAATTAAAAATGGATATTCAACTAAAATTTATAATTTACACAAATCTCTTAAAGTGATTAAAATATAAGATACTTAGAGTACTTATATTGTTCGAATACAAGTTTTCTAAAAGTTCAATGATGATTAAGTTTTCTTTAAACACGAGATCTCAGAGATTGTTTTTACACAATTTATATATTCTTCTCAACAGATAATACCATCAAGTAGATAAACTAAAATCATGTCATTATAGGGTTGTGGAGATCATTAAGTTACTGATTGAGATCTTGAACCAATTAATGTTAGACCATAATGGAAAACCTGGAATCACTAGACGGCCGTTTCGTCCTATAGTGGGACTCTTCAGCAGTGCGCGATATTCCCTGTCGGGTCGAGACAGGTATCTACATCAGTACAATGGAAGATGGTCACGCAATTTTGTGGATTGGTTGAGGTTAGATATTAAAACCTATGGACGCCGGCTCGGTGGTCAAGTAAGTTAAGCTTTCGCACGCGAGACTGAAGGCCATGGGTTTGAATTCCGCTAGCGGGATCGTAGATGCGCACTACTGAGGAGTCCCACATAGAACGGAATGGCCGTCCAGTGCTTCCGGGTTTTCAATGGTGGTCTAAAATCAATCGGTCCAAGATCTTAATTAATAAAATCATTTGAAATTGAATGATATCTTTGAAATTTATATTAAGGATCAATTCCTAAATCAATGCTTTCAGTATTTATGAACATCTGCTGTGGCAAATATTATTATTGTTGGATTTATTCAATATTTTATTTCTGGTACAATATAGAATTTTTAGAATTAAGTATTTCGACAAATTTTCTTTTCTTATTTCCTGATAGATCCTTGAGATAAATATTGAGTGGTTGCCAGTTAGAATTTAGCAGTTTCGGAATCAACGTTTGAATAATATACACTTTTTCGATGCATATCGCCAATGACCACGATGACTCTGATTGAATTTTTTTGTAACTTGTACAGCGAGATGTCGTAAACTTGTCACAAACGTTATTAAATAGATTATGCGACTAATATACATAATGATGTGTTAAAACAAACAAGAAAACAGGTAACTTGTTGAAATATCCAGATGGCAGGAATAGGTAGCTCAGAAATTCAAACAGGTCACGTGCACACAACCCTATGATAATATTCCAAATGTTAAAAGCATAGTTTTCTTTATTTCTGAATTTAGATTTGTATTATGTTAATTGTTTAGTGAATTCATCTGTTTCGAGTTGGTAATGATTATCTAATCAAATTACCGGTATAATATGGATATTGTTCTATTCCAATTTCGTATTCGTTCCAAACAGTCATCAGTTTCAGAAAATTTTAAATCAGAAAAGACTGACACAAATGTCCCATCTTAGTTTAAGACCCTTCACCAGGACTGGTTCACGAGTTTAGGCATTATTCTTTTGAACTTATTAATAGTTGATAAATATACATGGAATGATAAGAAATGATAGATATTTATTGAGCTATTTATCTTTTGTCGTCATATGACGGCCAGCCATGTAGTATACACCATAAGACCACTAAACTGAATACTACAAGTTCACTTGGTGAAACATTCAAAAAATCGTTGGCTTCAATATCACAATTCGTTGAAAACTTGAAAGTAAATATAATGTTTCGCTGAGAGTTTTAATGTCTACTGACGATTTGTAGAATTTATCCAAATGTTGCCTAGTAGTATTTAACCTCATTCGTCCTGATGCGACTTTATCATTTACGGTTATACAACACAACACTTACTTGATCCATACTTTAAACTAACGTATCCAGTAATTCCTACTGTCCTTCAGTAGACACAGTAAAATACCATTTGAGCGTCTTGAATTTAAATATATACGTGTTGGAATCTATCCTCATTTGAAACGGGATTTACAACCGAGAATGAATGTAAGTTCAAAACAGGCTACCTTATTTAATAATATTACTCTTACTGAAAATTTCGCTGATATGAAATTAAGTTATGAGAACAAATAATCCACAGAGTATCCAAACACTTTCTATCATTGTTATAAGTTTATTTTATATGGGGCACATTATTTATATATATTTGCTTTTCCCAATTAAATTTTGATTTAATTAGCTTGATGATTCACAATTAGCTATTCGATTAGAACCTTTGACATGGCATGTTGCAAGAGCATTGGTTGATTTTATGCATGCGTATAAATGGAATCTTGTAATTATGGTCTACAATACACAAGTACCTGGATCAGATGTATTAGTTGAGGAATTTAGAAAACTGCAAGTTGAACGAAGTGCACAAGATCATCCAAATTACTTTGAGTAAGTAATTCATCATAAATATAAATTTATTGTCTTTGATTTATTTTATTCCATCATTTTTTTCAATAGTAAGTTGGCGTTTTACTAAATTTATGACTAATATTAGGACTATAATGAATCATGTATATTGAAAACATAAATGCGACTCACACCAATCGAATGAAACAAATACAAAGCGATTGTTGATTCTAGGTTTCACGACATTTGTTATTTTTCATGTTAACTATATACTGGTATCCAATATCTAATAAAATAAAGACATTGATAATCAGCTTGACGTTTAGATAATGCTTCGGAACACACAGAATAGTATAATTCTCCACTACCATGTTGGTGTTAAACAATATGATACATTTCAACTTTGAATTTTAAACAGAGGAAAAATCAAGTAACAAAATGTTGAAAGTTAGTTTTAGTCACAAATTTATAAGTTACAAAACCATTTAAAACCAGAAAATCCAGAACAGTTGTTACATTTGAATGTAAATCACCTCATAATTGTCGAATTAAGAACTTCAATTATTGTGACAAACATTAGACCTTTTAGATCACAAACTTAACAATCAATGGTTAACAATTCAGATGCAATCCCGTCGACTATATCTTTCTCGGTCAAAACATTTATGATACAACTAGTTTCTAATAATTCCGTTGTGAAAACTAATTACATTCTGTATTATTACTAGAAATGTAGAATATCAAAACTACTAGAATATGTATTCTTAACTCTGATCTATAGTTATACCAATATCTCATCACTATCTTTGTTGTTATATCATTATGCCAATTTGTTTCGCATATTTCCTTTCCACTTTGATTACTAATCATTTCATATTCAGATCCCTGAGCTACTCCTTTTATTTTATGATTATTTTATTCCTTAACATAGAACTTTTGGATATTTAAATCACCTTTTTGTACACTCTCGTTTTAGTTTGATTATTAATAGCATCTAAGCGTCCATAAATTAAATTTATTCCTTACTAAAGATTTATTCATTACGTTATTCCGAGTACAAAACGATGATTTAATAAGAAGATCCTTCGAGAAAATTCCGGAAACAATGACAAATTAATCTTGTCATATATTCTTACTGAATTCAAATGAATCGAAAAAAACTTGTTAAAAATTACAGCATACTATAAATAGATTGTCTAGTTTTCATGAGAACTTTTTCAGTTTTCAACTTTAAAATTCATTTATTCTTTCCAGTGAAATTCTGAATGACTTCTCAAACTCCCAAATCAGTATTGTTAAAACATGTCTGTAGTTATCATTAAATAAAATAAGAATATGCTTAGGTGTGTATTCAGTCACCAATATGAATACCTAGCTAGATTACTTATTTTGATTCAAATTTATTCCCTTCATTTTTATTCCAGATTTGAAATAAATTATCAATTTCCTTTTGAAGGATTGACTTCTATTGAATTTACAGAATGTATAGATCAAATGTTAAGGGAGATTCGACCATGTTTAATACCATTAATTAATATTTTAGAAAGCATATGGCGCGCCGATGCAAGAGTTATTATATTCAATGGGAATTTGTAAGTTGATTTTATTGATTGAAGCTTGTTATATAATCAACTTAACAATTAACTTTTACTTTCAATAAAACGTTAAATGCAGAGAAAATAAGGTTTAGGCGTATGTTCAACTCAGTGTAATAATGATTTAATATCAGTAGATATATCATGGGACTGCTGTAAACTGTATACGTTATGATAGTTTATAATGTAAAATGATTTCGAAGATAAATTATAATTCCGAGAAAAAAACATTTCATAAGAATGTAAATACGTAATGCATTCAATTTCCGCGTTTATGGTATAGTAATAATGTAAGATATCAAAACTATTTTATATGATACACTCGACCTATGAATAAGTGGCTTTTTGACACTTAGTTGAGGACCTTTAAAATAACGTTATTTTTTTAAATACCTCGTAATTGGCTTGTATTTGACGAGTCCCAGACAGGATGAAATGCGAGTATTAAATTCCAATTTTAGTTGGTTTCCGGAGAACTATATTTACATGAAATATCAACGAATACATTCACAATATAAAAATGCCATTAGACAGTGATGAAATTTAGTCTTTAATATCATCAATTGGATAATAAAAAGCTTTGAAAAGTACGTGGTATTTGCAAGAACTCATCTTGCTTTTCTATTCCTGGTGTTGAATTTGAAAATGTTAAATTCGTAAACTGTTAGGTTTCACTGTTAAAAAAAATGGCTTCAGGATAAAAGCAATAAACATTCTTCACTCATGGATGCCAAGAACTTCAACCATTCAGTTTACTATTTCTTCCGAGTAAGATGTTGCAATTTTGCAATGATGACCTAGATGTAGGTTTATTACCTAAAGATTTATCCTCAAAATGTACAGAACATTTTGTTGTATGAAGTCAATCAAATCAGAGTACTTTGTTATCAGCTTATGTGGATCTGTACACATGTAAGTTGAAACTATTCGCAACAGAATCTTACATCATTCAGTGTTGAGTTGAAGCCATACAATTATACCATTGACTGTTTTTCAATTAGCTAATTAGTTGAGAGCTGAATAGTTTTAGGGGTGTGCCCTTTGAGATGATCAAGAAATCAGTAATATTAATTTTTCATCTGTCAGTGACGTCAGTTTTAGTCATATTGTTTAAAAGATAATCAGAAGAGATTTATATACGGAAGTATAGATGAATGTCTATTGATAATATTTATAGAATTGTTTGTAGTTTTCGTATAAAATTCGATGTAACTTGATGATCTGTTTTTCTATAACGAAATGTGATAGATAAATATGAGTATATTTGTCATATTAGTCTTAACAGTTGTAATTCAATACAGAATATATATATATATATATATATATATATATATATATATATATATATATATATATATATATATATATATATATATATATATATATATATATAATTGTACGATATAAACACTATGTTACTGTCAAAATTAATTTTATTTTCATCACTTATTTAAAATCCACTCTCATTTATGTAATTCGATTGCAACCAACTGAAGACGACCCTTTCTATTGATAAGTGAATTTTCATAGTTCTAGATTCATAAGTAAACAATTAGATGACTTAATGTTAATTTCTATGATAACTATTTTGGAATGACAATTATTCCATTAAGATTGTAAATATTTTCTTGATTATAACTTAAACCAGTATGAAGACTAAATCTAGGGTTTTCTGTCAAATTCATCAAATCACTTTATGTAATGTAGTAAATATTTGACGAGAATTATGTTGAACAACTTTATGTAACTTCCATCAATTAAGCCCTTCGGTGTATTACAATACTTTTTAAACCACTCGAGAAACATCCGTAGCAGGAAACTATTTACTACTGTATAATTTTAGTTTATTGTTTGTCTAAAAAATATTAATAAAGAACCTTTTTCAGAACTATCAGACTTTCTGAATTCCTTTATTCTTTTGAATCAATCTAATAAAAATTATTGGCAGTATAAATGTTTAGAAAAAAAGCAGTGTCTTCTAAGGAGAAATACTGCACAGCTGTGCAAATATAAGAAGTTTAATTTTTTTAGGTTTTGTTATCAATTAATCAGTTATTCACCATATGTTACACTGTTGTTTGCGGCAAACGTGTATTCTCAAATCATCAAAAAATGTTTACATTTGGTGATGTATAACTCACTAAAATTAGTCTAAAAGTCTCATAAAACAGAAATATTTTCAAAGTCTAAAATTTGGACTATCTTCCTATAAACGGCTCATACATTTGTCATAGAAAATATAATTTACAATTTAAAAAAATTATGTTATTATTCTTGTGTGTAACTGGTACCTTTTTGGCTTTTTTTAAGTAGATTGTAATATGTAAAGGCTAAGGTTCTTTTGATTTATTTTTTAAATAAATAGATATCTTAACAAAAAATTGTTTGTTTTTTGTTGAAAATTCGGAAATCGCTAGAACACTATTTTTATCAAGCGTCGTTTGTAAATGACACAAAACATTTTATGCCTTGATAATTTTGTAATAAAATTAAACATATTTGCTTTCAGTTTTCGTGATTTTTGACCAATTAATTAAGTGAATATTTATTAGAGCTCACTGATAGATTCTGTTATAAGATGTTTTGATAAGCATTCTCGTTATTTGAAATTTTGTGTAGAAGTCGAAAGCTTTAATATTAACATATTGATGTTAGTTTTCCAAGTTCCTAAGAACTTTCGATTGAAATCAATAATATATTTACCATGAATAAGAAATGAAGGAGTGATTCTTAGATCAAATATTTCAAGTATGTCCGATATATATATATATATATATATATATATATATATATATATATATATATATATATATATATATAACACCGTTACAACATTAATTGATTGATCACTGGGTGGTGATAAATGTCATGCTTGTCTAGTCCTTATTAGTGCAGATCGAATGCTATCGATCATGTTGCAATGTGGCCACATTCTGAGTACATCCTTATCTATATTCTAAAGAACTTCACTAAGTATCCACATTACTGAGAATCCTTTGGGAGATATTGACTTTCAGTTGTCTTTAATGTTGTGGCTACTACTCACTATGACTTTTAAACTTTTATAATCAGTAAACTTTATTTAAAGATTCCAATGTATTACATTGTTACGTTAGTCTTCAAAATTTTTGTACGATTCACTTTGCAACACATGTTAGTGATAATCGATTTGGCCACTTAATATTCGAATCCAAAATAGAATTACAAACCTAACTGATCATATTTCTGGATAGTTTACTGTCATCTGTAAGCAATCAGGTAGATAAACTATTTAACGCTTGGTAGATTATTCATTTGAAGTAACGGTAAATAGAGCCTAAAGTTATCCTTTGAAATATTACACCTTTCACAACGTCACACGAGAACAGAGTACCTTCACTCCTTGTCAACGTTCATTGGAATACATTTAGTTCATTAATCGAATTCGTCTTTGATTCCTGAAGTTTACTATTTCACTCCCAGATGAAATATCTTATCGAGGGCTTTAAGAATATATCTCCAAACATTACATACACCTATGTATTTCAGGCCCTTGTCGCAACCCAATATTTTATTACAATGAGGTTAGTTAAACACGAATAATCTGCTTTGAAAACATGCAGTTCGTTGATCCTTGATTTACGACAACAGATATGTATGTATCTAACAGTATGAATACTGGTCACCAAATAATTAATTACTTTAAAATATTTACAATACACCTGTGCATATATTTTTACTAATTTCACTGATGCTTTCTATGTAAAGACAATAATTTATTTGCACTTTAGCTTTGATCTAAATACACTGCTTTATATAGCAGATAGTTTGAATGGTACAAAACATGAACATTTGAAAGCGTTATTTGGTGAAGACTATGTCTGGATTTATACACCGTCAACAATGAGTTCCCTTACGGTAGCTGATAATCAAGACAAAGTATCATCTGATAACAACGTTCTTGCAGAATCAACAATGTTTAAAAAAATTCCCGGGATGTTTGGTAAGTTTCTTCTGTTACTTTGTTCATGGATTAAAAACTTATTGATATATTTTGGATAATAATAGGCCTTTATAGTCAATTATCCGAAGCTGCGAATGTGAACTTGTTGATTATAAACAAAAATAATGGGTTCTATCATTTCCAGAACAGTAAGTGGGGACTTTTAAGTAGTCAAAAGCAAGAATTAGACGACAGTAGATCGCTCGCTGGTTTGTTAAACCTTTATGGCTCTAAAGTGGATCTAATTTCAAACTGAAACACTTTCATAAACTCTATACATTAACGAAAATATTCAAGATCGGTATAAAGAACTACTTTAGACAAAGTTTCTCACAACTATTTGACTTTTTCTCGAATGAATATTATCAAAAAAATCCTACGTAAATAATTTGTTTTTGTGTTAGAGTGCAAAATTCTGAAACATAAAACTACGAAACTAATCAAATACGTATTCTGACCAAATTTATTCTTGATAGAGTTTTCATTTATATTTACCTCCTGACTACCCAGAAATCCTTGATTGTTTGAAATCGTTTGTTTCATTTTCGCGTAGATATAACGAAACCGTGATTTTAATTTCACATATTTTTTATTGCAATTCAAAAACAATTTTCAAGTTGTGATTAGTTATGTTTTGGATATAAATGTTTGTGTTAAAACTAACATTGATGCTTCTGTTGGATGGAGTTGAACTCGAGGCTAGGATGCTTAATGTAAATGAAAACAAAGTTGCCCGAACATTTCAGTTAATACTTGGTGTTTTTGTCTTCGTTTGTATGCAACTACTAAGGTCAATACTATTGTTTCGAGGAGCGGTAAATTTCTGGATGTGATTCATGGATGGAAGTCTTGAATGGTGAATAAATAATGATCACAGTGGTGCATATATGTTCATTTTTAATGTGTCCTCAAATTTCGAACATGGTATAACTTCATATTTTTTTGATCCAATATTTTATTCGTTTCATGTTTATTTAGTTTTACAATAACGCTGATTTAGGTGTTTCAATTCCTTTGCTTTTCGTTTTGCTAATTTCTTTTAAAAACGAAGAATATTTGAGCAAACAATTGTTTTCAATAACTTCATCATCAGGCTCTACAGTTATAAGTCTATAATTATAATATTTTACAAAGGCCAAAATTTCCTTTAATTGATTTGATTTAACGTGTTGTGACTTGGATTGACATAATTCTACAAAGTTGAACTTTTTATTGATATTAAAATGGATGTTTACAATAAAATCTATGGTATCTACTTATTGGAAGAATCGACAAAAAGCCTCGTATCTACCGCTGTCAACGTTAAGAGACGTCTTTTCAATCATGCCTATCTATAACCACCTTAAAATTAGCTTTCATCGTAAAGGTTACATACTGGTAAATTTCCATAAACATTCAATTTACATAAGCATCATTTATGAATTTCTTATCAAAATCATGTTTTCTTAGCTACTTCTAGTTAATCGACATGTAAACGTGAACTTAGTTTTCAAGTTGATTGATATACACCAGCACAACTTATCTGAAACCTCGAAGGAGCTGAGATAAACTAAACTATCGTAATTTTAGGTTATTTGACTTAATAACTACATCACAAGCTCTCTTGACAAAATTCAGTTAACACTGCAGATTAAACAATATGAGACTAATTACTACTTAATGGTGAATTTCTATGATGGATCAAAGAACACTGAATCAAGTTCAGTTGCAGTCTAACATTATCCAATTGTTTAACTAATAGTGGGAACGGAGAAAAAATAATAAAGGAAACTTTATGTGGCATACACCTGCTGTAACATATCATCGTATAGTATACTACATATTTGTTCCACTTATTGTAGTGACAGCCGAAATTAATTTAAAGCCCCAAAAATAGTTTGTCATCAATATTTTCACTGTTAATTAAAATTTGCATATTTTGATGAATATGCTACTTTGTAAAATCATTTAATGAAAATATTATTGTTGCTTGTCTTTTCTTTAAAAAGGTTTAATTTGTTTAAATGATCATTCCAGTCGTAGAAGAAGTGCTGAAATAGCACGAGAAGTTTGGCAAAAATCAATGATTGAATTAATTTATCAGTTGACTCAAATCTATCCACCAGACAAATCAATACAAATCGATACGCCGAATAGAGATACATTAATTTATTTCAAACAGATTTTAGAGAAACTTAGACCTGTTAAATTATGTCAATTTTCCGACCATTTAAGTTGGCAATGGGGAAGAAGAATGTATGAGTAAGTTGACTTTGTATTGGTAATATTAATCATAATAGTGTCTTATAATGTAAAATACAATTTTCAATATTTAGGCAATAAATGTTACTTCAACTAAATTGCTTACTCTATCTCTAAACTTCATTTTATTTAGTATGAGTCTGATAAAACATATTTTTGCAGCATCTTTGAAGAAATCTTAAACAAACATATTCCTAACAGAATTAAAATGTACTGACAAACTGTTTAAGTGTGAAAATAATCACGGTTGAAATTTTTTTAGAATCTTCTCGATTTATGGTGATGATTATCCCATTTACATTGAATCTATGATAAAACAATATTACTGGGAATATTTAATTTCATATCAGTGAAGCAAAATGTAGCGTTATAACATAAAACATTTGTAAAAAATAGAAATAAGAAATGCCCTGGAAAAATACCCGTTTTTTAAATCATATTGTTTCAGTAATACAAACTAGAAAGCGGCATTCGTATAGTTGACCTCGGTTTGATATTGTAGATTATTCTCAACTATATATTGAGTTGAAACGAAGCAGATGAATATATAAAGCAAACTTATCGACATACAACAGAAATGTTAAACATATTTCCTGATACATAATAACTATCTCCGATTCGGCTCCTTTGAAAAAGTTTGTGTTTAGAGGTTAAGTTTATTCTAACTAATAAATGATTTGTTTAATAACTGATTAATTTAATCAGATAAATGAAGATATTTAGACTACATAGTAGTCTATACTGTCGAATAAATCTATTTATGATTTAGGTTTCTTTGATAGGCAAGAGAATTTACTCGACGTGAATGTAGCGACGATCAACGTGACTAGGTTTATTATCATCATGGTCATTATTACAAAGGTATGAACCATAAGTAGATTAAATTTGATAACTTGTCACGGGAAACTTGGAGTTTTCATTAAAAGGTTAGTGCAATTTAAACTTTTCATATCGACAATTAATTATTCTTATATAGATGTAAGTCATTCTCAGAATTTAAAGATTGAAAACCAAAAATCTAATCACATCACTAATCTATTGTAACAAGTTCCTTTGTATACACATTTGACAATGTCGAAATCAAAATTTTTACTTTCATTTTACTTCAAAAAGATACATTTTATCTGCCACAAATAAAATGTTGACTTTGGTTATTTATTGCAACTCATTGAAGTATAATCTACTGACTGATCATTTTATGTTATTCGTAAGTTTACAAACATTTACAAATCGCCTAAGTAGAGGAGTATTTAAAGATTGAATATTTTCTTTTCATAAGTTACGCAGTGTAATATTTCATGATTCCAACGAATTTACTTAATTTACTTTCAATAAACGTTTTTTGTGAAGACGGTATATAACGTTAAAGGGATATTTTTGGCGAATCAAATGCAATGAGATGTGCTTGTTGTGTTTGCCTGATTATATATATATATATTAATTGTACAGAAATCATGTAACTGATCAAAAGATAAAAACGACTGTACTAGATGAAAAGGAAAGATTTATTCTTTACGAAGAAACTTTCCATTAAGTTTTACAACTGATATAGAACATGTAGTAAAAACAAAGTACAAACAAACTGTTAGATAGCTAGACCAAATATTTGTACTTTCCTATTATGTGTGCTTAATATTCATTTTATAACAGTAGAAGAAATCGAAACAATGAAAGTACATGCGCACACATACAATTTGTTCAATCATTTACTAAAGTATGAATATGCTTTCTATTTGTTACGCTATAATTTATGATTATCAAGTATCAATTGATTCTGCATTAAAAACTTTCATAGACATATATTACCGAGAAAATTATATAGAATTATTTTTCAATTTATGTGTAATGACAAAATGTAAGATTTCTGAGTCGAATGTAATAACTCTTACTGGTATTATGTGCAAAACGATAAATTACACTAATGTATTTTGCATAATTCAATCATATAGTCTTTATAAATATAGCTATAGGGTTTAATGAAGTATAAGTAAACTTTATATATATATATATATATATATATATATATATATATATATATATATATATATATATATATATATATATATATATAGGCTGAAAACCGCTAGATATCAATTAATTTGTAGTCCCACGGTAGGATACAACCTTGAACTTTATATAATCTGGGTTTAATACCGTTATCATACGAAATATTTCTTAAAAGTTTGTATTTATTATTGTTATAATCTTGATTATTATAACTTTTAAGTGATATTTTAATGTTTGAAAACCATTTAATCCTGTGAAATAAATTACATTTCATACGAAGCATAATGTAACCTAAGCCCCAAGTTGTAAGTGCTAAACAGAATATGTTATTTAAAGTTTTTATGATTGATGTCACAACATTTCGATACACTTAGCTCTCAGTTTGAAATATCAGCAGTCAGCATTGGGTCTAGTTTTAGTCGAGAATCGTTATCATGGTATGAACAATTTTGTTCATTAATGTGAAATAGCAATAAGTACTGTGCTATCAAATAAGTTATTACTGGTATATAAATAACACCATGGTTTTATAGTAAACAGAATCATTTAGTGACTAGGTCAATCGTATATGCCATCACATGTTAGTACTACAATGCACTCGTGAAACTCTATAGGTAAACTGTACAGATAGTTCTTTTTTGGATTATGTCAATTGACGTAGTATTAGTGTTTTGATTCGTCCGTTAGTATAACACAACTTAAGAGGTCCAGAAACGGAAGGTAGTTGATTATGAAATCGGAAAAATACCCATTGTACGTAACTAAAAAACCAACCTCCATGTGGTTGAATATTTGTAAACGCAACTTCGAGGTGAAATATTTATTTCGATTATATACGTAGGCAAAAGTTTGTTCATATAAGCATATTTTAACCTTAAAGCAAAAATTGAACAAAAACGTATAGTTTTAATAATTTCACTGTATTCAATGTAAACTATTATTGAAGTTTCAGAACATGATAAAACTGTTATTTGATGTAGATTCATGGTTGATTAATTTAACTTACAAACAGCGTGAAACGACTCTATGAATTATTGATTTTCTTTCATATATATAAAAGTTAGTTATATCAGTAAATCCTTTTGAAAATTCCCCTTTTCATTCAATGTCAAGTAACTGTATAAATAATAAAAAGTAAAGTCAAACTATTTCATTTCTCCCCTTTACCTGAAACATATTTTGTCATTTTGTTTGAAGAAAGTTTCAGTAGCCAAGAGAAAAGACAAACAGTAACAGTTTATTAATGAATTCGTTTCCTACATTTTTCTTCTGCTGATAATCAATAAATATCTTGACAAGAATTAAAGATTACTGCCACTTTTGAAATTGACTATTTTCGTGATCGTATTTTTTTGTTAGTCAACAGATCTAAAATAATTGACTACTATTCCTAAATTGGAGATATTTATTAGAGATAACAACGTATCACATTCAACTTCATTGTATAAGTAAACATAATTCTTTTTTTTTAAACGTGTTTCTACATAGGAAAATTGTGTAACTAACTGATGATTAATTCTAAATATTGTTCAATGTGTCTGATTAAATATTGATGAATTTTGTGTTAAGTTAATTTATCTCACCGATATTTCGCTTGATTGTTTATTGTATCTTTGTCTTGTTTTCCTTTTATAGCATTATGCATACAATTGTTGTAAATGTAGATAATGAACCGATAAGTTTTTTACCGAATGGTGGATTAAATGTTTCCAAATTATTTATTTATAATTCACGAATTATTGACGGTCGAATGAAATGGTATAAGGTAAAGTATAACTTTTTATAATTGTTCTAATAATTCTGTTTGCAAATGAATGATGATTGAAGGGCTGTTGTTTTGAATATTATTCATTTCAAACTTGTGTTTCTTCAGTGTGGCTTTGATTATCAAAATTACAATGACAAGAATGAATTAATTGTCATTCAACTTGATAAAGAAAAAATCACTTAAGAACTGGTCTATTCTTCTCACGATATTACTTATTCTTGTTACTATGCATAGAATTAAAAGACATGTTAGAAGTTCAGATGTATTTCAGATGTATGTGATCTTTCTGTATTACTTATACTAGATGATAAATCATTTAGAATAATGTCATGTCTAAGCATGTAATCAATGTAGAAATGTCTTAAATTTTAATCATTCATAAATTTAGAAGTTATAGACAATTTCTCTCGTAATAGTTTGATAAGATTTGAAGGAGAGTGAAAGATGAAAACTTTCTCACTCACACCTAAAATGAATTCAACTTGAACCTGATAACGTTCGTTTTGGAGATCGTCTAGCCAAACTGCACAGTCTTTAAGATTTCAACTGTGTTATTTCGTCTAGAAAATGCATTCTAATGCGTTTCACATTTTTTTCCACCACTTCAACATGCTCTAAAAAATGGTAAAGTATGTCAAAATGATAACTTCATACTGGTAGTTGTTTTTATTTTCTATCCGAAAACTATTCCTTAATATCTCTTTGTTTTTTTAGTACAGAAACTGTAAACATCATTAAGGTTTATTTGTTATCAGTAAATCAGGAATATATTGCAACTAATTATTAATGGATGTTTAGTAATTACTAATCGAATAAATGATTTTAAGAATGAAATTTATTACATATTCAGTACCTTATACTAACAAGTATTTGTCGATTTCTGCTATTTCAACCGTTGACTCTGTTATATCACTTCATTTGGATTCATTGTAATTGTCATTAAATATTTAAACATCATTCATCGAGGACAATTTTAAAGTGATTTGAAAATAGTTGCTTTTTGATTTCATAGATACACCATCGAAAACAATCAAAAAACTATCAAGGTATTTGCCTCCAGTTTAAAAATCGACACAAGTATTGAGTTTTTGGATTTAATTCTGCCATTCCGTAATCAGTAACTTAAAATTTTTATATTATTTCATTATAAGAGGTAAGGTATGGTTTAACTCGTTCCTACATCAAAGCAACTACGTTATTCTTTGAGATCAAACATACTCCTTAATGTTTAGAAACTATTCAGAATGCATATTGCATGTTGTATTAAATCAAGTAACTTTTTAGGGCAAAAAGAATGAACAGAACCGTATTACACTAATCAATCTCAAACTTATGAACTTTAGTAATACTTCAGTAAAAAAGGAAAATATTTTATCCGCCTCCTTGAGAGATATAGAATCGAGTGTATTTAGTTTTTACTAAATGCGTTCTAAAAAAATTGGCAATGTCGAAAACTACCATAGAATGAATACAGAGACACGATTAACAAACATCTTTTTCTTAATTGACTAATAATCACTTACGAACAAAAACACAAAATACGACAAAAATAGACTTAGTGAAAATAATTTCAATACTGAACTACTAGTGTCAAATGTAACATTTTATATGTGATTTGATGCATAAAGTCTCACAGCAACAAAGATAATAAACTAACATCCAACTGAGAAATGTACACATATACAAAAGCATAGTCCCATTAATTTGAATTTTTTCTCTTGGTAGATACATTTTGTCTAGTTTATATTAGCGAAGGCTTATTGACAATTCTCACTGCATTTTATCTATTTACTGGTTGATATGAAGAGGGAGTTTGAATATTAATTTTACTTGGAACGTTATTCGAATCACTAATTTGTATTCTGATAAAATTATCATGTAGGTTGGAACATGGTCAATGAGCAGTAAATGGGGTAGAAGTAAATCAAGATTAAGAATAGATGGTGTAACATGGCCTGGCGCATCGAATTCTCCACCTAAAGGTCGACCAAGTAAATTCAAACTACGTGTAGTAACTATTAAAGAAATACCGTTTGTTATTTATACCAAAGCACAAGTAAGAATATATTACAGACTTTTAACTAAGGAAGGTTATCAATTAAAATATTAGTATCCACATTTTGTAAGGTTACTATGTGTAAGTCTTTGTAAAATGAAATTGTTTTCCCCCAACAAACCACTAGATACAATATGCATACTTCACAGAAATTACATAACTTCAACACTATGATTATCTATTGTGGTAAACAGTACCAAAAACGATGAAGTTGTGAATTTCATGTAATCGTAAGAAATCAGTTGTAGTGATTTATTTTAGGTCTGTTCACTATTAAAGAATATTTTTTTGATTATAAAACAAATATGCAGTAATATGAATTCATATTAGTCTTATAAATGGTTACTATTATAATGAAGTGTCTTTATTTGATTTGATAAAATAAGCAGATGATTTTAAAGACAGAAACATAAAGTTATCCAAAAATCACAAGCGAATGTATTGAAACGTCATAAGGATTGATAATAAAAGGTTTCACCAACAATCTGGATCAGTTAAACCTATGGATAATGGCAGTAAATAATTTGATTTCTTTCTACACATAACGTATCATCTAAAACATATTTATGAAGACAGAAATACAGGCGACAATCACGTCGTAAACTTTGTTATGAACTGTTTAAAACAAAGTTAAACTTGTATTTTGTGAATTTGCAATGCATGATTCAAATAATATAGACCTTCGCATTTTCTTTTCAAAATTTCAAAATCAAATAAATACATACTATAGTTAAACAAAGTGAATGTTATATACAATATATATGCGAAAAATGTTTGGGATAACAATGGATTCTTTCGTGACATTTCTTATCAAACGGTTAACTCTAAAGAGAATATATCACCCCACATTCGAGAACTGCATTCTAAAAAACTTAAAACAAATGGTTCTTTCCACAATCGCAACGATCTTTATAGTTTGAAGAAATACATTATTGCGATATCAGTGATTATTATAACTGTGACCTGAGCAAGTTTATATCTTCTGTAGTGATAAATAAATCCCAGATATTCGACACTTGAAACATAACATCAGTAGTTTTAATAGGTTTAATTTACTAAAAGTAAGCGGTCAGCCATCTAAGCTATTGGTAGTGTCACCGCACTGCACACTTTACTAATCGTAAACAGGTTTTTTCATTGACTCAGATGAATAATCCATCTCACCCTCTCAAACTTTACCGTTTAAAAAAATGCATTGTATTCTTCCTTTATAATGATTTGTTGGCTGTAAATTATTATGAACTTGACGTCAATGACGTTAGCAACCGTCGAATTCAAACATTTTAATCTCTAGCTCTGGAAATAAATCAAATTAAAGCACAAACTAAATGCTTGATGGTGTTATATTTAAACACAATTTTCCTTTTTTCTTTTCTCGAAATTCTATTACAAGGAAGGTGGAACATGTGATGCGAATTCGATTCCGTGCAAACTCAGACCACAGTCTTTACAAGATGAAGATATTTCTGGAAAGAATTCAGTCATCCATAAAACTTTAAGTTCACTTGGATTAAATTCTTATACTAAAGATATCAACAAAAAAATGAAACCAGAATCGTTAACTGAAAATGTTAGCAATTTGTCAGAATTATATAATGTAAATGAGAATAATTCAGTTAGTTATGTAGATGGTTGTTGTTCCGGACTGACAATGGACTTACTAATGGAATTAATGAAAGATTTAAATTTTGATGTTGAAATGTATGAAGTTAAGGATGGTTTCTGGGGGGCTTGGACAGTAAGTTATCAAAAATAATGTTAACATTATAGTTTATTTTATTATTTGTTTTTCATTACAAATATTGTCTCCAAAATTAAAAGATACCGTTTCGACAAGCTACAATCAGAAGATTTGAATTATAGAGCTTGTTTTTTAGATTTAGTAAGAATGGTATGCTCGTCTGCGGCTGGCGATGAAATTAATGTCTCCAAATTCTATCAGAAAGTCCATACCGATCGATGAAAACGGGTGATGCTGTGCTAAATTGCAAATTAACTGAAAACAGTTTTAAACTATAAAAAAAATCATTTCTTGAACTCGTGTTTGGTTATTTTTCAGGCATTCATAATTTTCTAAACACAATGGAAGTACTTAGTCATGATCAGATAATAAATATCATAATAAATCATTATTAAAGTTAACAGGAATGCCTACAAGTAGATAGAATACAATTCAATATAACTATCCTTTACTCAAACTTGAGATTCGGACACCATTTTATCATTCAAAAAACCATTTAATATTTCAGATTAGCTATGCAGTATTGAAATAAAAAGCCCAAATAATAAACCTTAGTTTTTGTCACAGACTGGAATCAACTAGGAAACGACTGGAAATCAGGAAGCTGTTACTTTTTCGTATGGGATTCCTCAACGACATACGTCCCAACTGGTGTTTGTCTTAATCGTTGAATAAGCTTTAGGTTCGCACCATAAAAGTCTCATGAAAGGATGAGACGGATATACAAGATAAGCATAAAATCGAAAAATCGTTTAGTTTGCCGAAGTATTTCTTCCTGTAAGTCAGAGTTTATGAGTAATACTTAAGCCTTTATCTTCTTTCAATGTTCATATAGTGAAATATATAGCCTTGATAACACTGTGGACAAAATGAGAAAAGGCATGGAAAAACTTATACGGTAACAGTCGAACACAATATAATGATGGTAAGATAAAAGTTATTGGTTGAAGGGACATTATTCATCATTAATACATTCGGTGGATTGAACACACATTTTAAAATACGAATTGTCAGGGTTCGATAACTTGTATACGCTTCGAGATAAACTTTCGGCAAAATTTAGACATATTACATAAATAACTTTTCAGTATTGCTGTTGAGGAATATTTATCATTTCCCTATTCATAGGAAAATAATCTTTTAAGTGCTAACATCAAAATCGCTTATACAGGCCTCAGTCATTTGGCTTTCTTATATGGAAGACAGGATATCTTCCTCAAATTACAGCATTATTTCCAACGATTAAATTCATTTTCTGTGGTAAGTGTGTAAATGCCGATAAAAATTTACCACAAAGACTAGCCTAAGAATAATGAATTATGTAAAGTCATGAGCTAGTAGCAAACAATGAGGCCCACACGGGTTTTTTTCTACATAAGTTGCATCACAAGCGTTTGATTACAAAGACTTCTGCAAAGCGACGTTTGTTGTTTGTTAATCATTTTCAAGACTTCAAAGATAACAAGTTCATGTCCACCTAAAATTTGAACGTCTGGCAACTAAGTATTGAAGAGTTAATTTTATTTTATGCTAAGGTTTCGAATAAATCATCTAGGATACCATACTGCATTCATGTTCATAAATGCACCAGTTCAAACTTAATTGGTATGAAATAAATTCATGTGAGTTATAGAAAGCCTTATTTTAGTTCAGTTATTAACTTTCTGACAGAGACAACTGTATTTTACAAAACTGTACTGGTACAAATTTCATACCAATCAGGTGTAATACAATGGAATTTTGTGCATCTATTCACTATCACTACTTTTTATGGAGTTTTTAAACCACATATGTTGTCTTTTACCATTTGATTAATTGAATAATATTGTTTTTGGAAATATTGACATTTCTATTTGAAAGCCAGATGGATGGAATGGTATTATACGTGATCTAATGGATAATAGAGCTGATATGGCAGTAACATCATTGAAGATCACACCTAATCGATCCCAGCAAATTGAATTTAGCGTACCATTTTTAGAAACAGGCATAGCAGTTGCAGTGGCTTTAAGAGAAGGTGCTATAGCTCCAACAGCTTTTTTAAGTAAGTTGAATATTTGTTGGATTCTTTGTGGAATATTTTAAGTAGTTGACGTTAGTTTTCATCGTGGACTGACTTTAGGTGAATAAGCACCAGATAGTAGTATTGTTCGAATTCGGAAATAATATGCAGTGTATATCTACCACCTTGCACAGCATTCATTGTAGAATATTTAGGTCTTATGATAAATAAGATTCTCTTAGACCACTTAATCGTGGTCCATAGACCCATATTTGGAGCTCCAGTTCACTCGTGATACGGTTCGACGATCAACTTCAACCATGGTGATTATTTATTAGTCTCAAACTGGTTGAACTACAAAGATAAAGGCTTCTTGATAGCACTTCAACAATTAATCTCAGAGATTTGCTACTAATATGCACATTTGAAGGTGAATACTTTCTCCAGATTTATGGGATTACTTTGGATAGTCTGTTAGGACCATTATTACCTGAAGTGTTTATGATATGTTGAGAACCTAACTGAAGTGCTAACCGAAAGCACGTGCCTTTATGAGAGATATGTGGATAAAATCTTACTTGTGATAAAACAAATGTGAAATGCTAACTGGATCAATCTAACCCTCCAAAACCACATGTCTTTCTCAAGAGAAGAGGACAAACCGTTTCTATATCCTGGATATACTTATAAGTAGAAGAAATGGTTCAATCAGATGATCCGTCTACTGAATGCCAATTTGGACGGGCCAAAATCTTAGTTATCATAGTTACTGGCCAGTTTAATAAAGTGTGGGCTCGATGAAGAGTCTATTTAATAGGATTAGCCGTATTCGTACAAAAGATACTTTTGAAGATGAAATGATAACTGAAAAAAACAAACAATGGAGAATGGGTATTCCCTAAAGCTAATGAATGGATGGTAAGGTCACAGTATCACGAGACCTGCTACACCTATGGCATTTAGAAAGCCCGTTCAATATCACCTTACTATTTAAAAATGAGTTAAACTGTTTGTCAAAACAAAGATTCACATTAGTTGTTAGTCATTATCATTGAAAAACACTGCTTATGCTTGTATTACATCTCATTATCTAATAATTTACATGTGTGCGGTCACATAGCTATATATATCGTGATTTGCAAGTTAGGATCTCTAAACGCGTACCAAAATAGCTACAGAAACAAATAAAGTCAAAGGACTCAATGAAAGCATACGACAAAGAGTCACCTTCTTTCGCTGTAGAACAGTTAAAACAGATTATAAGATTGATTCTGAATTGGCCTTGCTGGTTTTGTACAAACGTTCAAAAGAGTATAGAAAGGTTTATTGAAGCCTTGGATATTCAAAAATTATAACTTCTTTTATGTATTCAGAAACGATTTGCTTTCACCCTAAACCTACCCTAGTTATAAATTTACTATCCAGCATAATCAGTGTTACATTGTTTTCCACATTATTCTCTATCGTATCTTTGCTTCCTCTTACATTCCATTTGTCTAGATAACCTCTTGTTTTTCATATATAAATATTATTAATAAATACATATGCGATCAGATTGTTTTGGATGCATCCAGCTGATATATCACATGAGTTCTGAAAATCTGTCTTCTTATGACATTATCTAAATTTATCAAAAAGAGTAATTGTTTTAAAATTCTTGTGATGGTATTTACTAGCTTTTGGCGTAAAGGAAAGCTTTATTTATTTTTTCATAGACTATTGTTATGGATGATATTGTAAAAAATTAAACTGAAAGATCTTGGAGAAAGATCTAAGAGATTGCTCTCGTGTGCCTGGAAGTAATAATTATTCTTAACTCCACAGTTCTTTGACCTTTTCACTCGTTTTTAACCATACTCAACATGAACATGCGGAAACTGATATTTATAAACCTAAAAGCATGTCCAAACTTATGAGGTCAAGGTAGTGTAGTATGCTTCCGTGTATACAATCCATATCTGAAGTTTATATGTAACCGTGTTAAAAATAACTACAAATTTGAATTGTTTCAAACAAAAACCAACTACTATAGCCAAATTAGTATTGTACTAGTACTTTCTGAATGTGCAATCTAATTCTTTGACTGATTTTTACATAACCTAGACAGTTGTGTAGTGTTTATAGTTACATTTGACATTTCAATGCTAAAGACATCATTTGATATCTATATACTGCGTTAAACAGTTTAAAAGTATTATGATGTTACAAATCCAAAAATGTCTTGAGAAGCCTATAATATGCTGCTACGTATCAAATAAAATGCATCAACTAATCTTTTTTCTGTGATTCTACTGGTTTATTTTTGACAGATCCCGAATTTATATTTAGATAGTTATTAAAAGCTAGCCAGAGATAAATTTGCTAAGCAAGTTTGAAAATATGGTTTGTCTATTAGTGTAATCTACAAATAGCGAAAAATGTCCCATCTGAAAAATACAAGAAAGTGTGAGATGGCAAAGTAGCGTAAGTGAACATGTGTTCAACCCGTCTAATTGAAACAAATTTAAAGCAATGACTATGACGATAATTTATGACATGTAAGATAAATTAGATAATGTGGTATATGTATTAAGGCTAAGTACAGTGTATTTGATTATCATCAATGTAGTATATGTTATTATCACATTGCTCCACCTTAATCTAAACACTGAATATTAAGTAGAATGTGAATTGACTTTTTATTCACATAAACTGATTAGGGTTACTTTTATCAAACTGATTATCCAGGAAATAATTATCGGGAACTAAGTAGGATTGGACTACGTTACAAATATCACCGATAGGAATAGAAGATAGTTGAGAGTTTTGATTTTCTGGTACAAAGGTAAAAGTGTGCGCTGCTGAGAGAGCTCAAACTAGAAAAAAAAACAAGTACTTAATGTCCTCTTATCAAACTGCTGTGAAAATTAGGTAATAACTGAAAAATCTTCATAATCCCCCTTTGATTTAAGTAGCACTCTCATATTACTATTTTCCTCATTTAATAGAGCCGTACGATTATCAGTGCTGGTGTGTAATCCTCGTATTCAGTGTACATGCAACAGGTGCAGCATTGTACATTTATGAATGGTTTAGTCCCAATGGAATGAATCGTGGACATACAACAGATCAAAGTGAGTTTATTCGGCTTTTGAAATGTAAAAACTAAGTGTTCGGAAAACTACAACATGAACCAATTTTATCACTGTATTGAGATAGTTTTGCTCAGTCACAGTCAAATAATTTTGATTAGTATTAATTACTTTTTTGAACGATATCACCATGATCTTGTTCACCTATTAGTACAGTTTTTCAGGAATGCTTTTATTTTTAGGATTTAATTGTAAATAACAATAACAACCAATGCATCAAACTATGACCTAATGATCAAAGTATTATACGTCTAAGTATTAGGTTACAGGTTAGAACTCAGCTCTACTAAATTTATTTTAAACCCCTTGGGTTAAAAAACTGGTTTAATGACAAGCACCCATAATCTGGTCAATATTGATCAACGGTCACTAATGTAAGTTTTAAGAAAGTGAAAATTTCTCTTGAAATCTGAGTTAATAAAGTAGGGTACTAAATGAGTGGCACGTAATAAGGCGGAATATTTAGTCACCAAAACTGGTTATTCTTCCAGTTAAAATAACACATATTACAATCGAAAAATGGATGAAATCCAAAGAAAATCATTTAAAACATCTAACTGCAGAATAACGGTCCTTTAAGGTAATTCCATGATCCATAAAATTTAAGTACGGCTGTCTTATATAGGCTAAAGAAGTTAATTTATAAATCAAATATTCCCAGCACTGCTTTAGCAGCCAATTAATTTGTTTTTAAGTCGTGCATGACTGTTTTGCTGTTCTTTCTTTTAAAAGATCACCGATTTTCATTTTTCCGTTCACTTTGGCTTATCTGGTCAATGTTATTCGGCGCTGCTGTAAATGCGGATAATCCAAGAGGAATGGCTAGCCGGTTTATGGCCAATATATGGGCATTATTCGCTCTTGTATTTTTAGCATCGTATACGGCTAACTTAGCGGCTTTTATGATTGCTAAAGAGGATTATTTTGACTTGAGTGGTATAAATGATTGGCGTGTAAGTTAACTAAGAAATTAATTTACTACTTAACGGATTTTTTGTCTGAGTTAGGAAATGATTAGTAGATGATATCTGATTGACCAGTGAGACTCTATTTGTTTACAGTTATGATTTCGCCTTAGCATCTGCAATAATTACCAAGGATATTATTGTACGTATTATTCAGTTGAAACATTTCATTTTCCATATAGTATGGAATTGTAAGGTAAATCGAAATACAAGAAAACATTTTTGCTCGGAACATTTAGCTTTTTACACATTTTTGATATATTTTGTGAGAATTCAGACGCTTGCTGAGCTTGATAATTTGGTAACGATCTGAATCTACGCATATTTAAATTAGTATTGATGTTCCAAAGAGGATTTGTACTTTTGCTAGAAAAATGGAGCCACATATTTTAATATTTGATTATTGATTCTAACCAATTACCTTGTAAAAGTCATTGTGTTATCTCGTGCGTGATTTCGATCAGATTTTATCGAACAGACTAATTAGTGATTGATTATTATCAATCTTTCAAGTTTACAGAAGATTAATAGCAACCTAACTGCTCAGAGGCAATGTCTAGAACTTAAGTACTCGGTAACGTTGATTCCACTTTTTGCAGTTGACGTGCTTTGAAGATTCTTGAAGTGTCATTGATTACAGAACCTAGGTTTATAGTTCCCTGTCGACTTATTCCATCTTATTAGTATTAACCACATGCCTTATTTTAAGGTTCATTTAATAAATTGCTAACAGAGATTTATATAAACACTTTATCACAAAGCAACACACCTCTCATATATTAAAACAAAACAACTTTGCAATCATTTTTACAGCATTCCATTTCAAATTTAATTAAAAGTTTAGAAGTAACAAAAAAACGCGTTTACAGATATACACTAAGCAAACCGTAATGATATGAATATCAGATCTTGACACTAAAAATATCATTTCATCATAAAGCATATATGTTGTATTGATTATCTCGTTAGGTGTTCAGATGGAAAAACTTGAAGCTACCTGTGATTTGTTTTGGTGACTCATGTACATAGATAAGTCTTGAATGTAACACATCCTACGATAAAATGTACAATAATCATGTTTTACAAACCAGTATTTATTAAAATAAACCAATTTTCTCACTTAAAAACGCATAACAGAGATCTTTTTAATGTGAAGTGCAACTCTGGATTACAAATCAAGCTTAATATCATGTTTATTATTACATTAAGTGGTTCAAGGTAGACAGTAGGAAACCCTGGATCTAAGTTTCGTGCTTGTTAGAACTCGTCAGCAAAGCGTACCTTCAATCATGAGAGGACTAATGGTTTCTATGGGATTCAAAACGACGTTACCCAACTTCACAGTCTGATATATTACTCCTGAGACTAGATAAGCGTGGCAATGAGGTATATATACTCAGTTAGTGAGCTATAATCCTAAGATCTATTGTTAAATTGAATTATGATGAACACAAAAAGTGAATTGTAGTTATTTTCTCCGAAGCTGTCAAAAAATGATTTTCACAAGGAGAGTTGCGAAACGATGTTGATTAATATATCAACTGATCACTGAATTGTGACCAATGTTTATATTCACACCGAGACTCAAACCCATTGCTAATTGTTGCAAAAGCCAACGAGTAATACAATAAACTACTGACTGTAGATAACCTGTAATTGATTTAAGGGTTATGATATTAATCACTTATAAACGGTTGCGTATTTTATAACAAAAACTTTGTAACTACAGATAATGTCCAGACATTCGCACATGGTGGACATAAGCCATTATAGATTGATCGGAATTCACTCCTGGATATTTACGACGGAAAGATACACATTTATGTGGAACGAATAAGCTGTCAAAGGAATAACTATGACGATATTGTATTTTAGCAAAAGTGTCTGTGAATAAGCAATTGTATGCATGCGTGTGTTAAATGAAGTAATAAAGATGGAGCTTTTGGAATCCCCTAAAACCCTTTATGCTGTCTCGAAATTGATGTAAAATGAGGGCATGGTGAAATAAGCCTGGTTCATATCCCTTTGACTTTGAACACAAACAACTCTTTATACCTTTCAAATGTAGATCAACATTTAGTATGCTAAAAAGTGACCAACTAACAGAAAAAATTTGTTATTAAGTACCTTAGAGGTTTTAGTATTTCATAGTGACGAATGATGGTATGTTTAGTGAAAAATCTGAATATCCTAGATTTTGACACTGACAAATTAGAAATTTCATTTGTTACCTGAATTCAGTGTTGATTTATGAGAAGATACAAATGAGCAAAGGACTAACAGTTCTAAAAACTTTTTCACTAACTTGTCAACTGATTGTACTGCTTGCTTACTTTTTTTTTTACTTTTTATCCAATAAGCCAAATAATTTGATATAGCTAATGCATGTCAACTTTCTGATAATATTTGTAAAGAAAACACGTGAAAGATCGCAACATATTAGCATAAATGGGTTCATTCTAGCATTTTGAATATAAGTTATCTGTAGTAAAATATTCAAAACGTAACAGATACGATGAAAAACTAATTAAAACTGTCGTGATATTTCGAGAAATTCATACGATAGTAAATGCGTGACACTTCTTCCCCATTATAGATATCAAGTAGAAAAATATTTAATATATTAACTTAATATTTGGTAAGCTGTAATTTGAACTACAAAAAATTGAATGAAAATGTGTCCTTAAACATTTAGAACATATATATCTTATGAAGTTCGCAGAAATATATTTACTCTTTTGTCTGAACATCTGCAACCATCACTATGATGGCACAAACACTGATCTTACCACAAATTTAATTATTTGTTCACTAGTGAACCAAAAGAAAATAAAAAGTAAACGTCTTCAACAAGCAGACGCTGAACAAGTTGTTTAGAATGACAAAGGAAGTTCCGAAAAGAAAACACCTGGCTCAGAGAACTCAATACGGCCAAAATAGAAATAGGCAATTGAAATGAAGAGGGAAAATAATTTCTAGAATATTTAAAACATTTTTATGCAGTCATCGAAATTTTATCTTGTTTTTATTCAGTCTAATAACTTAGACACAAAGTCTTCTTTATACGCTTAGTTGCAGCATCCATGGAATGTGAAACCACCATTTAGATTTGCCACTATACCAAGTGGTGCTACAGAAGAGAACATCAAAATCAATTTTCCTGAAATGCACAAATACATGAGAAAATACAACAAATCCGATGTTGAAGACGGTCTCAAGGCAATGAAATCAGGGTATGTGCATTTCATAAAACTCTTAATAAGTAACAAACATGTTTCAGATAACTATCAAGATTGTGATCTGGTATACGATTTTTTAGCACCACAACTAATTTATGTAGAACGTCCTATTTTTATTCTGAAGCAAAAAAAGGAATGCTTACTGGACTATTTAAAAAATGTATCAGCTAAAAATTAAAATTTTACAATTATGATTAAATGTTTGAATGGTACAAAATAAAACTCATAATCAGATTAAACTTGAGACTGTCTTGATATATATTGACTGGTAATAGGCAACCATATTAGTGTCAAAATTTTACTCTTTGATAGAAATGACTGGAATTAATAAATTTCATTTAAAATATTGAGCATTTATAATTATGATTATCAAATGGCATTCATTGATCATAATGTACTGGACTATCCGCAACTTGTTACACTTTTGTCATACGTTAGGACAGTAATATATATATATATATATATATATATATATATATATATATATATATATATATATATATATATATATATATATATATATATATATATATATATATATAATTTAGATTATTCCAACTATTAACTTCCCAGTAACTGAAATTATTGTTAAGTAGGCACCAAACAAATCATAAAATAGATCGAGCATTCAAGTCTAAGAACCTAAGTTCTAACCGGAAAGTGGAAATTTCTGAACACCTACTACAGTATGGCTAGTAGGATTGGTAGCCAAAAAGAATTATGTTTCAAAAAAATAGAGGCAGCTAGCCCATACTTTCGGTTGATTTTCTTTAACTTATATAACAGAAAACAAACAATCCGTTTCGCAGCATGGGGTTGTGAAGATTGTTGAATTTTAACCAGATCATAAACCGATTTTTGTTAGGCAAATAATGAAAACCTGGAAGCACTGAATCGCCGTTCCATCCTAGTGTGGAACTCTACAGCAGTGCCCATTCAGTTATCTCCGTAACCACATACTGATAGTCAGCCAGTCACAACGTAGAACCCGGTACGTATGCATATAAATTTAAGTTGCCATACCTCATACTGATAATTATCATGTGTTCATTAGTGATCAGATTCGATAGGAAACTCCTGAAGTTCAAGTAAAAAGCAGTGACTAGTGGAGTTCAACTATTTTGAATGTGAGGAAGTTACACACCGAAGACAATGCAATTTAGTCAGGTAGTACCATCAGTTGTTTGAAGTTAGACTTCTACACCACTGAATCCTATATCAGTGATCTAGAGGTTACGCGTGAAACCGTAGGTCCCGAATCCGATTGCCGGCTTCGGGGTCGTGGATACGCACAGTTCAGGAGCTCCATACCGGATGAAAAGACCTTTCAACGTTTTCAGGGTTTTTTTAATGGTTGTTTAATCATTTTGTGATCTTCATATAAATCTATTAACTTTTTAAGGATTTTTCTTTTTTAAAACCATTATTTTAACTCTTATTAGACAACTGGATGCTTTTTTATATGATGCTAATGTATTGGATTATTGGGCGATGAAAGATGAAGGTTGTAAATTACGTACAGTTGGAAATTTATATGCAATGACGGGTTATGGAATTGGTTTTGCTAAAAATAGTCGATGGTTAACGAAAGTTAATTCACGCATTTTGGATTATCAAAAAAATGGTAAGTTAGATCAATGTATAAAATTTTCTTTTCTACATTCTGTAAGGTAGTTTCAGCAGCTTATACTCAAAATAATTATGCACTTTGCATATCTTGTATATTAAAACGGTTAAAATATGAAAAATAAGCTTCCTTGTAGTTGAGTTCTTCATATTTGTTAATGTGATCCATAGGTTCACATCCTTTCACTTCACAGATATGCCTTACATGAGTCTTACTGAAGACCAACGAACTAGTTACGTACACAAAATCTAAGTTGAGAACACTTCAGTCGACTTACCTTCAACATAAAACATCACTTAACTTAGTGATCAACCTGTAAACTTGGATCATATCAACAAGTGAATTTGGTAATAACATTGGTTTGGGTATTGACTTGTACTTATTTTTTTAAAACTCAAGTTATTTGTATTATAACTTCTAGAAAGTCGCCGTATGCACAGATGACAAAAGATCACAAGAAAGTAAAGTTTTCTAAGATAGAAAAATTCAATTCATGCTTCTAAACAATGAATACTTTTGTAATGGCCATTAAAATCTATTGTAGAAACAAAACAAAGTCCTATTTTGGAAGTCAAAACTAAACATTGTAATGTTTGTTTTGCTTAAGATTGATGAGATTAAGCTTTAGTTATGATATACTTCAAATATGCCTGAACAACAATTCAATAAATATATTATACTAAATAGCTGCAGTTTTATTTATGATTTTATGAGACGAGTTAACAATCACTTAACAGTAGTTGAATGTATTACTCATTATTACTTCATGTCTACTCTTTCGTTTAGGAAAATTGCAACGTTGGAAAAAATTTTGGCAAACAGGTTCATGCAAAAAAGATGCTGCTGTTGGGAATACAAATAAGACATTGGGAGTTAAGAATTTTATCAGTGCTTTCATTCTACTTGTTTGCGGAATGCTTATTTGCACTGTATTCTTGTTAATTGAATACACATTCTATTGGTATGCAAAACCAAAATTACAAAAAATCAATCAAGCCAATTGGTTCGGTAGACTTAGTTTGGTAAATTTGAACTAGGAATATAATTGTATTTAAATGTCACATGTTATATGATTGAAATAGTTAAAAATGTCACGCAATATTTTCAATACATATAAGCTATTTAACAAATTTTAGAGACTTTGAATTAAAATTCTTCAGATTTTAATCAAACTATTCACAAGTGAGTTATATTCTGGCTGATAGTTAGTAGTGAAGTCCAGGATGTGGTTACATTCCAGTCGAGAACCTCTACAGTTTATAATTATGTGGAGCCACAAGTTTATTAGGTATGTATATATCTTTACTGTAGTAACAAGCGGCATCACATCTTCATCCGCAGAAACCTCAAGTTTGTTCTATCTTTATAATCCTTACGTCAGACAAAATGTATGTTACTGTTAGCGGGACGTAGGCTGGATTAAAGCATGCTCAATGCATGATTGCTTTGGTGCACGCTGATTGGCTAATTCTTATCCAATCAGTGATAGCAGATACTCGGAGAACACTCTAGAACCTTCTCATGTAAAACTATAAATATGCTGACGTTTTTCCCTATTGTGCTTCTTACTGGCATCTTACTTCCATCTAACCTTGTTATTTGGAATATAATCTCTTTCCTGTTCAACCGTGTTCTGATATGGGGACTTGTCGAGTGAATCGGTGTCCAAGAATACTAAGCAATAGGAATAGCTGGGTTATACCGTAAGAAAGAGGTTATAACAGTGGCGACGGGGAAAAAGGAAAACAAATTCAAAATTCCCATATCAGATGACCAGCTTAACCGAATACTACAACAACAGCAAGCACAACTTGATGCACAAATGCGGTTGTTGGCGACTCTGACTCAACAGCTCAGTATCCACAGCTCGAGTTCACATGCTATTTCAAGTACGTCTTGTGATGCAGTTGCTAGCAGCATCCCAGAATTCATCTATGATCCCGGAAGTGGAAATACTTTTCTCACGTGGTTCAAACGTTGGGAAGATACATTTAGAACAGAATTCTGTAACCAAGACGATGCGTGGAAGACCCGATTGTTGGTACGTAAGTTGGGAAGCAATGAACATGCACGTTTTGCTGACCATATATTTCCAAAGTTACCTCCAGAGCTCAGTTTCGAGGAGACGGTATTTCAGTTGTCAGAGATATTCGGCGAGTCATCCTCGTTGTTTAGTATTCGATATCGGTGTCTAAATTTGGTGAAACGCGAAGCTGATGAATATGGTGTTCTAGCAGACATCGTCAACAGAGAATGTGAACGTTTCAAGTTACGCTCGTTGACTGATGACCAATTTAAATGCTTAATATTCATCAAAGCTCTTCAGTCACCACAAGATGCTGAAGTCAGGACTAGACTTTTAGCTCGGCTGGATCAAGACGCAAACGTCACACTCAGAACATTGACAGATGAGTGTAAGCGTCTACAAAGCATCAGTTGATTGAACAGGTAAATCCTAATTTAACCTGCGGTAGTGTAAATACTATTACTAGGTTAAAAGTTCAGAAGCCGGTAACAACTCGTAACAAACCAAGGACTGTATGCTGGTTATGCGGTGATTGGCATTATGCACGATTCTGTTCATTCAAGAAGCATAAATGTCAGGCGTGCAACAAACGTGGACATAAAGAAGGTCATTGTCCACCGAAGCGTACGTCTCAGCCTAAGAAGAAGCATAAACGTTCTCGACTTGTGAAATCAGCCGAGTCTAAATCTCTTTCTCTGGTAGCTGCCTTTCAAACAAACTATGACATTCGGAGAAAGTATGTTACCATCCAGATAAACGGCATATCAGCTCGTCTTCAAATTGACACGGCATCAGATATCACGTTAGTGTCTAGAAAAACGTATAACTTCCTGGGTAAACCGCCAATGAAACCATCTAAGAAAACGGCTGAAAACGCATCAGGTGGTGTGCTAAAACTGGTTGGTGAATTACAGTGTGAATTTTCCTTTAATGGAACTAACTGTACAGGAATATGTTACCTAACAGAACGGCCGAACCTTGATCTTCTTGGTCTAGATATGTTAGACAAACTTGGAATAATGGATGTACCAATTAACAGTGTTTGTAACGTGTCGTGTTCATCATTGGACACCCCAGTATTTCCAAAGAATACAGGTGAAAGGTTACCAGGAAAACTGAAAAGAAAGATACGAACACATTCCCATGTCATCCGTCCTACGCCAACTATTGAACCCCAACGAAACCTATCGATGGAGAATCAGTTCAACCGACATCATGGGGCACAAAGACGATTGTTCATGATGGGACAAAAAGTACTTGCTATGGTCTATCGTGGGAAACTTCCTACATGGACAGCTGGTCGGATCTTGAAAAAGAAGGGGAGTGTGGTTTACGAGGTGTCAGTTGGCTCGGAAGTTTGGGTACGTCATGCTAACCAACTGAAAGCAACTTCGATAGCCAGCAACAAAATTCAATATCGATTACCTCTTGATGTTCTGCTAGACACCTTTGAAATCAAAACGCCGGGAATAGACACGTCAGTTTCTGTGCAAAAGAGTGATACTTCTCTATTGCCTAGACGATGGACTAATCGAGAGCACAGGCCGGTCACTCAGTTGCAGTTGGACTCTAGCACCAGATCCTACGAATCTGCTCAAAGGGGAGGTGTTAGCGGGACATACGCTGGATTAAAGCATGCTCAATGCATGATTGCTTTGGTGCACGCTGATTGGCTAATTCTTATCCAATCAGTGATAGCAGATACTCGGAGAACACTCTAGAACCTTCTCATGTAAAACTATAAATATGCTGACGTTTTTCCCTATTGTGCTTCTTACTGGCATCTTACTTCCATCTAACCTTGTTATTTGGAATATAATCTCTTTCCTGTTCAACCGTGTTCTGATATGGGGACTTGTCGAGTGAATCGGTGTCCGAGAATACTAAGTAATAGGAATAGCTAGGTCATAACCGTAAGAAGAGATAATAACAGTTACACAAGAAATTAAAGTCCTCTCGCATTTCATTTTACGTGTATAGATTCCAGTGCACTTGTATTTTATTGTCGGAAAAAAGCAAAGAGAATGTATCTGATGAGAATAAAATTATCTGGTTGTTTGTTAGATTACAAATATCTATTTATAAGTTAGTCAGTGTTCGTTATCAACTCAACTGACAAAATTCAAGGTCTTACAAAATGTTGTAAACTGTTTGGCTCAAAAGTATAGGTATAAATTGAAAGAATTAATAATATTAAATAATAAATAATAGTCGATAAATCACAAATACGTTACGTATATTATATGGAAAAGGTACTCCTCAATGTTGACAAACTATAAGAAAGCTAGGAGAGATGGGTAGAAAAACTTGTATGAACATAACTAAAATTTGAAATGCATTAAAACGTCAGTGATATTTTTGGGAGTTATGCAACTATCAACATTCTCAACTCTTATTCACATTTAATGATTGATGCACAGCGAACGTGATGCCAAGACAGTATTATTCTAATGTGATGTAGTGGATTGATTACAAGATACGTTATTTAAAATTTATACCTCAAAGCAGCATTTTTCACTAATTTAAAAAATGTAATGTAATTAGCTTACTACAGAAAGGAGAATAAAAATACCCATAAAGATATTACGGTATGTCATAATTTGAAAAATTATTGAGATTTGCAGGTGAATCACATATATACAATCGAAATCTTTTTATTAACACAAATCTAATCAATGAAATAGAGGGGCTGCAAAGATTGCTAAATCATGTAGTGAATTCAGCTAAGCGAAAGCAGTTAGTATTACCCAGTTGTTCTGATCCTGTGGTGAGATATTATTGATCAACAACATGAACTGATTGTATTTATAAATGTGAACCACTGGATGCCAGGACAGCCTTCTAAAAGTAACCCATTCCCTTAAAGCTCTTGAGTTCAATTCCTGAGAAAGAGTAAATACACAGCACACATTAAAATACTTGTGCACAATTGCCTGATTTCTGTTGGTTAACAGGCTAAAGTCAACACGTGAAGAAAACTAATGTTAGTAAGCCAAAACAAGTAGTCTATTGACATAAATTTTTCACGATAAATTAATTCACAACATATTATTGTTAAATACTGGTCGATTGTTGTTAGCATTTTGTCAATTAACCATGATTATCTTATATAAACTTTTCTACATTTAGACTGCGAATCATACATGCTACTTGTCTGAACAAAATAATCAGATTGTGAGCGTGAAAATTGCCAAATATAAATGCGATAATCCAATTTGTGATATGAAATCAAAAAACTATGCTAAACAAGTTGAATTATTACAAAATCAACTGGGTGAACTGCGAAAATCTTTACAAAAACAGAATTCACCAATTAAACAATGCAATAAGTAAGTAAACTATTTGTTCTGACTGTAAGTTTTACTGCTAGACATCATTTGTAGATGATTAATACGCACACATTGGTTCATGCAATGACCTTACAACTATGCTAGTTCTTGTATGAATATCAAAGTAGAATTATACACAAAACAAGGCAAGTGGGTAAAGAGGAAACGCTTAAAACTGTTACTCATTAGTCGAAAGCTGAATGTCCTAAACCAATAAATCACAAAAACTAGATCTTATTATGGAAATCACTATCTTTATTTACATTACCTACTTTGTAAGGCTTAAAGATCCTTAATTATGTGAATCATGTATGATCACGACTCATCTACGACGTAGGACCAGGCACATATATGTATCGGTTCAAGTTTCCACACCTCATTGGCACAAGATGAAAACTAAATTTATATAAACAGTTGATTCAATCGTAGCAACAAAAAAAACATTTCACATAAAGATATGATACAGAGAGAAATAGTTCGTAGAAAGAAAGGTTTCAGGTAATTTTAATCCCACAGTTTAAGGGAAAGCAAAAAGTGTATACACCTACGTCATTTTGGTCGATTCTGAGCCATGTCACCCAGTCTCCGACCATTGGTTACGATTGTCGCGCGGACCCAACCAAGTAGTCTGCATCTACCAACATGGCTCAGACCAGAAGTTAGTGACTTTATGAACTGATGCCAAGTTTTGGTTTGGCCGCCATTAACTTTCCTCCATCCGTCTCCAACACTAGTCATCATTGCGCGTCGTGGTAATCGGTGGTTTGGCATGCGTAACGTGTGGCCCGACCATCTCAGTCGATGTAGACTCACAACCTCATCAACTGATTGAACATCATTCCCTAATACTCTGTGTCTAACCTTACTATTAATTACCCGGTGATTCCAGCAGATGTTGATAATATTTCCAAAAAATATGTGATCAAATACTGGTGAGTTGCGAGTATCTTCTACTCTTAATGGCCACATTTTGCAGCCGTAAAGTAGAACAGTAAAACTGCTGCGCAGTATACTCGTCCCTTGATCGATAGACTGATATCTCACCTTCACTATAGGTGACGTAAATAGGAAAAAGCTAAACGAGCTTTTAGAATCCATGCAGAGATTTCGTTACACAGCAACCTATTAGGACTGATCAAACGTCGACGCGCTCGACTACTCCACTCCTGTCCTTAGTTCAGGAGTTGATGCAGGCCAGTTCTGAAGCAACAATTCACATTTAGGGGAGGGAAGAAACGCATTCCAAGCATTCTGGTATTGTTGCTCAGTGCCACCAGAAGACTAAGCATTTTGTCAGCATCGTCACCAAACAGACCTATTGAAGGTTATCCCCGACCTTATGGGATAAAATCTCAAACTTTAGAATCTCAGAGCTAGCACGTTTGCCTTCAGACTTATGTACTCGCATCGGCGGTACATATACTAAAATTGGAACGATACAGAAAATAGTATGGCCAGTGCGCAAGGATGACCCGTAAATCGTGAAGCGTTCCATATTTTTGCCCCCAAATGCCCTAGTACGGTCGAAATGCTCTCACATGGAAACGCGTATATAGCCTCTGACAGGGATGTTGTTTACAAAATTGAGAGGACCGGGTTAATGGACACGGAGAGTTCACCTAGAGGAGTTGGAAAACCCTGATTCCAAACCAATGGTGCACATGGGATCCAGTATCCTGAAGGAACAAATGGCGTATGAACCAATCGTTGGTCACCGACCACCACGGGACTGCATCTCCTTACGATGATCCACTGCCTTGTGGATTAGACCTTTAGGTCGAAGGCTCGGGGTGCCCCCCTAAGAAAACCACCTGCTTCGGTTCGGACACCCGGGCAGTATCACAGTCCAAACACAAATCTAATAAGGCTAAGGTGGAGCATGTGTATGTATCTGGTGCCTCCTTCTACCAATATCTGTGTGTTCAAATAAAAAAATAAATAATGGATAGAGTAGAGTGATCAACATTTTAGAAAACTAGTCAGACTAAACTGATTTCAACAAACTATGCATAAACGTATGCACTAACACTTCACTTTTATTATTTTCTTAGTTTACATGGGAATCATTTTCAGAATAAAATAATAACAATAGATCAATGTGAGTATCCTAATGGGAAAAAAAGACCTGCCAAGAAATCTGGTCAATCATCCCAATCAAAAGTGCCAAAAAGTGGTGATAAACGTAGATTAAAAATGAAAAACCACTCCATCGCAAAGCCTATTCTTAATAACAATGTTAATATTCATACAAAATTGAATACAGAAGGTTATCTAAAAGCAATAACAGCCACAACCACTACTACTACTATTACCACTCAAAGAGAGCACATCGACCGATTATCGGAAAACGCACATCATAAAGTAACTATTATACCCGTTGTTGATCACTATACAAATTGTAATGAACATGAAAATTATCACACAATATCACCAAACAATACAGAAATACAATATGTGATCCTACCAAAGTTAGATTCATCACCAAATCGACGAAGACGATTTATTAAATCGGAATCGGTCAGTCCTTATCATAATATATCAGAATGTCATACAAATGTATATTTTGATACAGTTGACAATGTAACAACATTGAATAAAACACAATCAGTTTTACGAGTAATCAACCCAAATGATAAACTTATTGATTCTAAAGAAAATAATCCGGATAATTATTTCGATCACAATCCAATCGTTAGTGCGAGTGATTTGGAACAGTATTCATCTTTAACAAACATTTTAAGTAAAGTAGGTAAAAATTTGATATCAGTGAGCCCAGATCAACAAGAACATGAACAACGTAGTACAAATTGTCTAGTTGAGAAAGAATCTGTCTTGTGAAAATAAAGTTTACTTTGTGAAAAAGCAAGTTCATTTTTACACATCAATTCAGCCCAGGATTTCTAGATTTTTAAGCTTATAATCGTGTCTATTGATGAGTAAAATTAAATGAATGTTTAATGTTCAAGTGGATGATATTGTGGATATTACATCAATTTAGAGATAGTTTTCACCATAGACTGACATAAATTAAGGTACCGTCAATAATCGGAAGGGACTAAACAATTTTATCTTAGTTTTGGATTCTTCTGACGTGCACATCCACAATCACATTATTATAGGTACAAATCGTGATAATTACCAGATTACATGTGAGTTTTTAATGAAATTTCGTACAGCTGAGCACATTTATTCTATAAAAACGTGTGAAATATTACTATATCGAGGGTATATAAACAGGATGCACATATGTCGGCAAAATCTGATCAGGATTTAGTCAAGATTATCAGCAGGACAATTCAAATCCTTTTTAATAATAAAAATACCATACTTGTTGGGCAAGTGGGTGGCCAACTGAACTCAGTAGTTCGGTGGATAAAACAGGGTACAAGGTTTGAGTCCTAATGTGAACGCCAACACTGGAATGTAGATGTATCCAAATGAGTCCCAAATGGAACGAAGTGCGCTTTTTAGATTTCTCTGATAACCATAAATACATTTATTTTATAATAAGAGAATTTTGATAACTTGACATATATTGGAGTCTCCTCAAATGAAGAATACTGTTCAAAGACCACTATTATTGAAGATGTTTGTTACCAATCATTTTCCTGTTTCAAAGCCTAAAGGAGTGTGTACAGCTGATAAAGATATACTAAGTGTTACTTACTTACGCCTGTAATTAACTGGGAGATAAGTAACCAATGGCTAGGTGAATAGCTTCTTATAACAATTTACATACAAGTTCATCCATTAGTTATAAGTTTTTCACAGATAGGTTTTCGTAGTGTTCATTCTCTTTAGTAAACCAAAGAAACTGAAAATTGATGGTTTTTGCCACTCACCTGGTCGAAAATAAATAATTCGACTGAAATGGGATATGTTGAGGTTAAACGATTAACAAACTAGTCTTAAAGTAATCATCGTATTGTTTCACACTATTCAATGATCTAATTCTATAAATTGAAATTTTATTCTGGACACTAAAATAAGACACTGGACATTGAAAGCATTTGAATTTGTATTGGTTAGGTTTTGATGAACACTGAGACTAAATAACACGACGTTAGTTACCATCTAACGGCAAATAAGCATCATTGACAAATCACTACAAAATATTATTTGAAGCTAAAGATAGGTTAGCTGCATAGTAATTCTGGCTGCAGTGATGAGTAGCATAGTTGGAAATATCCATAATAATAATTTCCCAACGATAGGAATATCCCACGACTTTAAGACTAACTCAAAAATTCATTTCACAAAAGCCTCTAACTATCGAGCACTATCACTAATTATTTTCAGATGTATATTTTAAACATCTCCAGTAATACATTTTGTAATTTATAAACTTTTATATCATTTTTTACTCTCGATTTCTGGCCCTGTCTTAGCAAAAATCTAGGAGTCAAATGGATTGGTTGGGTATTGGACAAGTCCCTTGGGAATGAACAATAAGCAGAGACGATCGCAATTTTCTTCAATTTAAGGCAGATTTTGCGTCTGAATTTCTTCCACCACTTGAAAAAAATCTTACCCTTTAAGCAACTTGACGAAAATTATCAAATTAAGGCAAATTATCTAGGGATTTAAAATACCCCATAATATATAAATATATAGGGTAGAACCAAATTGTATAACGATTTTTTTCGAATAGAACGCAAATGGAGAATAATCTATGGCAGGGAGTAAGTGTAATTCGTTTTCTCCTAATAGGAAAAGCAATTCAGTAAAAATCAAAATAGAGATAATCAGTTTCCTGGTTCTGCTCGAATTTGATCAGAGCGCCGTTTATGTATTAATTCACTCATTTCTCTTTAAATTTTGAATTTTAACGCCATTTCTGTTCATTTCATTCCTTAATTGTTTAAATTAAATGATTAGCTTATTATTACTACTACTACTGATATCATTCTAATCTTTTATTCACCTTACTAATCTTCTCTTGTCTTAGTGTGACATTTTTAGAATGATACCAATTCGTACTATCTCATACAATGCTTAAAACTCACTGACCAATCAATCATTTATTAGTATTCAAAGAAAAAAATATTTCTTAAGGATTGTCTTCTCTAATTTATTATTATAAGTTTATACGAAGAAATTCAATGAGTTGGTTGCCAGAATAAATGTATCACTTTAACTAAAAATTATTTAGATGATAAAAGCGACTGTGCAGAACTGAATAAACATATTCTAGAATCGATTCCAGAATGCACGCCAATTTATAGGTATCATTAGATTGGTACAAACGGTTAGGCATTAATGGAAAAAGAGTAAATTACATCAGATGTGATTTATGAATTGCTCTCTGCCCCCAAATGCCCTGGTACGGCCGAGAGTGGGGAAAGTCAGCTCTCCCTCTCGAAATGCTCTCACATGGATACGTGAACATAACCACTGTAGGGAAGTCATACTCACTGCCTTCTCGTGCCGGGGATGTTGTTTACAAAATTGAGAGGACCGGGTTGATGGACACGGAGAGTTCACCTAGAGGAGTTGGAAAACCCTGATTCCAAACCAATGGTGCACATGGGATCCAGTATCCTGAAGGAACAAATGGCGTATGAACCAATCGTTGGTTACCGACCACCACGGGACTGCATCTCCTTACGATGATCCACTGCCTTGTGGATTAGACCTTTAGGTCGAAGGCTTGGGGTGCCCCCCTAAGAAAACCACCTGCTTCGGTCCGGACACCCGGGCAGTATCACAGTCCTCACACAAATCGAATGATCTATGTGACGCATATCTGTTTGGTGCTTCCTTGTACCAATGTTTGTGTTTGAATAAATATATAAATAATGAATTGCTCTGGCTAAACATCAGTGACTTGATTGTTAATAATTTGAGATATATATGTATATAAACAGTATGATGAACAATGCCGTTTTTATTATACAATTTTCAACTCGAACCGTTTTTATGGTACTAAAACATTGAGAACCATAGTTATTTGAAGCGACAGGTTTATCAAGCTGGTTGTAGATTTCAGTTAAGCAAAAGTGTATAAGATTAACTTAGATTAAGCTCTACCTATTAGCTCGATCACTTAAATGAGATAATACTGTGGAAACTGCATAAGTGGATAGTCATTAAATCGTGCATTACCTTGAGTGAGCTTTTATTCAATTTTAATTATCATTCTCGTGTAAAGATAAACGCTGTCAAGATTAGTTGAGACTACTTCTCTGGATGAATCTTTCAATAACAGATAGAGCACAATAAATACTGTTAATAAAATACCCAACATATTGCAAAAAAGCTAATAACTTATACAAATATTAATGGTATACAATTTGGATTAAAAACAGTTAATATATACAATATTTCTGCCCTTTCTTATGTTTTCATGTAGTGAGAGGTTCATCCATATTATCATTTAATAAATTACTAGCTTCATTAAGATGACAAGCTAGTAAAGATAAATTCTGGTTGAAACTTGTTAACTTCTCAATGTTGTTCTTCTACAAACCATAATTTAAATGATATACTGATAAACAATTACCGAATCCAAGACTAACTCCATAAGTCTTTTTCGGAGATTGAACGAGCTAGTAGCTAAAGACTGACTAGCTAAACAGAAGTCCAGTGACATAATCGTTTCAACTGCTTTTCTGAAATGGAAATAGATTACGCAACTCTCTTCACTAACTTGTGAGACATAAGTGAAATTGGTAAGTAAGACTCTTCCTTATCCATTGTAACTAGATGTTTAATTAGGTCATCGTGTTTACTAATGATGTTTTCAAAACTTCTAACTAATAAATCCAGCAACTGGTATAGCTCCGAACTTCCATGATAATATGAAGACTTTGAAACATCACTTTTAACAATATTCTAGTGAGTTAAAGTATCAGTTGGATAATCTCATAACGAACTGATATCAGCGTAAGTTCGTTTGAAACTAAATTGCTAGCATCAAAAAGGCGGTTTGGAACTGAAGCTTCAAAATCCTCTTCATAAATAACGGGAAATCTCTTAATTCAAAATCGGAAAATATATTAGTTAGATATGAACACGAAATATGTTTGAAGTGGTCAACTCATTGTCAAAGAATAGTTAACTCTAATTCGACCCTAGTTCATCTTAAAATACATAATCATCACAATGTAAATAAATAGTGGTTAACATACTATGCTATCGAACGCATTTTGTACGATGGTCAGTGACATTATTTATTTGCCTAGATCACAGTACTTGTAGTAGGTAAGAATAAGTAATCCCTTAACTGATGACTTAATCTTTACAGGGAAACAAAAATCAGACTACCAGGAAGGACAAAATGAAAAAGAAACCAAGTGGTCGCAAAACACTGCAACAGTCTAACGGAGTACAATGAAAAAATGCGTCTGTTCAACTAGGTATAAAATCGTTCCATTTTACTTAACGTGTGAAACCACTGGTCACTATTACTTGATAAGCCACAACCAACTAGTTTACACCGGCCGAGAAAGCTCAGACCAACGGTCAGTAACTTTAAAAAATGAGGAAACATCTTGGCTTTTCATTAATCTACCATGCCAGCCAGCATCTCACATCGAGGTAAACAGAGACCGGGTATACATGACGTATGTCCCAAGGATTCACAATCTTATTAGTAGATTCTCCATCTTTACCTAGCATACCGTGGCTAAAACGCTTAACTTCGAACAGGTTTTGTAGAGTTAGTCCCTAAACTACATAATTCCATTTAAGAGCTTAAGTTGTATTACGAACCACACTAGGACGTAGCTGAAAAGTAAACAGACTGATAGCCAGGTTTGAAATAAGTAAATGTTTAGGATATTTGTCTGGAGACAAGCTTTAGTAAGCAACTAAACTAGGTATAGTAGGAGCGCATGAAAACCGCTATTCAGAGAGTAAATGTGATAATCCATAGCATCCGCCCAGTAGCTAGCTGAGTTACTGAAGCTGCAGACCAGCATGCCACCATACTGTGACATATGCGCAACCATGATTAAGCAACGTTTATCACTTCGGTAAGACAGCATATAACGTTTTTTGGGGGAAATGGCACTAAAACCCGATATTTCCCCAGACCTGGAGAAATTTACCAATATTTCGCCAAAATTCCCCTTTAACCTTGATCAGGGTCAGTTGACTTTGAGGGATTCCTTAAAGTTCTTAACCATTTCCCTAAACATTCTTGAAGGTCGATTGACTTCGTGAGTTCCCCCAAAATTGGGAGCTCGTGTGCACATGATTTTGATCCAAACACTGATAAAAACCACGAAAGCCTAATAAACGACCAGAGTTCATATATATGAAGTGAATCTAACGCAAGGCACAGAATGGACTTAAGAAAAGCATGTTACGCAGATTCCCTCTCGTTCGCCGTTAACATCTTAAATTGAAAAACCAAGAACGTTGTGTTAACATGCCTCAGAGCGAAAGCTACAACGAAAATACATTCATTTGCTTCAAAATCCACTAATAGTACCCAAAACATTTACTTACATGTTTATCACTATTGTCACCAAGCCCCTCCAGTAGTTTTTCGGTTAGGGTCATTAGGGTTCGGACACAAGGTCACGGAAGGGCATCCAGATTGCCCGCACCTGACAGCAAACATGACTTCTCGTTACTTACCCTGATGGATCAGTGTTCACTAATAAGAAAAGTTGGTTAGCCTATGTGACGATCATTGAAGCAGGTAGTTACATACTAGGAGACGATAAAAAGAGACTGAAGATTCGATCACTTCTTGAAGAAGTTAAAAAATTGTAACCAACTTAGTACTAATTCGTTGAACATATTCAGATATTGAAATCATGAACCGATTAGTGTTAGAGCAACACAGAAAACCTTTAAGCACTGGATGGCCTTTTTGTCCTAGTATGGGACCCCTCTGTGTCACCATGTTTTCAATAGTGGTCTAATACTAATCTGTTCATAATTTCAGTGAAACCCAACATTCTCCACAATTCCATATTGATACCACATATTTGCGAATCGTTCGATAAGACTTTGATCGGCTTGTAGGAAGCAGCATCCCATATAGAGTCTTTAATAGGTGATGCATCAAATGTAAGGTAGTTAGAGATCTTAAGAAGTAACTTTGGCACATGAGACACTTCATCAGTCACTATATTGAGGTGGACCGTTCTCTGACTTAATAACCTGAGGCTTCTCTGATTCTAAGGTGTTGAGCTCTTGAGTCTTACATTGATGGTATACTTGTGAATATTGCTTTGAACTCATAGAGTCAGTATGCATTCAGTATAGTTTATTTTCAGGTAATGAACTTCGTGCCACTTAGCTAGCTTATCGCTGCGGAGATCTAGGATGTCAATGTTACTATGTACTGCCCCCGAACCTTCATAACTTATGCAAGTAGGAACGATGACGATCCAAACAGTAATGGTGAGTTTATCAACAAAGAGTAACAAGGAAACTATGAGTGTGAACTGAGACACACCGATTTTCTTGGTTTCCCATTTGGATATCGTCACATTTGCAAAATATTTTTAGACTAGAATTGTGTTCCTTCACAGTAGCAAGCCCGACGACGACGAACCTAACGCGGCAAACCACGTCAGTGAACAACCGTCTACTTTCGACGAAAAAACTCGGCGAAGCCTGTACAGCACGACATGAACATACTCAAGTGGTATTATCGACACTTGGTTCTCTGGTCACTTCTGCTCACTGACCTATCTAGTGGATTGTTTGATTATGATTCAAACAGTTTTCATAGTCTCATTATCACACTAATATCATATTATCAACTAACGTGAAATTATTATTTTTTTGTGCTGACATTAAACCATGACAATTACGCAGTCTCATCACTCACAGAACAAATCATAATTTTATGAATATTCCACTCATGTAACGACATTCGGAACTCACTGGACTATTTTTATTATTCGATAACGTAAATTTATCCTGCTTCAAGTGAATTCGTTCCATTTTTCCCATGTCACTCTTACCTTATTACAACAATCATTCATATAGTTCAGGTCATTTTCGTGTTATCATGCCACGTATGTTTCATCTTGATATCATCTATTACGTCTGTGGACGTCTTTAACTCTGATAAACCTTTGGTAGGATAGGTCACTTGTATTTTGTCCTGGATCATCTATCACATCAATGGCTTAATTATTATTGTTCATTTTTTGTGGATATATAGCCATTACATGCCACATGTTTCTGACGTTCCTACTAGCTGCTCGTAAACCGAACAACCTGCAACCTTCTAAGTAGATTGGCGGTTTACATGCATTTACATGCACACGAATCGTCAGTCTAAGCAGTTGAGCGAACATCGTGTACGCTGATAATAATATGGTCGCAACTACCCCAACGCTGGCAACGGTTAGCAACTCAATCATAGACATAAGTTTGAAGTCATACCTCTGGTAGTAGAAACGTATATTCTCGATATGCAATCGCTTTTCTACTTTTTCAACGACAATTTGAACCACTTTCGTCTAACCAATAATCCTTATTTTAATGTCTAAACATATTGATTATTCGACACTGCATTAATAGCCTCTTAGTAAAGATCAAGTGCACCTTATCCATTCGTCCATATGTATAACTGTATACTGCATCATTCCTTGTCCATGAAACTTATTCGATTGCTGCCATTACTATTCTATTCCCTTCAGATATATATAGTTTAGAAATAGTTTCTCAAAGATACACTCTTGCTCGTCACATCTAGGTAAGTTTCACTCTCCTATAATGAACATATGTGTTGGCATTTTTATCATGCCTTAGTACGATTTTGTAACAAACGAGGTCGAGCGCATCTCCCTCAAACCACACTAACCACTCTAGGCTCCGCGTCCAAGTGAGAGAGCAACTCTGAGTATCTCATCTATGCAGTCACTTTTCTCTTCCTCTGGTTATTCTACCAATGCATACCCAGCGATAACTCGATGCATCATTTTATGACGCAAAAGACAACGTACACTGAATTTGCACTTTATGAATATTATCCATCGCAGTACAGCAACGTATACCACCCACCAATACAGTTGTCATTTTACGACTGGATTATTCGTGTCCCATATAAGCTCCATGTAAGTGAATTCGAATATATTAGTCGCTAATAGACGCTATTTACCCTACTATGGCTTATTAAGACGACTTCATATTTCACGGTTCTTTATCCCTATATTCAGTCGGCACCACAAAACGATTCCCGTTATAATCTGCCTTACTGATTTTCACAATTTACTCAGCTGTCATACCCATAGAAAATTTACTACTCTTTTTGGCTGTTTTTAAACGCAACTAAATTTCGTAAATGTGCCCTTCAGCCTAGCAACCAATCAGAATGAGGCGGGATTTATTATATCCGTCACCTTTGAAAGCAATGGCGGTTGGCTTTCTCAGTTCTGTGCTTTTTTAGTTATTTCTTTTGTGTAGCTACAGAATTTAATGTTTTGATGTGCTAAAATGCCGCAGTTAGTGTCATGTTCTATATGTTGGCGTGAAATTTATTTCAAATCAGCATTGTTTTTTGGTTTTTTCTGCTTCTACTCAAGTCAATGTATTTCTGCAGCCAAGATGGGTAGTTTTGTGCTTTAAAATAGTAATCGGTTTTGTATTGACTTGTTTTCTAGATATCCAAAGCCGAAGTTCGTTTTTTTAGCTAAAATAGCTGTTGCTGCCGTCTGTGACTAACTGTCCGCATGTTCGTTCCTACCTGTCCTTTATGATGTTATCGGCGAAATGAAAGGAAATGATCTCGGGTTTGTAATTTTCTTCAGTATTATCGACAGCACTATCCCGCCAACGAGTCAAACTAATACTGATTGCCTAGCAGTAGGGGATATCAGTATTGTTTTCGAAAGGACCCAGACTTCCGACAGCCATAAACGAAGTCAAAAAAAGCTACCTATCTATTGCAGAGGGTTTATAATAATAAATATGCTATAAAGCAGTAGTAAAGGGGTTGTACTCATTGCGTAGTGTGTCAAAGCAAGCTTAACATTGAAAAGCCGGAAATCTGCTATAATTGTGTAGTGTATGTTTGCTCTTTTGGCCATTAAAGAAAGCCGAAGGGTCATGATCAGGGAGTAAAAAGGTAATTAACTGTTATTAAGCTCAATTTTTATAGATCGTATTTCACCACTTGCAAATTTGTGTTTTTTTACGTTATGATGTCAACCGTTGCCTAATATGTTCACCCTTACGATGAAAAGTACATGCAAATTTTCACCTTCATATTCGGATTATTTTCGGACAACTGTTTCCCAGTTTGAGTGCTTCGTACGCCCTGGGAGACTAGATTTCTATATTATTCGTAGTCCCAGTATAACTTTCTCACTCAGTAAGTTCAAAGTAGACAATAGTCTTTCTAAATAAGCATGTTAATCTAATATCCGTATTCTCTATTTCAGTTAATCGATGAAGACATGTACCATGTGCATCTGCTGTGTACTGCCATTTTACTCCAATTTTAACTTATATCGTACTTCTGAAAAATAAAATCACTATATGCAGCAAATACAGACTTATTTGTTTCGATGGAGGTAAGGGGGTTCATGTGATTTTCAGGACGACTGTAGTAATATTCTCAATAAAGAGCTAAGTGAGTGAGTAGACCAATATAAAGTACCATACAGAGTACCTTTGAGTTACTCGTGTTCCATTGGTGTCGGTAGAAGCATTACTTGCTTATCATATGACATTTGAATAAGGAGCTATGAGATTAGACGCAGGGACGGTTAGGATGTGTGATGCGTGTCCACCCATCAGTTGCCGTGGCAACGGGTGATCTTATCCGCAACGCAACCATGTAAACTTAATGTACCGGTCATCTGTGCGTTCAAGTAACCACAGATTTTGACATTTCATAATGTATTTTTAATTAAATAACTAGATTATATAGCTAATTTTGATCTTTTTTTATATTTTTATTCGCCACGTTCGACTGCGTTACACTGCACGCCCATTGCATACTGGGATGATATCTCAAGTCATAGTGAGTTTATTCACATAGTTGATTGTTTCCAGATAGACTGTCAGTGCATGATTTTACTGTAGAAAGGTTTATTGTACTATAAACTATGTTTTTATGAACAACTACATGTTGTTTTCAGTCAGAAAGCAATATATATATTCTTTGTCTTCTGTTCGGTAAGTTCAATTGGCCTATTTTTCGTGTTTTTGTTTTATCGCCCTAATTATGTCCATTTAACTACTTTAAGCAATATGCCTATGCAAATGAAACAATAACTATGGCGCTTGCTTAGTTTAACATTATTGGTTGTCGTATAATTCAGTTTAGTTGAAAGAATTATGGTATACTTAAGTATAGTGTTTGAAGTCTGTAACGAAACAGATCAGCCTAGTAAGTAGAGTTGCCTGTTTCTGATGAGTATACTGATTCAAATCAGTCTGATTAAAAATAGGAAAAAAGTGCTTTTGGTACTGTTGCTGTCATACATTATAAGATATCGATAAGTATGTTTGGTGTTTATTTCTAGATTGTACATCTATCACTGACCATATTTCATGATCACTGTCATTAAACAATTTCCCCAGCAATAACATCGGTAGCAGGATAGCTAAGTATCTGAGCTTTTATTTGCCCGTAGAAGAGCAGTATACAGTCTTAGAAGATGAGTGTTCTGTATTTCAATTAAATGCAGTTGGCTGTGGACAAATGTTAAGAATCTTTTTGACAACTAGGACTCTTAGTTCATCAAACACTAACTCTGCTTGTATGTCTCCCTGTTAAACTAGATGCAGATACATGGTAATACTTAAATGAGAGCAAAATAATAAAAGCATTGAGATACGGTATTAAGTACATGTTATGCTTTGCACAATAAATAGCTGACCTGACCTAATATTCATGAACTAAAGGTAAATCACAACTGCATAAATTCTTTGCTAAAATACATGTAATTTGGTTATTTATCTATTCCACATTTCTGACTAAATTCATTACTGTTTTCTCATTTAGAATGCAACAGGACTGAGTCTTCACAGATGTTAAGAACTGTTTCGCCCTTAGAACTATGGCCCTATGGATCTGTTTACGGGAGACCCAACTAACAGCAGATTATAAAAAGGATGCTGGATGTCCATTTTAATCTCACAACCACTTCCAGTACTTTTTGAGTTACTTCTTTTACCCTTTTGTTTGGAAAAAACAACAAAAACTGCAGCTTAACATTACAAATGCAACTTTTAGACTGGAAATTGGTTTAAACCTTTGTTTCATATTCGATTCTTAATGAAAGTTCTCGAATAAATTTTTGAACCTAATGCTACTTTGTTTTATCTACTTAATCGTTGCAAGAAACTTGTGATAATCGAGCCTCTCATCACCTAATTCATGTGTTCAGGCTTCCGTGTCTATTAGCAGGGGATCACCAAAACCTCCAAGCAGGAACCTAGGTATGTTAACAATAAAAGATCCAGTCGCCTCCCAAATGACTCCTGGGAAGTCGCTTGGACTAGTTCGGCGGGCAGCGAACTCCAGCATTCGACAACTCTTAAGGAGTAGAAGTTGCGTCTACAGTCCATTCTGCTATGTCGTGTCTCTAGTTTCTGGGACTAAGCTCAAATAGGTGTTTAAGAAAATGTCCAGAAGTGTTAAGGATCCTGTAAGTAAATAGGTCACCTCTAAGACGTCTATACTTTAATGAGTAGAGGTTAAGTGATTGGAGGCGCTCTTCATAGGGTGATTTGGTGCATATCTCCGTCACTTTCTTAGGAAACCTACAGGCTCGGGTCCTCTCACAACTTATTCTAGCCACCGTGAGTTGCCACGAAAACTGATGGATGGACACGCGTTACACATCCTAACCGTCCCTGCATCTAATCTCATAGCTCCTTATTCAAATGTCATATGATAAGCAAGTAATGCTTCTACCGACACTAATGGAACACGAGTAATTCAAAGGCACCCTGTATGGTACTTTACATTGGTCTACGCACTCACTTAGCTCTTTAGTGGGAATATTACTACAGTCCTGCTAAAAAACCCATGAACCCCCCTACCACCATCAAAACAATGAGTCTGTATTTGCTGCATATAGCAATTTTATTTTTCAGAAGATATAACAGCAAGAATTGGAGTAAAATAACAATATACAACAGATGCACGTGGTACATGTCTTCACCGAGCAACTGAAATAGAGAATACGGATATTAGCTTAACATGCTTATTTAGAAAGACTAATGTTTACTTTGAACTTACTGTGTGAGAAAGTTATACTGGAACTGTGAATAATGTAGGAATCTAGTCTCCCAGGGCGTACGAAGCACTCAAACTGGAAGACAGTTGTCACAAATTAATTCGAATATGAAGTTGAGAATTTGCAAGTACTTTTCATCGTAAAGGTGAACATATTAGATAACGGTTGACATCATACCGTAAAAATAACAAATTTGCGAGTGGTGAATCATGGTCTATAAAAAGCTGAGCTTAATAACAGTTAGTTACCTTTTTACTCCCTGATCATGACCCTTCAGCTTCCTTTTGTGGCCGAAACAGCAAACATACACTACACACTGATAGCAGATTTCCGGCTTTTCAATGTTAAGCTTGCTTTAACGCACTACGTAATGCGTACAACCCCTCCATTACTGCTATGTGGCATATTTTTTCATAACAAACCCTCTGCAATAGATTGGTAGCATCTGTGAATTTGTCTATGGTTGTCGGAAGCCTGAGTACTTTCGAAAACAATACTGACATCCCCTACGGCTAGGCACTAAGCATTAGTTTGACTCATTGGTGGGATATTGTTGTCCGCAATACTGAAGAAAATTAAAAACCGGAAATTGTTTCCTTTCATTTTGCCGATAACATCATAGAGGAGAGTTAGGAATGAACATGCGGACAGTCAGTCACAGGACGCAGCAACAGTTATTTCAGCTAAGAAAAAACGAACTTCGGCTTTTGATATCTTGAAAACAAGTCAAAACTAAACCGATTTCCATTTTAAAACATAAGACTAACCAGCCTGACTGAAGAAATACATTGACTAGAGTAGAAGCAGCAAAAACCCAAAAAACAATGCTGATTCGAAGTAAATTTCACACCAACATGTAGAACCCTACACTAACTGCGGCATCTTAGCACATTGAAACATTAATTACACAGCTACACAAAAGAAATAGCTAAAAGAAGCACAGAACGAAGAAAGCCGGCCGCCATTACGTACAAAGATGGAGGATATAATAATTCCCGCCACATTCTGATTGGTTGCTAAGCTGAAAGGCACATTTACGAAATTGAGTTGCGTTTAATTGCAGCCGTGGCAACTCATGGTGACCAGAATAAATTGTGAAAAACCCGAGTCTGTAGGTTTCCCAAGAAAATGACGAAGATATGCACCAAATCACCTTATGAAGAGCGCCTGCAATCACTTAACATCTACACATTAGAGTATAGACGTCTTAGAGGTGACCTTCTGATGGCTTACATTATCCTCATACTTCTGGACATACTCCCAAACATCTACTTAAACTTAGTTCCGACACTAACCTAAAGAGTACCACCCAGAAACTGGAGACACAACATAAGAGAACGTGCTGTAGACACAACTTCTACTCCTTAGGAGTTGTCAAATGCTGGAATTCGATGCCCCCCGAGTAAGTTCAAGCGACGTTTTAGGAGTCATATGAGAGGCAACTGGGTCTATTCTTAAGGATAGTATCATACTATGATTTACCAATGTCTTTTTCCTCTTTTATTGTTAGCATACCTGGGTTCCTGCCTGGAGGTTTTGGTGATCCCTGCTTCTTGATACGGAAGCCTGAACACATGAATTAGGTGCTGAGAGGCTCGTGTATCACAAGTTTCTTGCAACGATTAAGTAGATAAAACAAAGTGGCATTAGATTCAAAGATTTGTTCGAATATCAAACAAAGGTTTAAACCAAGTTCCCGTTTAAAAGTTGCATTGAAAATGTTAAGCTCAAGCTTTTTTTTTTCAAACGATAGGGTAAAAGAAGTAACTCAAAATGTAATGGAAGTGGTTGTGAGACTAAACTGGATATCGAGCATCCTTTTTATAATCTGCTGTTAGTTGAGTCTCTCGTAAACACTTTCATAGGGCCATAGTTCTAAGGGCGAAACAGTTCTTAGGATCTGTGAAAGCTCAGTCCTGTTGCATTTTAAATGAGAAAACAGTAATGAATTTAGTCAGAAATGTGGAATAGATAAATAACCAAATTACATGTATTTTAGCAAAGAATTTATGCAGTTGTGATTTACCTTTAGTTCATGAATATTAGATCAGGTCAGCTATTACCTGTGCAAAGCATAACATGGACTTAGTACCGTATCTCAATGCTTTTATTATTTTGCTCCCATTTAAGTATTCCCATGCATCTGTAGAATTTATGATCTACTATGATATTAGTACTGCTCTAATAATAGACATAATCCTAAATCTGTGGATTTGTCATGATATGACTGCCTAATCTATAAGATCTTACGTGGAAGTCACACCATCAACTACACCAACTCACTGTATCGTATCAATTACCAATACATGATGTAGAACAAGGTTAGGCTAGAGAAAGAACAATATATTTAATATGAAAAGAAGATATAAGGTAACATTCAGCAGAGACCACGCCTGCATGGCCGAGCCATGCCGTTCGATCAACTCTAATTTATTCAACTCATTATTCGCGCCTTCTCCATCGTTAGGTATTTCTTCGCGTTAAATATTGAATACCTATTTTCCGAGTAATCTCGTATTCAGCTTTGAGGATAGTGTGGTTATGGTCCAATGCCACTACACTACTCTCCCACCAGAATCAACGTGGTGTTGGTTCGATACCAAATCGGATGGGACTGTAGTGTGCCGAAGGTTACCAAGAATAGTAAGATTCCTTCCGGGTGATGACAAGCTGAAAGATAAATCAAAAAGAAGACGGCAGCATCTGGTCGGGAAATACATGTAATAATTTTAAAATATCTGCCTTCATGCTTAACACGCTTACAATGAAAATTTGAGTGATCATTTGAGCTATAAAAAAATGGGATTATAATAATAATAATAGTAAAACGATGCGTGTTAATAGCCGTTGGTTAATAACTTAACGTATAGGCAGTAAGTATTTTGTGTTTAGAAATATTAAAGTTATGAATATTGTACTACTTTTAGTCTAACTTATGAAATCAAATAACGATTATGCCGGTAAGTTGTCCATATGAGTCGATTTCCAATTGCATCTGTATTAGTAGGCTAACTGTAGGAACAAAAGTATTACCGTGGAGAAGAATTCCAACTAGTGTTCCAGTTAGTTTGATACGGTTTGTTTAGTTACGGGGAGATTTTCTCAACCTCATTTTTACTTGACCGTGATAGAATTTATTAATACTACTAATACACATGAATGGTTATCAAAACAAAATTTAAATACGTGAGTGGTAATTATGTGAATTTTGGACAGATAGCTAGGAACAAATCGTTAAACATGAGTGTATTCTTAAGAGACATGCTCTAGACTCAATGTTCTGATCTGCGGCAGACTATTTATTTATATCTATACTTGCCGGCTGATTGGGTATACAAGTTAGTTGAAAGTATGCAGTTTATCATAAGGCGGAACACGATTTAATTAAGATAGTGGTTATACGTTATTGAAATTAGTTAAACCTATGTGTCATATTACTAAGTGATGTGGTGCTGCAAGGTGTATTTGGCTAAATAATTTTTTACAAGATGATTAATAGTGAGTGATGCTCATGTGATTATCAGGGAGAACATAAGTTGTAACCAAGGGGAGTGCACTCCCAACTCATGCCTATGATAATAGCTTGAACCTTAGTCAGTGTTGGGGTAAATTCGACATTGATGTTTTCAGTTTGCAGGATATTTGCTCGACTGCTTATACTGATTATTTGCATGCATGATTGTGTCGCTAAACCATCAATTAGACTGACAAAGTTTTGAGATATTTACTGAATGAGCAACTGACAGAGAAACATACTGTAATCATCTGTAGTGAATGAAGAAAAACAACACTAGTGATAATTATAAGTCAATTTGCTGACCGATTTTGTTAATAGTTTCATTAATTTTATCAATCATATTACGTGATTGTCAAATCATGACAATGCTTTATGAAGATATCCTGAAACTATTATGTTTAATTAGTTATAGTGTTGATTGAAGATTGGCCAGTGGAAAAATAGGCATTGTTGTTTTAGGTGATTCAAAATTATCAGAAATTTATAACGTTAAAGAATCCGAGACGCCTAATTTAATTATAAACTTCAATTCAGAAATATTTGTTTAATGTTAATTCTAGTAGGCTACGGAGTTTAGATTTTAAAATTTTGTTCAACCAACAACTACCTGAGGATTTAGTAATTTTACTAGTGCAGTTGATAGTACCTAAATTTTTAATCTTATTATCTAAATTGTTTGCATTTTAGACTGCTAATATGATAAACCAATCCATAAATCCAAATACGATAAGCAACAACGACTATGATGGGTTTATTAATAAATGTTAGAGGCGATCCAGATGATTTCTAAATTTAGAAGACATGGAGATATAGTGTAACGTATGTATGAACCAGGTTAACATGCAGGTTGTTTACGTATATGACGATTTAAAAATAATGAACATGACCAGACAAGTAATTTTAAAGTTTAGACTGCTTGTGAAACTTCAGGCAGCAATATGATGCGTTATAAACATTCTACAAGAAGTTACTGCATTTAGCCTAAAGATAATTATAAATATGTGGCAAACGCAACTGGAAAACATATACATGTTAAGTACAGAAAAATCATCCAGTAAAATAGTTGAACTCGCCTGGATTATTTTTGAAAATTAGATTATTCAGTGGACGGCACATATAACGCCATTCGTGAGGAGTAATGATCCAAAAGTATCCACAATAAAACATGCAGTATGGCAATTAATTCCAGGGTGCTTGATGCTGTTGCCACTCGCTCAGATCAAAACAATCGAATGAATCCAGATAATTGTGTCAGCCATTGAACGAGCCATCTAAAATGACCTTATGATTGCAGGAAACTTATGGCTGAAACTCACCGTATGTTTTTAGAGAAGTGTCATCCTTGTTGTTTGGCAATGGAACTCGAGAATATGAAATTAGGCAGGCAGTGGTCGGAAGAAAAGGATAGTGCATAGTTTAAAACAGGATGAGGTGTTAAGCGAAGAAACACTAAGAATTAGATCCAGATAACTATTCAATCCTTGATTGCATTGTTAGCTAATGTATATTTACGCTATTTACAGGTCATATTTGCTAGAGCTTGATATTTAAACAAGTTTATGTCGCTGAAGCAAGTAAATGCTATTAAAGCTTGTTAACGAATCAACAAAGCTAATTAGTTGATATAGATGATCAACTTTTGTTATCGATTGAGCTAGTAAGTTATGTGAACTAATAGATATAACATTACGATAATATATTATTATTATTATTATTATTATTATTATTATTATTATTATTCACAAACATCTTATGGGTACATAAGTGTTGTGAAGAAACCATTTCGGGTTTCTTCATAAAATGCAATAATACACAATTTTCAATAATGTTAGCATTATACTTGCCATATTTAAAAAATAAAAAATAAATTAGAATAATAATAGTAGAATAATAATAATAATAAATCGGGTCTGTGTAATTGAGAAGAATATTGAATTGAGTTTAAAGAAGGAAATGGAGAAAATAAGGGAATAGAAATAAAGGAGACGTGAAATAAGCAAACAGTCTAATAGGCGTGTTTATGAACAGATAAGAAGAAAAAACGACCATGTGTGTATCGTTGAATTAGTAACAAAAAATAATTTATCGTTGTAGTAAGATATGACAATAGAATAAATGTTTGTGCGGTTATAGTTTAGAGTGATGCTATGAAAGTCACAATTAAGTGAAAAGAATAATAAAATATCACTCTGTATGAGTCATATATGCATAGTGAAGATAAAACTAATCTGAGAAGTTAATTAAAGTGTAACACAAGTTATTGTCTTAATTACAAACTTCATAATCTTAAGAATAAGATTTATTTAGAAGGGAAGAAGAGAGAGAAAAGAAGTGAACACCTAGTGAAAAGGTTCATCCATGATAAGAATAATAATTGTGTAATGAATATCAACTTCAGAAGGAAACCAGCAATTGAAAAAAAAATAAATGAATAAAAATCCTTTAAAGCACTCGGATGAATACATTTAGATTTATGTAATAGTATACAGAATGAAACCGGATATTAGTATAAATATTTGTGCAATAATAATTAAGATTGATGATATGAAAGTCAAAATGATTTCAAAGGACAATCTGGAGTTAAATATGTTTAGAAGGATAAGAAGAGATAAAGAGAATATCTAATGTGTTGGGGAATTAAAAATGATATTAATAACGGTAATAATGATAAACACGAACATAAGCAGACTTCATATATTAAGATAAAGAGAAATAATAAAAAATAGACGTGAAAAGACTTAAAGTTTTTATTTTGCTTTTCAAGCAATTAAATAGATGACGGACCTTGTTTGTATAAATCATTATTGAATACATTGATATTCAATAGGTGACATAATCCACTTTCGGAAAGAAAATCGTCAAGGAGACTTTTGAACCGGGTTGTAGTTTCACTGCAACGGAGGTTCACTGGCAGTCTGTTCCACATGGTTGAGTAGCGAATAAGGAAAAAATTCTGACGTAAGTTTGTGTGGGTTCTTGGAATCGCTAGAATGTTCTCCTTATTGCGTAGATTGTGGGATGATATTATAAGGTATGAAGGGGTGGATACCGATGAGTAGGAAATACCGTTAATGAGCCGGTAGATAAAGACAAGATTTAATTTGATACGTCTGATCCAAAGAGGTTCTAAGTTGAGTTGTTGACATCTTTGGTAATAGTCTTTGTTATCGGAATACCCCAGAACAGCTTTGGTGAACTTTCTTTGAACACCTTCAATTCTAATCAGATCATTATGTCTACAATTACTGTAAACTAAAATACCATATTCAAGAATGGGTAAGATACATTTTCTGTACAGTAACAATCTCGATTCGATATTATTGAAGTTTATCATTATCAATCCGATGAGCTTTCTAGCTTTGGATACTTGAGATATAATGTGTTCAGAAAAGTTCAGACTGTTGCTATATCTTAAACCCAGGTCACGAACAGTGTTGAGAGGTTTGAGTGTATGTGTCTGTACAGTCAGATTTAAGTTAAGACAGCGACCAATGTGAATAAATCCACTTTTGTCAACATTAAGTGACATATTCCACGAAATAGTCCATTCGTACAACTTGTTTATTTCCTCCTGAATTACCGCTGAAATATAGCTTTCTTTCATGGGAGAAGAGAATGAATAAACTACTTTCAGGTCATCAGCAAAAAGGAAAGGCTTGCCATACTGAAAGAGGGAACATACATCATTGATAAAAAGGAGAAAGAGTAGTGGACCAACCACACTTCCTTGTATAACCCCACTGGTTACATTTACAGGTTTAGAGTAGCAAGATCCAAAGCGAACGATTTGGCTACGTTCTTCTAAAAAAGATTTGAGCCAAGATAAAAGGGGATTCTGAATGCCAAATGAAGAGAGTTTTAAAAGAAGAAGTTTGTGTGAGACACTGTCGAAAGCCTTACTAAAATCGAAGTAAAGAATTATCACTGACTGACCAACATCTCTTCTCTGGGTAATTTGATCAAAAAACTCCAGGTGCGATGTGAAACATGAGCGTTTAGTCATGAACCCATGTTGGGAAGGGCTGATCAGACTAGCTGAAAGTAAAAATGATAGTAGCTGTTTGTGGATGATTTTTTCCATGGTTCTTGAGAGCACGGATGTCAAATTAATTGGCCTATAGTTAATAATATCACTACGTGGTCCTGTTTTGAATCTAGGGGTGATAAGGGATGTTTTCCATACAGATGGATAGGTCCCATATTCCATAGATAGATTGAAGAGTTTCAAACAAAATAGTGGAAATTCTCTACTTCCATATTTCACAAATGATGTAGGAATCCCGTCAGGTCCACCATCATAAGACTTTTTCAGGGCAGTTATGGCCTGCTTGATGGCGGAGGGTGTGAAATCAATTTTCGACAGATGTCTGGATGTTAGCATTGGAAATGTAATGCTGGAGCTTTCAGTTCCAGTTTTGTAGCACTGCGAGAAGTGCTTGCTGAATTGTTCGCATATAGTATTCAGGTCGTTAACAATGCTTCCGTTAACTATGAAGAATTTGGTCGTGCCAAGGGAATTTGATTTTACACGGGATTTAAAAAGTCGAAGTATTGATAATTCTGGGCTTTTACTACGTAGAGCTTTATTTTCTATATTCATGAAATACTTACGTTTAGATGAAGCATTTCTGTCGATTAATTTAAGTATACTCTGAAGTGCATACACATCATTCTGCTCATAGTAGCGGTATTTTAATTTCCTCAGCTTTCTTTTAAAAGTATTTTGGACCCTATTAGCATTATAAGCCACACGGTCAATAACTGGAGCAGTGCAGTCAAGACAATATATCAGGTTGTGATATAGATTGGAAAGCGCGATGTCAACATTATTTGTGGTAAAATAAGTTTCCCATGGTAAACATTGAATGAGAGTTTCAGTCCGTTTCCATGTTTGTTGATCAAAATATCTGCTCTGGTAAGTCATTGAAGCTTTAGAATTCAATTGTATGGCGTTTAAAGAGTGAATAATACTCAATACAACTCTATGGTCACTCATAAAAAACTCATGACTGGTATGCACTGAGATAGAGTCTATGTTGATTGTGAACATTAAATCAAGTGTATTATTCCCCCTGGTTGGTTTTCGGACCTGTTGAACCCATCCACAAATTTCTAATGTTTCAACTAGCTTGTTATATCGACCTGGTACCGGAGTCAAGCCCCATGTAATTTTTGGCAGATTAAAATCACCTCCGATGATTTTAAAAGTATGCGGTTGGTGCGAAGCAATGGAAAAGATGTTTGTTAGTAATCTGTCAAACTTAGTATCCGCATGAAGTGGTCTATATATGCATCCCACCAGTAAATAATTTTGGGATCCACAGTTTACAGTAACCCAAGTGGAGTCGTCTACAGTATCAAGGGATTTATCCTCAAATTTGCACGCTTGAATGTCTGAACGGACATAGATAATTGTACCGCCTCCTATTCCATAACATCTATCGGTTCTAAAGAAAACGTAGTTATCTACATTCAAGGAATGATCGGATATAGATGAATTACACCACGTTTCCGTAATAAGTACAATGGTTGGATTTACAAGTAATAAAAGAGTTTTAAGATGAATAATTTTATTGGACAGAGAGCGAGCATTGAACGAAAGAATAAGAAACTTAGAGTTATCATAGTGAAGCAGGTTAGAGTATAAATCGCAATTGGTAGTTCCATGAATATTCGTAGGATTAGCTAAGGTAAGAGTTGTGTTGCGAGGGGAAATAGATTCAACCACTTTGTCATCATGTGAAATATGTTTACCGTTGCCGGCAGGAAAGCCGGCGGAATTACAAAAAAAGTCTTCTCATTGCTTTTGGATATGACATCTGATAAAGGCATAGTGTACATATTGGGAGCCGGACCGAGAAGACTATCAGGTCTATGGTTTTGACCAAGTGGCCAATTACAATTCAGATAACTATTTATACCTGACGTATGGGTAACGTGTTTAAGACGTTTATTTCCAAAGTTTGTGATTGATTTCGGCTTCTTCATATGTTGGAGAGGATTATGTACTGTTAAACATACTTGCGATGGTTTGGGAGGTTCGAATATATCAACGTTAAGTTCGTGGTCAGTTATATGAATGTTATGATTAGTTTTCCTGTTATCCATTGCACAGTTACTGTAACTGGGTGTTGCACTAACAGGGGTTTGGACTGTGTTATCCCATTCTTCATCAGCACAACTACTTCGGGTTGAATCTAAATCAACATTCTTAAGAGGATGGACACCACCTACATCGGGATTACTTTTTTCTCGGTTTTGAACTTTAGGAGATTCAGAAGAGTTTTTCGGTGGCGGCAAAATTGTTAAGCTAGACGTCCTCTTAGAATCGGACTTAACTTTACGATCATTAGGATTATGATGCGTTTGAGAGTTTGACGCTGGTGGTCTGTAGTTATCTCTTCCTGCTTTTCGCTGGCATGGTGTTTTATCCGGAAGAGTCTTAATATCCTTGAAAATCTGTTTTTGTCTCAATGAATTGGAGGAATTTAAAAATTCACTGGCGTCTACAGATGAGTTGAATTTGAACAAGATCGGTGAGTGCATACCAGGATGACTTCGTTTTAATCTTGTGCATACACATGGTACGTGTGTCATATTGCTGGCTCTAAGCAGACTAGATTTGATCTTTTTAAGGGCATGTGTATCCGGTATATTAAACACAATTGCATTACTAGATCGTCTTATTCTTTCAAATACCTCTGATGCAACACGATCTAGGAAAATATTTATGTCATTCATTTGATCTGGAATCTCTGTGAGGTTGGGGTTGATGAGATATTTAAGCGGATTGAGAATGTTCATGTCTACTTGCAACTTTTTTATAGCATCCATATGGTTGCAGTTGCGATTATCATCACTGTTTACCATCAGAGTTTTCAACATGTCTGGAATGGAGACAACTGATAAACGCTTGTCTGCTTCCGGATGAACGGAGTGGCTCGTCTCGTTGAAACTGTTGGAAGTCGTGTCAGTAGTGGTGTTAAATTGTGTCGTTTTCCTACGTTTGGCTGAACGCCTAGAAGCAGGGGTCTTCATTTTATTTTGTGGCATAATAAGAAAGTGACGTATAGCAAGTGGATTGAACAGAATGTTGGAAACAGAAAGAGGTGAAAAAAAATCAATTCCGAGGGCTCAAGTTAGTCTAAAAATCAAAATCTATGTTTTAACCAAGAGTCAATGTATCGTGAGGATTAGTGATGTTAAAAACAGATGACAATGGCAGGAAGATAGTAGTGGAGATGAAGTATTTGTCAGTATCTGTGTGGAGGCAAAATAGAATATAAAGGAGCAAGTTGTGTAAATTTTAACACATATGACATGAAAGATAGCCTTATATATTAAAGTAATTTAGAAATGTCGATAATTAATATCAAACAATCAACAACAAAAAAAGTACGGTACGTGGTACATATATAAACTGAAAGTCCGTATTAGTAAAAATTGGGAGGGGCAGAGACAAGTAGTTTAGAAGATTATTACCGTCAGAGATTATTATGTTGCTTCTTGAACAAATATATGGAACAGCTTTTTGGGAAAAAAAATTACTGTCAGAAAAAAAAAACTATGACAGACTCACCGAATTGGACAGATAGCTTCGGAAATTAAATGATTTATAGTATCCAAATACGATTTAAATGACAGTTCATAAAATAGTGAATACAGTCTTTTAACATACACGGTTATATATATTTCTTGATATTAGGTAGAGGTTTGAATAGATCCGAATTGGACAGGTAGCCTCGGAAATTAAATGATTTATAGTATCCAAATACGATATAAATGATAGTTCATAGAATAGTGAATACAGTCCTTTAACATACACGGTTATATATATTTCTTGATATTAGGTAAAGGTTTGAATAGATCCTGTAGATATATAAAGTACGTGGGTTAAAGCATTCAAATACGATATAACCATATATTCCTTAAGGAATAGAATACAGATATGAAATGCAAATCTTCGTCAAATATGCTTATATATGGTTTCAAATTGACAGAGTTTAGTTTGATCGTATAGTCAAAATGAATATATGTAATTATATAAATATGAATTATTGTATGAATATGATCATAAATACCGTAAGTTAAACTCAGAACTTATCATATGGCATGGAATTCACAGTTTATATGTTAATAGTTGAGAATTGAGTTAACTTCCATTATTCCAAGGTAAAATAACTCATCCAGCTCTGCGAGAATCCTAGAAAAACAAAACTAAAAGCCTCGACGTGAAAGTAACGTCCAGTCCGTAGCGCGCGGCGTGATGACCATTAATCAAAGGACTATTAGAATACTGGGTTTACAAAAATAAAAACCGATTGAGAAGGTTAAGGTGGAAATAAGGATTAACAATAATAGGTTGCGTTTCTTTAGTTGGGCTCACCAATGTAGAATTTATGATCTACTATGATATTAGTACTGCTCTAATAATAGACCTAATCCTAAATCTGTGGATTTGTCATGATATGACTGCCTAATCTATAAGATCTTACGTGGAAGTCACACCATCAACTACACCAACTCACTGTATCGTATCAATTACCAATACATGATGTAGAACAAGGTTAGGCTAGAGAAAGAACAATATATTTAATATGAAAAGAAGATATAAGGTAACATTCAGCAGAGACCACGCCTGCATGGCCGAGCCATGCCGTTCGATCAACTCTAATTTATTCAACTCATTATTCGCGCCTTCTCCATCGTTAGGTATTTCTTCGCGTTAAATATTGAATACCTATTTTCCGAGTAATCTCGTATTCAGCTTTGAGGATAGTGTGGTTATGGTCCAATGCCACTACACATCTGCGTCAAGTTTAACAGGGAGACATACAGGCACAGTTAGTGTCTGATGAACTAAAGGTCCCAGTTGTCAAAAAGATTCTTAACATTTGTCCACAGCCAGCAGCATTTGATTGAGACACAGAACACTCATCTTCTAAGACTGTATACTGCTCTTCTGCAGGCAAATATAAGCTCACACACTTAGCTATCCTGCTACCGATGTTATTGCTGGGGAAATTGTTTAATGACAGTGATCATGAAATAAGGTCAGTGATAGATGTACAATCTAGAAATAAACACCAAACATACTTAAAGCTATCAAATAATGTATGACAGCAACAGTATCACAGGCACATTTTTTCCTATTTTTAATCAGACTGATTTGAATCAGTATACTCATCAGAAACAGGCAACTTTACTTACTAGACTGATCTGTTTCGTTACAGGCTTCAAGCACCGTACTAAATTATACCACAATTCTTTCAACTAAACTGAATTATACGACAACCAATAATGTTAAACTAAGCAAGCGCCATAGTTATTGTTTCATTTGCACAGACATGTTGCTTAAAGTAGTTAAATGGACATAATTAGGGCGATAAAACAAAAACACGAAATATAGGCCAGTTGAACTTACCAAACAGAAGACAAAGAAAATATATATTGCTTTGATATTGAAGACAACAGGCAGTTGTTTATAAGAACACAGTTTACAGTACAACAAACCTTTCTTCAGTAAAATCATGCACTGACAGTCTATCTAAAAACAATCAACTATGTGAATAAACTCACTTTGACTTGAGATTTCATCCCAGCGTGTAATGGACGTGCAGTGTAACGCAGTGGAACGTGGCGATTGAAAATTTAAAAAAGAGAAAAATTAGCTACATAATATAGTTATTTAATTTAAAATACATTATGAAATGACAAAACCTGTGGTTACTTGAGCGCACAGATGACCGTTAAAACACTGGTCGATACATTAAGTTTACATGGTTGCGTTGAGGATAAGTTCACCCCTCTTTTTTCATGATATTTCGGATCTCTCATACAAACGTCCTAATTTATCGTTCAGATAGTCACCACATAAATGAACGTTGATTTTTTTCTTTTTACTAATTTACTCGTAATCACATTCTAACATATACATTAACCAACATAATTTCGGTTAGGTCCTATTCACCTATGCACTATCTGGTTATCAAATGTATACTAATTCTCCTCTTTAGACACTGCAAAATAAAAAACAAGAATGTTTTTTAAATAAATAGATTAAGTCAGTCAGGATTGAAGAGTTGCTCTACCGATCGTATAAAATGGACTAACGCCAACAAAATTACAATCGCACGTGGTGGATGTTCGGTTCCACATAAATGTTTGCTTCCACAGAACGCACTGATGGTCTGGAAAGAAATATTAATGTCGTAGACCTCTGAGTCTTAAATATGCATTAAAAATGAGCATAACCCAACTCAATTAAAAACATTGCCTCTAGTCCGCGATAATCGTCTTTGATAACTTGGTTCGTAACCGCAGATTCTGAAAGTGTAGCCGGCCAGAAATAACCAAAATGTAAAATAAAAAATAACGAGCATACCCAAAGTCGACCCGTAGGACAGAATTGGCTTTTTGGGGTCAGCGGTGTAGTCGGAGTCTAATTGACTAGCCGTTTGATTAGCTTGACGTTCGGATGCAAATCGTATTCAGAAGGTATATATCCTAAATTCACTGAGAAACCGAGTTTTTGACACCACAGATTTGCATATCCTGTTGCTCATACGTACCGGAAGTAATCGATCGGTGTGAAAAATTATTACAATTAGGTCTGCTTTGAGCGGTATAGTCGATTGCCTATTAAATAACCATGCAGTCAAGAGGACGAAGGTTTGAGTAGGCATGCGGGCAGTACTTTGTACACAAAACTCGCATGGCGATATAATGCGATGGATGTACAGGCCGGATTAGCACACAAGATGACTAATTTAAACATAAGCTTGACCAAAAGAAACTTTTTATGTTGAGACGAACTGTAGAACTGAAGTTAGGCATATGACGACTTGTGACATGAACTTTGCATAAAAAGTTACTGTAGTTACTTTTTTACGTTTATAAACATGTAGCAAAGGTAATTAAAACGGAGAAATATCAAATAATTTTTTAATCTAATATGCTTCATCTGTAAACAACACATTTTTTATAGTAATATGATGTAGTATAAAGCTATAAATTATATTTTATACCAAAAACGATTTATGAATGAAGCAAGAAAGAACAAACATTCTAACAGAATAGCATGAATTCAGTTTATTTCGTTGGTTCTCACCAACTGTTTACTGTAAGATCCGTTTTGAATGTTTTATGTGTGTGAAAATCCCTCTATGTATATACTTGCACTTTGTTCCTCTTGATCCCCTTAGTCGTACATTTTTAACTTTTTGATTACATTTGAATTGTTAATATTTGTATTTTATTATAGGTTTTGTTTTTATTACACCCTCACTAAGTCTCCATGTTTCTCCCCGAACTGCACTTATGTTGTTTTACTTTATACTTAGTCTTGGCGGCATCCATATTAGTTTGTTCCACCTTTTGATTGCCTTACCTGTATTGACTGGAATTGTGCATTTTTGGTTCGGAATTGTGGCACTCTTCCAGAATTGGAAACACTATGTTTTATAAACCGACCAAATATTATCTTTTGATTGAATCTGTGCGTGGTTTATCCATACAGGATAGAATAACATTTATTTGTTGTGATTGATTTGACCAATTGAACAATTATTGGTTGGATAGCTGAATGGTCATATTTGTTTAGAACCGTCATTTTACCCAATTACTTTGTTTTGGTTTCAAACGGGCAAGGGCGCGTATCCAACCCAACTAATCAGCTGTCCATCAATCTAAACCTTAGTTTGGATCTTATACTTACAACCCGTGATATTTAAAAATCATTATTACATAATGGGTTTAAATTACCTACTGAATATTGTAAATATATACTTAATGTGAAAGAATATTCCACATTATTTGTGACGACAGTTCAAAAGTGGGTTAGAAACAATTGATTGCATAATGAATAAACATTGATAGGAATATAGTGAGTAGAGTTCAGTTGAAAGATAGTTGAAAAAATAAAATCAATGATATAATAAATACAAAAAAAATATTTTTTAGGATGAAGCGAAAGAATATTTATCACCAAGGCAAGGAAAGATTAATCTGCCAAAATTGGACCTAGCGGGCTTCCCATTGCTACGCCATCAATTTGGCAATATATGGTGTTATTGATCTGGAATTGAACATCTGTCGTGCACATCAGTGGTAGTTTTTTTGAATTCTGGGTCTGGTAAATGTAGGAGGTCATCATCCTAACAAATTATATAAATAGTTTCAAAAAGTGGTATATTGGTGAACAAGGATGTTACATCAAAAGAGTCCATGAACTTGTCGTTAACATTCGTATGATTTAGTCTATTAGCAAACTGGAATGAATCTCTCGGCGTATATGTTGCTAATCTACGACGAACCGGTTCTAGTTTTACTGCTAACCAGCGTGCAACTTTATGATACGGTAAGTTGATCATTGATAGGATAGGTCTAAGGGGAACGTCATGTTTGTGAACTTTTGGTAAACCATACATATCAGGTAGGCGTGAACCACGTGGTCTTGGATCGTTGTAAGTAGAATTATCAATCATTTTCTTCTTTAGGAGTTTTCTGAGCATGCCTGTGATTCGTTTTTCTGTTGATTCAGTCAAATCGTTTTTGGATTTATCTATCTTGAACCTCAGTTGATCGTCTAGGATTGACTTCATCTTAGCGACATAATCAGTTGTATTCATTAGGACGACACCTGAACCCTTATCCGGTTGTAAAATCATCACGATCATCAACGATATATTTAATATGAATAAGAAAGATAAGTTACACAAGAATGTCCACGCCTGCAAAGCTGAGCCATGCCATCTGATATATTGAATTAATCCTTCCGCCTTCTCCATTTTTGGTCTTCTCTTTGCGTCAAATTTTAAATATACAAATTTCTACTTATCTCGTGTTCAGTCATGAGGATTGTGTGGTTAGGTCCTAATGCTACCACAGGCTCAGAAACTTAGTTTTGGTATTCATCCCATGTTTTATATCCATAAGAAATCAGACTGATGGTTGGAGCAGGGAATAAGGCTGGCTTGTCATTGAATTTACCGGTTTTTATTTCAGCGACTTAGAGTGTGTCGCCTCAGGTCTGTCATTTCATGTTTAAAGTCCCTCAGATCGATAGCGTGCATGTAAGTTAGCCTAATTTAGCGGTATGTTTGACTTTAGGAAACCTGCATATTTCAGGAAACCCCGAGTGACAGATATCCATGTATGTCGTATGTTTTTGTCCGCCTATCAGCTGAAGGAAATATGTGTTGCACGTTTTAACTGTCAACCTACGGCTAGCAGTAGGTGGAATAATATATTTCAGCATTTTGTGTCTGCTATAATTCTCCGACTATTTATTTGGATGTTATGCTTTGCTAAATACTTCTAAGAGGGTTTTGTCCGACTAAATCGATATTTACTGGCAGAAAATCCTTCAATATTCAGTGCGATATATTAGGTAATATATGGTCATCGGAGTGTGTCATGCTTAGTAATCGCCGTTATGTTTTCGTTTATTTAGTCAATCAATTTGAGTATTTTGAAACAACTTTTAATATATGATTAAATGAAGGTTTATATTTTGCTACGTTGTGATTTTTCTTCCTTACTGACTGACCATTCTGCACTTGACACGTCCGGAGTATTATGAAATGGCATTTTCGTCATAGAAAGCTTTATATTATTCATGTAAGATAGCAGCAACAACAAATAACGAAACATTCCCTCCAACATGGATTACGACAGTGCATCTAATGATTCTCACTTTGCTTTGGTTGGTCGCCAGGTCCAAGGTCAAAATCGAAAAGTAAATGTGAAGTTTGTCTCCACCCTCTGAATATAAGAAACATAGTGTAAGATTCTCTCTTCATTTGAATAAGTCAGCAGAATATGGTTCAGACCGACTTTATGAAAAATACTGGGCCACAGAAACATCACGGATTTCGCTAACAAAGGGAAATGTGGTTTCAACCCAATTCATGAATCTTCTAATCGGAAAGCATACTACAAATTAGGTGAAAGCTAAAAATAGGCCCACCAAATAATTGGTATTTCAAGAAACTCGAACAGTATAAATAACTGATGTTGAATGGTTTTAGAATCATATTTTCTATCTAATGCAAATCTTTCTAGTCATGTACTTTTGAATGAGATATTATGTTTATCCTTAAGTCATGAAAGTGCCTGTGTTTGTGCAAAAGTTTAAGTACGACGAATTTTTAAAATACTTTAGAATTTATGCAGATTCTCAAGATGGTACAGATATTTAGAGTTTGACAACACTTTCACCATTAACGCCCTCTACTATGAATCGTGCCTGACTAGTGAAATCGAAAGACAGAAGCGAGGACATCCGAAGGTATATTCGAAAGGCTATCAATATATCGAGGATCGTCTGATCTAATCTGGCTAGCGATTGCAGGGAATTTTGAGCACGGCTTTCCCACTCGTGATCTGGTCTGGATGCACGACAAAGCGCCTTCAGCTAGGCAAGTCAACTAAAACTAATGTGGTCAACATCCAATGTCGAAGACTTACAGATCTATTTATTTCGGGAACTTATTTACCGCTACAATTCAATGAAGTTTTGAGTGACACTAATCTGAGACACAACGGACTCTTTCTTTAGCAATATAAAAGCCAACTAAATTGATTCAATTTGGTTTCGTAGCGATCTAGCAATAGTGGCCAAGTGGATTTCCTCATTATTAAGGCATTCACAGTATACTTTTTAAGTATTTATGAAGCACTGAATGTCGCATTAAAAATTTCTGAAATACAGTTTGGTTCGAAAATAACTATTTTTATTCTAACTATGATTGGTTCTAATGAGATATAAATTGTAACTAGTGAACAAAGCCTTACGATATAGTTGCTTAGATGAATATCTGCGCTATGTTTGTCTGAAGGGCGGGATAATTGCGGTCTATCTTTTTTGCTGTACGGTCGTTTAAACTATTTGGCTAGATGAGTGTTATATGCATGCATCATTGCTCTTCTCTGTTCCAAAGAACTGTCGACTCTGTCAATTTACTTCAAGGCCTTTCGAATCGTGATGAATCTGCTAGGCATGAAGCAGCTGTTACTATTCAACGTATATTTGATTCGTGGTATTTTGGCTTTGGTAGCCCCGCTGTCGCTGGTTTCTTAGAGACTGTAGCGAATGATACCGGTGGGGCTACTCTTGATACGTCTATGCACGGGCTGATTACGGAGCAGATCCCAGATCTTTTAAGAATTTTGCATACCGCCCCATCATCTGATATACGGTCTGCTGCTAGAGATATCTTGCGTGATTTAAAGGTTATGTTGTCGAATTTTTTCCTGACAAGTTTTTAGATCCAAAAGGGGTTCAAAATTCCAAATACCGTTACATCCTCTCCTAGTTTTGTTCAGTCACTGAACGTAATTTCAGTTTCTAATTGATAATTCGATTCCAGATGGACCATATAAAATGCATGGTTGATGAACCAAATGAAGGGGATCCTTTTTACACTGTATGTATCTATTGTTTCATCTAAGGGTTTTTATTCAACCGGATTTTGTCCACCTATTCTGGTCTTCGGTTCATGCTACGATATGCTGGTTTTTTAAAACCGGTGTAATTCACTGTCTGTTTGTTGTTCTGTTAATCAAGGAAATAATCATTGTGTTTTAAATTGTTGTAGAATGGTTGACGTTTATCGAGAGCACTGTGATCTCCAATTTTTCATTGTAGGTCAAGGAGTCGCTCTTCCTTTTCAGTATGTGCCGAAATTCCTACTTAAACGGAGAAAAATGATTTTTCTCTTACAATTTTCAAGTGACATTATTCGCTATATCAGACTCGAACTTTCCAGATCGTGTATTCGATTGCTGACACAATTATTCTATTCTAAAATTGCGTGATAGACGTATATCCATCATATGTGAGCTTCAAAATTCTGTAAACTATTTAACCGGACGCGTTTGCCGACTGCTTTGATATATACTTATCAATATCCACTCCTTTTAATTACAAATAATCCAAAACCTCCTGTCTGGAAGTTTACTTCACGGATTAAATGTCCACTGTCAAGAAGTCAATGATGTACATATATCATACCAGTTAGTCAGTCAGCTACAACGTAGGACCAGGCACATATGCATCGGTCCAATTTGCCATACCGCATTAGCACAGCAAGATGAATACCGGATGCATAGGAGTAGTTAGGTCAATGATGGTAATATATAAAAGAAAGATTGCACTCAAGACCACTGATATATCATACCGGTGTATTTAGATTAAGAAAACCAGCAATTTTAAGCTGTTCCCATATAGTATTCAATATATTGGCTACACATTTTCTATACTCGCTTGAATTTCACGCTTTCATAAATCTGTCACTGAACAACGTTGTACCTATCTTCCTAAACGATATTAAGTAGCTGTCATCAACCATAATATATTAGGGGTACTCTCAATATATTTTTTGAGGTAGTTGACATCAAATTCAAACAGAGGTTCTTCCTCTAACAAAATATCTTGTAGGAGCTTAAAAATGTTTCAACTTTCCATTGAGAGTTAAGTGTAACTTAGATTTCGTGACAAGCTCTCTTAGATTCATGCATCTTGATAAATTCAAGGATCGTATGGTTTCTCGTGGAAGGTTATCGGAAGTTATCAATCGAGAGGCTCATTCTGAAAAGACTTACTTTTATCAAGAGTGATTTGTAAAGCATGAAATTTGACCTTTGGTTGAGTAAAGGAGATGATCACTGCGTCAACATTTACTAAGATCCACTGAATACAAACTAAGTTGAAATACTAAGGATTGCGTGGTTAACCTTGTGATATTTCATCTAGTTTCATTAGACTTCGTTCAACATACGTCGTTTGTTGCGCAATATGAGACTGTGAAAGTAACGGGTGCACAACTCACCGTACATGATATGTATTTCTAATCCACATTTTTGAAAACTTGGAGCAACTAACATCTCTGCCTCGTAATAATGCTGCATACTTCTGTGTATATTTTCTTTCTTCGCATGAAATTCGGTACTCCGGCTTGTATTTTTGGTGTGGGTTTTCTGTTCATTCTTAGTTCCATTACAATCAAACAGTACATGCAGCTTTAAATACATTCGAAGTGTATTTTATACGTTTTTTGCATGCAACCGGTAGCCACCAGAACTTCTGCTTTCGGTTATGGAGTGTAACGTTTTGCTGGCAATCTTCACTGTCAGTCTTCTTTCTCAAGCACGTTTCCAGAATTGTTAGATGCTTTGGTTGTATGCAGTTTAGACCTCTGGTTTCTTAACAAATAAAGGAGGACAAGCAATTGCAAATTTGCCTTTTCTAATTAGTCAAAAGTAAAAAAAACAAGACTTGGAAAGTACTACTTTGAATAATTTTTGAATCTATTTTTGTTGTGCTTTGGTTTTGTGAGAAGTCACCAGTTTATTGTTCTTACATAAACCACTCCAGGTATCATAGAGAGTTACACTGTGGTTGTTTTCTTACCTTCTTTGCAGACTTATATATTGTTTCGTGAGTATTGGTTTCAATGGGGACGCCTAAATAACTACATCAATGTAATGGGGTATCATCCTGAATATCTTGAATGTTACATGAAACTAAAGGATCATCTTTTTCGTGGTGACTTGCCATTACCTTATCCAGATCGTTACTATATAGCCATTATTGTAAGTTTCATTGTTCAAGGTAATCACGACTGGTCACGTTCACTTTGTGAGATTTAAATGAGTCAAACAGTATCTATATCAAGTGGTGCTATCACAGATCATATTCAAGGTTTCTAGAGACATGTATCTTGCAGTTTTGAATAGCTGTTGTCTATTATTTAATAAATAATTTAATCAGACTCTTTGTCAAAGTCTTACTGATGTTATTCACTGTAATGAGTTCATCACCGACCTGTTTCTTTCAAATACTATAATACAAACCATTAACTTACAGCTCCCTTAGCAGGTGATTTTTAACTGTACGTGGGGGTCTGTATACCAATCAATATTGTTTACCAGAGTACTCATTTTTGTCACCAAACATTAAAAGCTATTGACAGTGGTGCGAACCTACTCAAAAAAAGGTAATATCAAAAGGAAAATGCCTGATTCACGATTATATCATCATTGATGTCTCCCCTAATTGTAAGTCCTATGTTTGTAGGTCTGGATTACTATTTTCTGCGTATCAAAACAGAATGGTACGACACCATATGTAAAATAAAAGAATCCTGGTCAGTGATTGTTAGTTTATCTTTTTTTCCGGAAAATTTTGACTTCTAAGATAATGAATATCGATAAATCTAGTGCTTTTTCGAAACTTGTATCAGTCTTCTCTTTTTGAATAGCAATTAAGGCACGTTAAAACTGCTTATCAATAAAGTAGTTAAATATCATTGACTCGTGCTACATTAGCGTGTTGCTCAGTTTATCATTTTCATACTTATTTAATTTTCTCGTGTCCATCGCGGCTCTTTGAATGCACGTTTTCCCAACTCGACCTTTGCTTTTGATTAACTCGATGTTGTGAACGTATACCTTTCAGTCGTCCCATCTTGAATCTTAACTTAGTTATCAAGGTGTAGATAGTCAATAATATCACTAACCTCGTCTTAACCCAGTGAACAAAATGGACACATTATTTGTATTATAATACACTTTAAAGCCTTAAAATCATACTGACCTACATGGCATTTCATGTGAGTAATTGACTTCAGTAATTGAAATCTCTTTTTTTGCCTGGTAAATCGCATGGCATCTTTTAAACACTTGTGACAGAAAGTGAATGATCTAACCTTTGTAGCTATCTATAGTGAACCAACAAACAGCATTGTCGATCTGGTTTTCAGCAATCTTCAGGTCATAAAAGAATATTTACTAACTCTTTACTATTTATATTATCCAACAACCTCAGGCTTAGATTTTGCTTAGCCAACAGAAAATTTGATCAAGACAATCACTTTTATTGCTTTAGGTACTAAGCTGTGCTGCGAAACTGCAGAGATCTCCGATATGTTAGCAGATTGACTGTTCTGCATAAACAAGCGCAAATTAAGTTTATTGTAAGTGTATTCAACTATGAGTTTGGCACCAAAATGCAGTCATTTTCTTTTTCGAAAAAAGAGCAAGAGACGTAAGTAAATGTGCCTGGATTAGAATTGATGTAGCTTTATCAATTATGGTAGTTGACAGTGGTATTAGCGACTAACTATTGTTCGAAAGTGTTGCTGCGGTAGGTATGTCGCAATAATGACCAACAATTAGTACAACTATCACATCGTGGATTGACTGGAGCTAAATCTGTACACCATTGAATCTCGGCTCAGTGGTCCAGAGGCTATGCGCTCACTTGCGAAATCTAAGGTCCTGAGTTCAGGGTCGTTGATTACTACTGGTAATGAGTTCAATATGAACCGGTCATTCGGTGTTTCCGGGTTTCCGAAGGTTGTCTAATTTAGATCTGTTTGTGGTTTAAATGAAGATATCATATAATTATTAGGTTCCTCCCACTTATTGTCTATTCTCCCTGAACTGTTTACTAGCATTCTCTTGCTTCATCCTGTTTCCAGCCTCAGAAAAAGTCGTGAATACGTCTTCGTATTTCAGTGTTTTAAAATGGAGTACTTTTCTCGCACTTCAACTGCAAAATACAAAAACTTTAATTAAATGCACCTCAGCTTTCAGATTTCTAGCCTGGTCTTAGAACTAAATAACTGCAATCTGCAAAATTGTAAATTATCATGTATAAATCTTTTCGTCCAGCTCTTCTACCCACAATATTAATCCTGTTGTTTAAATATTGACTGTATTTTAGGCAGCTGCACAACAACGGTGTATTTACCTAGTTCTTTTTTTTGTGCGTCAATTCATTAGTTCTGGTGGCCCTTTGTCGTGGTTACAGGGAGTACAGTATGGGCCTCCAAAGTGGCGCCAATTATGTGGATTAAACAGGGATCTCTCAGATCGTCCTTGGAAGATTACAGCTGTAGGTTTGTCATTATATATCTGTTCATGGTTATGCTTCTTAATCTAAGTCTTTATTTTAATTTTAATGAAGAACGTCCCTGCAAAGAATCACGAAGTCAATCTTCACTTTTTAGCGCTGGTATTGTAATTTTTGGTGATTCTGTGTCCAGTACTCATTCACGATATGAATTTTTGTTATTTTTTTGAAATTATATCAATTTACGATTTCTATAAACTTTGGAGGTTAGTTCAATTCGTAGATAATATCCGCTATGACATTAGTTGAACTATCATTATACATAACTTCATGATCTATAAAGCTCATTGTGTTGTTCAAAATTTCGTGATTTCCTACATCTACTTTGGTTAATGGTTTGATTGATAACTAATAAATTTCCAATATCAACCGTTTTTTTTTAAAGGAGACAGCATCTAAATAAAATATCGTAAGTTTTCCATTCGATTAACATCAGTACTGGATAATCTGTACTGAATAAAGGTGCGTTGGTCCAAGTTGTCATACCGCAATAGCACCACGAGATCGAATTAACAAGATAAATAGAAAATGAATCTTAATAATATAGTAGCAATGATAATGATAACAACTTATTATTGAGAATATGGTACGAAAATGTATTGTGAGAAAGCATCTCTAAAGGAATACTGTAACTCAATATGTAGGTGAAGATAGTGAGCGAGGAGATTTACACCATTTTGTCTGATTCTAAGCCGTTTCACCAGAACTCTTTACATCAATCGCGGTTATTGCTCGAATCCTAATCACGTAGTCTACATCTAAAAACTTGGCTCAGACCAACTTTTAGTGACTTCATGCACTGATACCATATCTTGGTTTAGTTGTCTCTGCTGCCTATGCTAGTAGTTATGCTATTTATAATTCGTGTGGTTTACTCAGAATAAATGTTACTGAGACAGCAGACTTTAATCAGCTTACCACTTTAAACTTTACATTTAGTGAAGCAGTTGCCTCAGTTTACTTATATCGACAACTTTGATGATTCTCATCTTTGTAGTCACTTCTGGCCGATTAACTTAAGTAGCAAAGTTGCAAACAGATAGAATTAATCAAATCAGATACTCGGGTAGCTCATCTCTCCGCTGTTTAATTTAAAAGAAACAAACGTAATACTGAATCTAAGTGAATCCTCGAGACAGGACTAAAAGTTAGATAGTTTACTCCCTACCAAGGGAAGCTAACGGCGTAAATATAATCACAATAATATGTTTCGGTCACATCTTCTGAAGTGTAAGTATGTTCACATTATATGTCCAACAGATTTTTCAGTGTCATAACTAAATGAAATTAAAATTCTATTAAAGGTTTTCATCGGATATGTCTACTTTTAGGATTGTTTGAGTTCAACATATATTCTGAACTTTGCGAATACATTTGTGTTTTGTGACTTGAGCAGAGCTCGCACATATTATATGGAACATGTGATGAACGATTTCTTGTAGACGTAATGTATTAATGCGGCAGTTGGTTGATGGTTCAAGCTCCTTGATTAGTAGCTATGTAGTCCTAACAAATGTTTCTCAGACCCTGGAGTACGTAAAACAATTGTACTTGAATATTGATTTGCATGAACAATCATTTTATTATTAATTTCAATCTGAAATTAGAATTATGCCAACTGACGAAATATATTTCGAAACTCACTAGGCCTTCTTGTGATTGAACGTAAGGGTAGGTAAGTTCATAGAAAATTTGAAATTTCATTAATCTGGGAAGTTGCAATCAATGTCGCTCATGAGGTTTCCCCATTTCTCATAAAACAATATTCATTAATGCTATTGAGAAGAAACTTATAAATTAAATTTCTTCAATCACATAACTTTGTACTTAATAACAGATATGTTACATTTCCCTCTTCCCAGTGCCTATTTCAAATACTCGTCATCCATTTTACAAAATCTGTGTTTTACTATCTCTAACAACTGTAGTTATTGTCTATTAATCCTTTTTTACCCTCTTTAGGATGATATTTACAACTTGACTCATGGAGGAGATTCAAATCCATTAAAAGAAGCATTATCGTTGTCTGAATTAATGCATGTTGTAGCTATCCTGTCTCATGTTCATGCTTTAGCTTGTTTCATATTTGGTTGTGGGATTCGTCCTGAAATTGATAATTATGATGGATTAATAAATCTAAATGTAGATAATTGTAATGAAGCATACATATATAACAATCAAACTAGCAATGGAAGTTCCCAAAATAATCTTCATAGTTCTGAAAATGGGAGCACATGTTCCTGTTTAGTTGAACCATGGGACGATCATGTAAGTTTAACTTTCTTGCTATTTGTCTGAGTAAATTATTTTATAGTCGATTTACCCGGTCATTTCATTCTTAATTCTTATACAAGGGGCGTTAAATATCAGGTTCTAGAACACAGACACACATCCAGACGCCCCACAATGGTAGTATTTCTCGACCTTAAGGCGGCATTCGACTCTGTTGATCGTGAGGTTCTATGGCAGTGTTTGTCACTGAAAGGAGTACCAAAGAAGTACATTAACCTTGTAAAGGCTCTCTACTCGAACACAACTGGTAGAGTGAGAGGTTATGGTGAACTGTCATCAGAATTGATTACCTCAAGTGGTGTTCGTCAGGGCTGTCCACTCTCTCCATTCTTGTTCAACTTTGTGGTCGACCTACTTTTAGAGATAACAATCTCCTCATCTAAATTTCCAGGGGTTGAACTTCTACCGGGAGGTTCACTTGTTGACTTAGAATATGCTGATGACATAGTTTTATTTGGTGAAGACGCTGACAAAATGCAGAGTCTTCTGACCATTCTAAGCAACAATGTAAGCATGTTCGGGATGCGATTCTCTCCCTCGAAATGCAAAATGTTGCTTCAGGATTGGGTTACATCGACACCCGAACTAGTGATAGGGAGTGAAGTAGTTGAGTGTGTCGATCGCTTCACTTATCTTGGAAGTCTCATCAGCCCTTGTAGTCTGGTGTGTGACGAAATCTCAGCACAGATACAGAAGGCTCGACTAGCTTTTGCTAACTTGCGTCATTTATGGCGTAGGCGAGATATCCGTCTATCAACCAAAGGACGTATTTGCTGCGCAGCAGTTCGTCCCGTCCTACTTTATGGCAGTGAAATATGGCCGGTAAGAGTAGAGGATATTCGTAGGTTACTAGTATTCGATCATATGTGTCTTCGAAATATTGCTCGTATATCATGGGACCATCGAGTAAGTAATGCAGTTGTTAGGAAACGGGTACTAGGTAAGGATGGCAAATCAATTGATGAAGTAGTGGAACTTCATCAGTTGAGATGGCTGGGACATGTGTTACGTATGCCAAACGACCGACTGCCTCGACGTGCGATGTTTTATGGTATAGGAGTAGGTTGGAAGAAAGCTAGGGGCGGCCAGACCAAAACATGGCACAAGTCCATGAAGTCACTGACAAGTGGTCTGAGTCATGTTGGTAGGTGTAGACTACCTGGTTGGGGACCGCGAGATGATAGCAACCGATGGTTAGAGACCCTGAATGACATGGCTCAGAATTGTTTGCAATGGCGCAGGTGCATCCACTCTTTGTGTTCTCCCAAATTCTAATCTTCTGAATTCTTCATGTCCCTTTTTTCGTCTTTCCAAATTTATTTCACTGGATTATACGCGTTAAATAACATCTCCAAACCCTAATCTTCCCGATTACTGCTTATACTCTTGCTACCTCTACCACTACGGGATTTGGATCGACAACTGCATCTCTGTGTTAAGGTGGTGTGGCAACTCGAACTGATATACGTACGTACGAAGTTCTACGTTGTTACTGACTGACTGACATCACGTCAGTTTAAGAAAACATAAAAAAAGTATTTTATACTCTTTTGAAAGTCTATGTTTTCTGGAAATGCTTAAACTACTCCCAACCTTTGCGGTTCTTATATCACTCCTGTTGCTTGGTTGATCTTTAACAATCACCCAATGCCGTAGTAGTAAGCTACACCTCATCAAAAACTAACAAGTGGAAGCCTTTTTTCAAAATTGATTATGTAGTATATTCCCTTATACTCAACACAGTCGTTAATTCCACGGTGATGTCGAATTTCCAGCGACTTTCAGGAAGAAGTTTTGTAACCCGATAGTATTTTTAGCCCACGCACTGTGTAAAATGTTGGACTATTACTGTATTTCGGTTTCACTTGATAAAAATGTTTATTCTAGAGTGCCGATCAATAGCGACTTATGAGTAATAGTGGAAATGTTCCATCAAATGAGCTAAAGCCTATTGCAAAATAATACAAAGAATTGAAGTACTACTAACCGACTGAAAGTTGTTTCTCTGAAGAAAATTGTTATATTGCTAGTGATTTATCGGACTTTTCAACATACAACAACGAAACCCCCGAATTCCCTGGTCCAGTGGGAATAGTCCGCTCTTTCTCTCGAAATGCTAAACGGATACAGCCACTGTCAGTGAAGTCATACTCACTGCCTTCTCTTGCCGGGGATGTTGTTTACGAAATTGAGAGTACCAAAAGCGAATATCCGGCGCTTTGACCGGGTTGATGGACACGGAGAGTCGACCTAGAGGAGTTGGAAAACCTTGATTTCAAACCAATGGTGCACATGGGCTCCAGTATCCTGAAGGAACAAATGGCGTATGAACCAATCGTTGGTCACCGACTACCACAGGACTGCATCTCCTTACGATGATTCACTGCCTCATGGATTAGACCTTTAGGTCGAAGGCTCGAGGTGGCCTCCTAAGAAAATCACCTGCTTTGGTTTGGACACCCGGGCAGTATCCCAGCCCTCACACAAATCGAATGATTTATGTGACGCATATCTGTTTGGTGCCTCCTTGTACCAATGTTTATGTGTTTGAATAAATATGTTTCGACGATATTGTAGAGTTTACGATGTGTGTCTTTTGGAGCTTACAGTTACATTTTTATGAGAGTATTTGTAGGATAGAGTATTTTAAATAGATATTACAGTTTTGATACTGTATAAGGAATCTACTACCGAAGGTAGATCTTTGAGTTTCACCGTACTTGTCTGAAAATTAATTCTAATATTATGTAGTTTTAAATTTTGTTTTCTAGAGGATGACAAAGTTGAAAATAATTAGTAACACTTTGCCACGTTATTCTAGAGCGTATGCCCATTGGTAACTGAATTCCAGATGGATATTCCTAAGTTTTAGTGAGTTATGACTCAAAGTTCCCGATCTTTATTTATCAAATAAGATTTTTCATTATTTTCCAGATTTCAGAAAATGGAAATGTAAATCATCAGAACTCACATAATGATGAATCATCTGATGTAGATGGAAAATTACGAGCTTCCAAATTACTGAAAATCATCCAGACGGAAGATTCAAGTTGGGAAGATGTTGCAGAAGATATTGTTGCTGAACAATTTTTAACCGCTATCATATCTAATAGTCAATGTGAGTTACTTGTCGACCTATTGAATGTTAGATTCAATCTGTTATGTTTTACAATTAATTTCATAATGATTACAGCCTATCTTGTTGGCTCAGGACATCAAAAATTTAGCAGTCATGGCATTCCTTTTTTTACTAATTTCACGCGTGATTCTTTAAATTCTAAATTGTCATTTTTGTAACAACTAAGCCAGCCTAAATTATTTTTATCTACCTATAAAAAATGTCAGATTTATGTTTCTAAAAAATGGTGCAATTTCGTGTTCGATAGTTAAATAAAAAACAAAATAGTAGTTTTAATGTTAAATGAATCCTAGGCGGTTGGCATTTAACTCAATTATCTATCGGGATTAACAGTTTCCAATATCAGGAGCAGGGAAGTATAAATCCTCACAAATACTAGGTAGGTATTTGAGATCTAATGAAATGTAGCGACTGACAATGTTTTCTAAATCATGGTTTATAAGTTGTCAATGATAATACAACCTTAAGTATCTTACCTTTGTTGGTTATTTATTCATAGATGACTTTCATATTTCTTTTTGTGTATTTTTAATAGTGTTTTCTACCGGTTAGTTATTCTTCTGTCCTGAAACCTGATGGAAGTAGTGTTAATTTTATGCAAACACAATATTCACTTAAACGTTTTTGTGATGTAGCTTTCCAATCTGTTTATTTATAAGATTGTAAGTTTAACTTTCAGTTCACCAACTAAAGAATATATCCTTCATCCAATGACTTTACATTCAGTTCTATTTCACATATTAAAAATCTGTTTACAAATTACAGTCAGTCAGAGTTATTTTGTTTTTCAGTTTATATGTCTTCATGGTCTGTTCACCTTTATCGGTTTCTGTTCTGGTTTAATAAATATATATTTCTAAAACCAAATCGTAATCCTCAAACTTCAACGGTGGATTCCATATTTTGAGAGAAGATAAATTCTTATGAATAATTAAAACTGTTCGTTTATATTTTATAATCAATTTACTTTTCATAGTTAAAAATGACTTACAAAAAATGTAAAGCCGTCTAGTATTGATTATTAATTTTCAGTGGATTCTGAAGCTGTCTTCCCATCAAATAATATGATGAAGCATATTGAAAAACTATCTTATCATCCGCTCATCTCACGTTTCTTAGATTCTCCACAGTCTGGTTACAAAAATTTCGATGCTCGTCCATTTCATGCAACTGTATGTGCAATTGAATCATTCTATTATTTTTATTATTTTTACTTTTATTATTAAACCTGTCATGACACTTTTTTAAAAATAAAATACAAGTTTGAAATAGGTTCTCGATTTATTACATTTGAAGAGAATACAATTCGATGGAGTTTGTTGCTGGTAGTGTTAAGATATTCGATTATTCTTTAGGTAGTTCGTGTGTTGAGATTTCAATTTGTGGGGTTTTTCTAATCAACTAACATCAGTTATTTGAAAAACCACTGAAAAACGCGGAACATAGATTAGCAATTGTATTCTTGTTTAAAACTACTTAGTCATGTGCACTCACTCCTTCTCTCCACCATCATCAAATTGAAAAATTCTTCACAAACCATGTTGTTGCTCATCGCGGATTAGGTTATTCGATGCTCTTGTGGAAATCTTTGACATGTCCAGTTCAACAATCAAAGGTGAAGACAAATTACACACAGGATTTTATGTTAACTTATCTATAATGCCAGCAGACTGGTACTAGAATTGTAAATCATAGGAATCCGTCGAACCTAGTTAATCTACAGGTTTTGTTCCCGAGAATCAAGGTTCTAAGATTGATCCTGGTTGGTGTCTTGAATACACTCATCCGGTTTCGAGCATAGATGATATAAGTGTTTAATACCCTTTAGTGTTGTGTAGTTTTTCAATCTGTGATAAAAATCGTGTCCATTTGTTCGCTCCAAAATCAAGCAAATAATAAGGATCATTTGACCATTCAGTTCTTTCTAGATGGTTCCTACAGTAATACCTCTTGACTTGATCATTCTATCTTTTTTCCGGTAATATAATCTAATCTTCTAAAATCTTCATATCCCTTTTTTCTCTTTCCAAATCTATTTCACTGGACTATACTCCTTGAATAACATCTTCAAATTTTAATCTTTCTGACTACTGCTTATACTTTTTCTATCTTTACCACTATGGAATTTGAATGGACGATGGTATCTCTGTGCTAATGTGGTATGGCATCTCTAACTGATGTACGTATGTAAGAAGTTCTACATTGTTGACTGACTGACTGAATATAATGATTTGAAATGTCACTTACAAATGTTTCATAAACATTGACCATTTATAATGAAAATTTTCGGCGAGAGTATAATTTATGAACGAACCAATCAGATATAAGTTAACGAGTCACGAATTTGGGCGCGATATTCATCCATACATTTGGCTAAATAGAGTTTTGGCATTATGGCTGATATCAGTTCTTGATGAAAACCGTAAATATAATTTTTAACACTAACCATCAACTATAAATGAGAATCCTAACTGCTTTATAACCCTCATTTAGCCCTAATCAGTAGGTCTCCACTCTCAAGGTCACTTCGTCCGTAAACTATAGTTTCATCAAATTTTCTTTACATCATAAATTTATTTTAAAAATAAAACCGTTTGATCAACAAACAATCATAAAAAATGACACTGACCAATTCCTTTTTTTGCAAGACTGGGGTTCAATACTCCCTTTACTGATTTTATTTTCTCTCATACACATAGATGATAGTCTAAAGAAACGGTTTATTGTTATGGTTTTTCGCGGTAAATAAGATGACTTATAATGATTATTACGAACGGTGATCTCAGTAGTAGTAACAGTCATCTCAGATAAAAGTACAGTTTTATTGACGTATTATTTTTTGGAAAAAGATATGTCTCCATTATCAAATTTCTTAATATTTTGCATATTGGCTTAGTTTATATTTATTGTATTCATTCATAATAATACCAACTATCTCTTTGCATCATTGTTAACCGCTGCTTTCAGTTCATTGTGTGAAAAAATAAGTAAAAAAATACTTCATATGTCTAGAGGCCGAATACCTATGTAAATAAACGATATATAAATATTTACTCAATCGCCGACTTCCCTATTTACTCTTAATATTCATTGATTATTATCATTATTATTACTATTAATATTATTATCCTCACTTCTTTTGTTAAATTATGTGAATGACTGGCATGCATCATTATGTGATTTGATCCTTTACTATCAAAATAGTTCATCTCATTCCCAGATGTAACCATCATTGGTGTAGGTGGTTGGGTGTCTAGGTAAAAACTTATTGAGTTCTAAATGTCTCAGTGATAAGTAACATTTTTACGTGTGAGCTTGACTATGCAAATGACAGGAACGAAGTCATTGAAGCAAAATACCTTGCACTACATCCCTACTAACTCTTTTACCGCTCCAAAAATTGTAAAAGCAGAAGAGAATAGTAGTTTTATTATAACTGGTACTAAAGTGGATAAAGTGAAAAAGTTATAGGTATTCATATGGGTATTTTTGATAACCGCTCACCGATAACACTGGACATCAAACTGAACGCGTAGGGATTCAACGTTCACAGTAGTGATTAAAAGCATCATTTTTTTCAGTGATTCTGGTCAAACTTTCGGGAAATATTACATAAACTAACAGAAGTACAATTGTTTAAATACACATGTATTCGCACTTCAGGTTCTATGACGTCCATGTATATGTGCTGTGCTCATTGATGTAATACTGTAAACCAGTTTTTTTCAATTACTTTGTAAATATGATTGTTTTATTAAATCCAATTTGATCCTATTATAATCTTTTTCTCCCTAAACTTCATATTCTAGGAGTATTCGTGGCAAGAAGAAGGATTACCTCTAGCTGATCGTCTGTGCACTGAGCTAGGTTCACTTTTGGATGAGAAATTCCGAAATGCTTATGATTTGACCTATAATACGTAAGTATATTTCTTCAAATTGCTTGTTATTCTATTGTATTGTGTTTTGATTACATTCGATTTTTTTTCTTGTTATAATTAGATGCCGTATAGAAGGACGAGTTTTAGTATTTGTTTGGTTCGTAAAACAATCTAACTCTTTTGGCTTCTTGTGTGTCATCTTTAGTTGTTTTTCCAAAGGGATGACTTCATTTTTTACAACTAATCACATGATTCGATCTGTAACAATATGAACACCCAAACTGTATTTATTGTGTTGTAAATAAGACATCTAGAAAATGTTAAGTATTCAAATATTTCTGACAGTGACTGTATCACATTTAGGCGTAATAACTTCCATTTACCCAATGTAATTGACATTTTAAAAATTGGTTTGTATCTCTGTCACTACTTGAGAGGGAGGATTTCAAGGTTTGTTATGAATGCTTGTTGTCTACAGAATACTTACTAACTGAAGTTTTTTACTTTGATGCAGTAGGCCACAGGTTCCAACTACTTCGGTTTTGTTGCATGGTGGTTATATCAGATTTGTACATTTAAAGGTATCTATAGAAACCTGCAATTAATAAGTTACAGTGTTTCAATGAATGGAAGTGCAAACTGTTTATCAGTAGATAATACACATCGGAACATATTTAATTATCAGAATGGGGATTATTGAAGATTATAGTAATTTTGATAGTTGAATTCATGAGTCGATCTAAGCCAGACCACCATTGAAAACCTGGAAGCACTGGATGGCCGTTTCGTCCGCATGAGACTCCTCATCATCGCGCGCCCACGATTTCGCACGAGGGACTCGAACCCAGGACCTTCAGTTTCTCGCGTGAACGCCTAACCTCTAGACCACTAAGTCGTCATCCAGTGGTGTTAATATCTAACTTCACTCGATCCATGATCTTGCGCAACCCTTCATCCATTATCTCTAGTAGATAATTGTCCTACACACGACACGGATTGGACTCCGTTAGTCATTAACACCGTCGGATGAAGACTTAGTGGTCTAGGCGTTAAGCGTACACGCGCGAGAGTAAAGGTTTTGGGCTCGAGTCCCTCGTGCGGGATCGTGATCGCGGTCTCCTGAGGAGTCTCATGCTGACGAAACGGCTGTCCAGTGCTTCCAGGTTTTCAATAGTGGTCTAGTTCAGATGGATTCATGAATTCAATTGTTAAAATATATTTAAATGATAACTTAGCAAAGCCAAATTGTTGATACAAGCTTCCGAATAAACTAACGTTGAAGGACAACTTACCTGGCTGTGTAAATGCTCTTCCTCTTTAGTAAATATGTGCTTGTATTTACGCTTTCTGGTTTGCATAATTGCTGTTCAAGCAATCACAAATTGATAAATTAACAAAGTTAAATTCTCTCTCATACACTGGTATATTATTTTATTGTTAAGTTATTCGATTGATATCATTTTAAAATAGGAATCTTATTAAATAGACTGGCTTTGTTAAAGTTCAATCGGTTTTTATTTGGTTGATTTAATAATTAATTAATGGTAAACACTAATTGTCCACCCATATGTTTATTGAGAAAGAAATTTGTGTTTTGGAGTGTGAGTGAATGTAATTTTGGCATATTTTGTTTTTAAATATTCTAGGTTCATTTGGTGAATTAAAAAACTATGTCAACTCTTAATTTGATCAGTGATTCATTCATTTCAAGCAATTAATTTTTATTCATCTGTTCATAAGTGTGAACTGTACCACCACTTTGGGAGATTTGTTAGTATTTTCTGTTAGGCTTTATAGAAAATAAGCGTTAATCAGTAGAATACATAAATTTGGTTATCATCAAGTATAATAGGTTATAGTACCCTTTGTTGGGATATTCAGGAAAATATCCCAAAAATTATCCTATTAAGTCTAATGTTATTCTTGGACTTGGACATGGTATGATTTTCTTATTGGTCAGTACTTATTTCACGTGTTATTTTCCTACTGGTCAATATTGTACAATGTTATTTTCTATTTTATGGTACGTTGTGGTCTGATTGACTGGTATATAAACAAAGTATGTTTGAAATATAATGATTCATATATCCGAGGCTGAGACTTGCGTTCTGGACTCAACTGCTGGGCTAGATAGGGAAGCGGGACCAATCAGAACCCTAGGTCGTTCTGCGTGTTTGTGCGTCTTTGGTCCGATCGATAATTCGCTACCCTCTAATCTGCTGCCGCTCACAGTTATAACACCCTTGTCCTCATATAAGCTTAAATACGTTCAGATTAGTTAAGCCTTTAACACTGCCATTTCATTCCGTAATTATTCGTTTATATTTTTGTTTACAACTTGGTAAAAGTGTACTGTACTGACAACTTTGAGCTGCTTATTAACTAACCAGAAAACAGGTTTTATCTATAAAAAATTTAACAAAAAGCACTAAATTTATGGTGAGTGAATAGTCTTGGTATGATTAATGGACCCTTGCTTGCTGCGTTATTTCTTATAGTAAACAGAGAAAGGTTAAGTTCAATTACTAATACTTGATCTAAAGTTGTAAATAAAGGCTAAAGTTTTCATCACGAACTGAAATCAGCTATAATGGGAAAAGCTAGGGTAAGGTATTCGGATGTTGGTTAGGGTTATAAATCAAGATTAGGGTTATGATTTTCGTCACCAACTATAATGCAATGATGCTTTCCCACCCTTTTGCTTATGAACTTACAAAAGCTAGAGTTGATATTACGAACCAGGAGTTAGAGTGGTTACACAAATATTATTTATGAATTGAATCACACTAAGTACTCTTATTATTATTATTATTATTATTATTATTATTATTATTATTATTATTATTATTATTATTATTATTATTATTAATGGTTAGTCAGTCTGTATCAGGAACAAGTATTTCTCGTAGTTTGTCTTAAGTACCATGTCATATTCACTGTGTGAATGCATTTAAGATGCTTTTATCAAATAAAAACCAAGATATTGACCATTTTTACTTATTTCAAATAAGATACATCTCATCCTTCATTGCTCATTGAGTTCCAGAGAAACGATCTCTTTTGATTGGTTCACTCAAGGCCACCAGTTTAGTATGCTTTTACCATTCATTTCTTTCACTGTGCTTGTTGTTAATATAATTTGAGTTGTTCGTTGAAATAAGGTGTTCTTTCTTCTTCGTTTCGCCTTTTGTAAATTGTACACTTGAAAAATCATAACTTGTTCGGCCTATTGGAATAAAAAGTACAAGAATTATCGCAAACATATTCACAATCAAATGATTATTGGAGAGAATATTAACGATATGATTATATTCCAAAACGGAATACATAAAAAGTTATGTTTGTTGTTGAAACAAAGTTGAGGATTGAGAGTTTACTAATTTTCTCGATATTGATATGCTTTACTATCCGAAAGCCTATTAAAACATATAGCTACTGGAAATATATGGAGGGATTCACTTAAGCATCCTATATATCTACCGGGATTGATCAATTTTTGTTTAGGATGCCAACCAGTGAGTTTAACCTCGAGCTTAGGGCTAGATAAATCGTAGTTTCTTTTGGTTCAAAATGTATGTCCTCCTAGCCCATTCTTCGGTTCGATAATACAACACAGCAAACGGTAGTGCAGTAGTATTATATCTATCTCAAACAGTCTATATACATGGATTATCAGATCGTAAAGCATCCTAAATACAATCATGTTGTAAGTAGCAGCGAACTCACCAAATGGTACGTAATTAAGGAATAGTAAATCGTTTGGAATTAGTTGGAAGGTCCAAATGGAGCTCACAATATAGGGAATATAGAAATACAGTAATCCAATTGTCTAATATTTACATATTAAAAGTATAACTAATAATAGTCCATAAAATAGTCCCATAAGTTCCAGCATCTTCAATGCTTACCCCGTTATAATAGGCTAAAAAAACCCGTTCTCGAATAATGTTTATTTTACACTTTGAAGAAATTGGTGGTGGTTATCTGTGCTCAGTATTTTAGTGAATAACGTGTTGGCGTTAAAGCGATGTACAGGTCGTTTGAGTCCATTTTCTCAACTGGGTTTAGGTTAAAATGAGTGGAAACACATTTAATACTGTGGTCGTCTAGTACCTGTTTAATCCAACTGTATCTATTGCAAGGGAGAAATATTTCTGATAATCCTTCCTAAATTTATTGTCCATAATATCACCATAAAGTTGTTGTCGAAAATTATGCAAGTACGTTGTCGATCGATTGTTTTTTCATAACTGTCTTATGATAATCAAAACTTGTAACTTAGGTTCTGCTGTATTTTAAAACTGCCTTATTTTCCTCAATTTCGTCAATAATCTCGTAATTATAATTATTTTCTCATATTTCCTTCTTAAGTCTAAACGGGATTCAGAACGTCGATACGTCTCTTTATCGTCGTACAGTCTGGAATGAAGTGCAAAGTTTTTTTGGTATATGTCATGATGATTTTCGTTATGACCGTGTAAATCGTTTGTTAACTACTTCACAACGTGCCTATTTAAAATTGTGTTCCACTTTCCCAGTTGCAGTTTATACAATACAAAATCTCAAATTTGAAAATATTTTCCCTGCCCTATCATCTTCAGAAATGGTAAGTAGCGATTTTCCACTATTCCATTCGTCTGTCCATTAGTCTTAAAAATGCTGTTGAATATATGAATTTACTATTGGATACCATTCAGATAGCTTCCTTCAATATATTACACAAATAGATTAAAGATGTTTGTTAGAATGACCAGTTTTATAACTATAAAGTGTAGATTGTTTTTAGATATTAGCTTTTGTTACTTGTAATTTGCACCATGGACTGACTTTAGTTAGAAAATCGTTAAAAGCTAGGGAGCACTATATGGTCTTTTCATCCTATTATGCAAGTTCTCAATTGTGCACATCCACAACCCTACCGGATATCGAACTTAGGAACTTCAGGCTCTTTGGAAAGCACCCAACCTTCAAATAATTAAATCAGTATCCAGTTCAAATTTCAAACAAATCTTGACTTCCAACTATTGAATTCAGATATTTGAACCTCGTGCTTTAGCTTAACCTGCCTCAGTTTAGACATACGTACAGGGTTAGTTGTTCTTTGATTATTATTTATCATTGTTTCTTCTATCCCCTATGTTTTATTATTTGTTCTTTAAAATCTTTTGGTCTTAGATTCATGTGATCCTTATGATTATTGAGGCTAGACAGCAAGCTTGTTTATCGTATATCCTTCGAGCAGTTTCTCAATGTCAAGTCAGAAATAATTGAATATATATGTATACATAATGTATTTCTCCATTAATATTTTTGAACAGGTTTGTCGATTTCATAGTTTTGCATATACAGAACGTTTATTTTTTAAAAGATTTTTAAACTGATAATTAGTAGGTAGTTAGATTATCAGGACAAAGCAACCAGTCTTACTTTCAGATGAATAGACATGTTTTAACGCGACAAAATAAATGTAGTGATAAATCGAAATGATTAAATTTACTGATGGGGGTGAGGAGGAAGTTTACAATAAAAACGTGAATAAATGAAGAGAATATGATACAGTATATTGCTTGACGAGGATGTCTACTATCCCCATTCCTGTTTTACTTCGTGTGTATTCTTCTAGTTTCAATTTTTCCTATTTTTCCAAAGGTTTAATGTGATGGGTGCACATATTTGAATCAACTTTATTGACGCTGTCAGTTAAGTTCATTTGATTGATCTCATTGAAAAGAAGTAAATTTCTATGATCACTTAACAAATCTGTTTTTTACCTATAAGATTTTAAATGTTTCTATCATCGACTGGTTTTTTTGCCTATGTCTAGTCACTCGATCAAAGAATTACTAGTTAAGCATATAGGTTGCATCACTTATTTGCTACATTTTTATTTAGTTCCAGTTGTCTACACTTACAGATGGACTTTTAGAACTTACTCAGAAAGCTGATTTGCTCTTCACTGCCAACCTGCGTCACATGCAGACTTAATAGTGTTGAAATATCTGTATGAATTCTCATCTATTGAACTGTACGTTACTTAATTTCATATCCATAAGATATGGTTTTTGATGGGTAATAGCTTAAGAAGACTATAGATATTTCATTATAGATAAGTTTAAAGTGTTACCTGCTTTTAATTGAACCATCAAGTAATATTTATTGATATTAATTAGAAGTTTTGTGTGCGATTTTGTAGGGTTTCAAAAGTATTAGCATTCGATTAAAATATTCCAGATCGATGTTATGCATGTATGTTCACTGTTTATTCATATATATGATGGTATTTGTATAAAAGACGTTATTATTACTAAAATATAGCTACACTAGTTTGCTTACTCTAGAGTTATTCTGAGCCTAATTGATGCGATTCCATTTATAGTATCAAACACCAATCACATATTCGCCAACTTTTATATTGAGCTTACTATTATTTTATGTATTTCGTTGTTAGTGTTACGATTATTAAGTATTTTTGTCAACGTTGTGGTAACCGATTTGTTTTGTAGGCAGTTACTTCATATCTGCGAGTCTATGCAAAAATATTTTGAATTTCCTGCCTACGACTCTGAACTATGAATATCGTGTTGATTGTTCACCTGACATACATGGATTAAAAACAAAGTATTCAACGTATTTCATTCCCCATTTTTATTCCACTGATGCATTTGCACTCAGAATACTTTCATTCGTTTAAGTGAAGCAATTCCTTCCATTTTTGGATTATCTTTTTGGATAATTCACTACATGACAGTTTGTTGACGCCATCATTATTTGTTATTTATCTTTCTATTGGGGTGTTCTGTATTTTTTCAGTTCTCAATTAATTCACCGTTGTCCCTTTTTCTTCAAGCTTAAATTAAGATATCGGTTGCGTTTTCAGTGTCAAGTATATATTATTATGTATCATTCTTGTGGTTTGGCCTTTTATAACCTTTTACTGTGATTATTTTAAAAAAGACTGTGTTTGTGTCTCCTAGTTCAATTATTAAAAAAAGATTACAGTTAAAATGCATACTTGGTTGCATTGACCGTGTGTTTTTGCAAAATTATCCTTCACGTAACTCTGTCAGCTAGGCTCGTAAAATTGTATGCTTGTGTTTATTTTAAATGGGGAGGGGAACTTACTGTTCGTAGAGTTTTAGAGTATCTCACTGTGTTGGTTACTGTCCATTTACTGTTCAGTACTGATTGCTATTTTGTTGACTTTTGGTGACTATCCTCTCTCATCGTGATTTTATGTTTACATTCAAATAATGTTCTCTTCGCGTGTGGAGAAAGCAACTTCACAGTTTACCAACCTTCGATTTTTCAAACAATAATTTTTATTTTCCCTACTATTCCCCCAGTTTATGGTGCATTAATTTAAGAAAAGTTTACTGCTTTTATTCTCCAGAATTATGTTTAATATACTTATATATATTTACATATTTGTTGTTTAGCTATGACTAAATTGCCTGTCCTGAAACTTTTTGACGTCATTGTTTTCTTATTTCTCTCTGTATTTTCCCATAATCATAATTATACATACATGTAATTTTATTGGTGGAGTGTAGAATTATTTTTATTGGAAACAGTTTTTCGTGGTTCCTTTTCTCTCTGTATTCAAAAACCCGGCTTGTATAAATATATATGCGAGCTTTGTTCTGTGACTTGTTTTCCCCCAAATATTTTCTCTCTCACTCTCTAATTTTCTCCCTGTAGTTCTTATCATCTGTCTGTTAACGTTAGTAATTTACCATAAAGAAAAATGAAAGATGCCATAAAGAAGGCCCCAGCAAATAACAATTAACGGTCACTAAAAACGTCTTGTTTTATTTTTTAAGTACTTTTGTTTAAAATCTGATTTGTTGATGCATTTCGTTCGAGCACAAGTTACAAGAACCATTGTGTTCATAAATATTAGATTTTTGTGATTTAATTTGAGCGTTTTCACACATGTACTGGTGTTTTCTATGTGAAAAGCCACATAATCTATATGCGATTGTAAAATCTTAATATGATAGCATGTAACTTTAAAGCCACCAGCAGTCGATAAGGAATTTTCAAAGTGACATAGTAATATGTACAGTAGCAACAAAAGGTACAGCTTCCTGACCATGGGTTTAATAAAAGAAGATTTTTTTATCATTTTTTTAGAGATAAAGATCACTGAATAACTGATTGTAAACAAGAATCAAAGATAAATCGACAAATATATCATCATATTTCACACTTATTTCCAAAAATCTATTCTACAATGATTAATAACCGAATTTTTGGAGGAGTGATTGCCCTGTCATCACTTTATAAATTCAGTCACATTAATCTATTAGGCAACCATCTCAGTGTATTATCAAATGCTCTGCCATAGTCGCGTAGGTGATGTTATTTGAGTGTGTTAATAAGTAACAGGTGGTCAGCATCTTTCATTACAAAGTCTGCTTCATACTAGCTGTTTTACTTACCAGTCCAATTCAGTATGAGGTTGCAGAATATGTGTCAAAAAATACCGTTTATTCTAATTGAGTAAACAGCTTGAGTTGCGGAGTGCATTGATTATACATATTCGGATTGATTATGAATATCTGTATATAGTTACATATATTTTCTGGTCTTATTTCAGGTTATTTGTTTGTTGGTATTCTTAAATAGTCTAGTAGATTTGAGTGAAATCACTTTCATTCGTATTTTATTTGTCAGTACCGTAAAGGTGGCAGCAGAATTCATGAGTGATGAGGTGAACTTTGAGTTTTATAACTAAAGAGAATAATTAGAAATTATAGTGAAAGAACTATTATAATAAAGTAATCTCATTAATGTTAGCTGACTATAACAAATCAAGAGTAAGCCTCAAAAGGGGTACACATTAATAAAGGGGAAGGAATTGAAGTAACAAGCAGTTCGTTTTAAAATAATTTATTTGGGTATTGAGTACAGTTGTACATGACAAAAAATTCGATCTTATTACATTAAATTAAGATCAATTAGTTATAGTGAAAGTATGACTATAGAATAAATTGGTTACACATTCAGAAATGAGAAAATAATTGATGAGAAGAAGACTTGGAGCTGTACGCAATATCGTATAGCGAATTCTAGTTGACACATGCAAAGTATGAAGTTATCGTGAAACTGCCGATTAAGAAAAATCATGTTCCGAATAAGATTAAGGCAGAGAAAGTAGTCAGGAGAATAAAAAAAGATCAACTTCATCAACAAAACAAATACGTCAAATTGTACCTATGGTAAGTGGCTATTTATTGTATGGAGTGTCAGCCGAACTTCCAGCTGTGGCTCAAACGAGACATATACTTTGGTGGATCTGACATGATAAATGTAAACTCATTGGATGTGAAACGACTGCAAGGGGAGTGAACTTCTTCCTATTAGACTGGGTGCAAAACAATTCTGGCCTTGTCTACAACTCAGAATCTAAAATTTAATGGGCAGTGTGCTCATTTGTACGCCAATGAAATATTCAAGACATGATGCCTTTAATAAAAATGATTTAATTGTAATATCCCGATGAGTAGAAAAAATAAATTTCGTGACTCAGTGTGAACCACTTCCTCAGAGAATAAACAAAATCAAAGTAACCTAAGTTTACGTAGTACAGAGGAACAAAGCAAGAATATTTAATGAGATCAATCAAAAACGGGTCTGACCAAGTTAGTGTCATGTCATTCCGGTCAACGTGATCTGTATGCCCTCACTTTGTCTGAGGTGTTTGTATATAGGGCTTTCAAGATGTTAGTAAACTTTTCAGGCATGCCCTTCTTCAACAGGCAAACCCAGAGATTAGTCCTGTCCAAAGAATCGAAGGCAGCCCTAATGTCAAGAAACACTACGATTGTTGACCTATGATAAGTATGACGGTGTCCTAACATTTGGCGAGTGGTGAAGATATGATTAATACATCCTTGACCAGGACGAAAACCAGCCTGTTCCTTACGAGTCAATCTTCGTGAACAATCTACGAAGAATGACAGAAGCCAATATTTTGGATGCGATAGAAATTAGGCTTATCCACCGATAGTTGTAGTAGAAGCGACGTGAACCCTTTTTAAAGACAGGAACAACTATTTACTTATTCCACGATGCTGGAACTCTAATTTCCAGGCCTTCGTAAACAACTCAGTCGGTTTAATAATCAGAAAGTCGCCATTATTTTTAAAAAGGGCTGGAGTTAAGTCATCTAGACTTAGTGATTTGTGGCGCTTCAACAGTTAGAGGACCTCAACCTCGTTAGGATGGATCAGTCGTTACGAGCCATAGAGGGTATGACAGTCTAATCGATGTCGTTGGGGTAGCAGAACAGTTGAACTGCTCCTCGGAAATCTACCCATCGTCCAAGACGTCAAAAGATGTTAGTGATTGGCATTCCATCATCTTCACAGATTGTTTCACTCGCGCCAGTCGTCTTGTTGCCAGTGACTCGGATGAGTTGAAAGAGCTTCCAGCAGTTACCAGATGCATCTGCTGCTTCCAACTCACTGGCATGCTCCGACCACCAGGCTTCTCGGTCTTTTCGCAAACTGCACAATTTCATTGCACAACAGTCTCCGTTTATAGTCAAACTCGTGGTCACCCGGAGTAGACTGATGGGCTTCAATGAGTTGTAAGGAGCCTGAAGAAATTCAGTGCTTATAAGCGGAACGTTTCGAGTAGCCGTAAGCGACTTTTCTAGCCATTTTCATAGCGTCATGCTATTTTAACTATCGTTGTTCTATACTTTTAAGTGGAATGATAGTTATCCTTGAACCTAGCTCGGTTTGATATTTAGCTGCAACCAATTTGCTGATATCGATCCGTTTAGGGCAATGAATTTGTTGACCAATGAAAAGTAAGGTGAGATTAGTGCAAACAATAGTGGCTTTGATCAGAGTCCAGATAGGTTCTCCAAAACAAGCGAGTCTTGTACACAACCACTCCAGCGGTAGCTGATCGCGATGTGGTCAACCCGAGTCCAGGTTTGAGATGCCACCTAGCACATAGGCGATGACTATGCTGGTAGTTAGTGCTAGGCAGAAAAAGGTTATAGTCTGCGCACAGATGTAGTAGACGGTCACCATTATCTGGCCTGCGACCAACTAGTCCCCATTGGCCACCTAAATGACTCTATTCTGTGCCTATACGCCCGACGTAAACATTCAAGTCTATGGCTAGTACCACAATATCTGTTGAACACACTTTTGCAGAAGGACAGTTAATTGGTGGCAAAACTCATCCAATCTGCAATCTGTTGGAGCGTAAGTGGAAACGACAAAAAGACATCGTTTCCTACACCGATATCCTGACATATTGGTGAGGCTTTCTAATCTAACAGACATAACCGACTGTTAATCGGGATCCAATCGATCAGTACTGCCTCAGCTCTAGCGCTCAGTGCTATACGAACTCCGGTAAAACCAGACAAAGATGCCACAGAGTCCCCGGATAAACGCACATGAAACAAGCTTTTCGAAGCGACAGATGCAAAGCTAATTTGTAGTACTTCACTAGAGTCTTAAATGCGGGTCTCGGATAGAAAACAGACATTGATATTGAGCATTTTTAAAGACAGCCAACCCTATCTGTTGTCTGATCTGCATTAGTGTGCGAAGTTATGTTGTAGTGTCTTTAATATGCTGTTCAGATGTTTTGATAATGCACATGTTGATGTGTTTGTGAAGCCCATTATAGGTCTTAGAAGGAATGTTTGGTTTATAAATTTTATGTAAACCATAAAACTTGAAGTATTGCATGATTTGGGATATAGAGCAAACATTAAAGGGACACCAATGACTGGTTTTAGTTCTTTTAAAAGTCGACTTGTCTCTGATTTGACTTTATTTTTGATTGTTAGAAAATATTTCGGATCGACCTTTTCATATGGACCTGTAGAGAGATGTTCAAAAGCTTTATTATTGTTATCTTTTTTATTCATATCTACCGTTGTGTTGCCTTTGTCAGCTTTTGTGATTATAATCGTTTTGTCTTTTTAACGAGAGTGTACAGCCTTTAATACTTCCTTTGAAATGCTGGGAGTAAGGTGTTTCTGTTTAGTAAAACTATAGGGTGTTTTTTCGCAAAGTAAATGAGACTCTTTTTCGGGTAATTATGCGACTATTAGTTCTATAATGAGAACAATTTTAAGAACACAAAGTGGTTTTCTATGTAAATTGAAATTTAATTCTTTCCCCAGTATAGCAATTTCATGGCTGCCTAAATTTTTGCCTGTACAATTCTTAGATCGTAAGATTTAATTTGTATTATTGATCTTTTCTTTCTTTCATTTCTTTGACCTTTTCATACCATTTGATTTGTCGACATTTCGATAGATTTAAATAATGAAGTTTTTTTCTAGAAAGAAGTTAGAAATGGTGGCTTGTAGTTCTGTGGGAGTTAAAAGTTTTGTTAGATCATCTAAGTCTTTCATACGTTCACGATATTTTTCAAGTAATTATGTGCATTTGTGAATGCGTTGTTGTGTAAATATACGAGATGTACTTTGATAAATCTAGAGAGGTCACCAAGATAGTTTTGATGGTCTTACAAAAAGAAATATGAGAATAATACCTTGAGGGCAGCGTTTATTAAATATTCTGTGATCGTACTAATTGCATTTACACTTAGATAACTTGATCCGATTATTAATGGGTTTTTAGGTGTCGTCATCAAGGTTTGACTTGATAATTATAGATAAATTAAGCATTGGGTAGATTGTTATTGATAAAAATAATATATCTATAGTATCTTAATTAGTAGAAAAATTGCCTTTGTTTGCTCATATCAACATAGTTCGTACTGTGAAGTTAGACATGACTATCCCTTTCTTTGCATTCTAGTGAAAGAAAAAATCACCAATTCACATGTGCATAGTGTTCAACTTTAAATCCATCAACTGTCATGACTGAATGTGAACAGTGATTTTAATTAGCATTTCGACAAATTTATCCAAATGCACTGCAACAAGGTTGCTTGTTTTATCTGAGCCAATGTGTATGGCGGAGATTACAGTAATAAGCTAACTTAGGATGTTATACAACAGGGGAGAATCCTGCTTCCCACATCCATCAGTTGCCATCATTAACTTGTACACTGATCGTAGATGTCCTAGCTGATTCTCAGTTACAACTTTACATAAAGAATAAATTGATGTTAAAAATTAGTTTCTAAGATATCTGGATATGAAGACGATTAAGATGTGAATGCCTCAGTGATTCAATTTTCGAATTGTATTGTAACATGACTCCAGTCCTTTCCAGGAGGAACGAACGATGCGGTAGATAGGTAACGTAGGGACTTAAGCCAGGGTATTGGTTCTGATTTTCCGAACATAGTGAAATTCCTATTGAGATCATGAACTGATCAATTTTAGACCAACATTAAAAAATGGAAGCACCAGACGGCCATGTTGTCATAGTATGGGACTCGTCACACGAATAACTCGAACCCAGGGCCTTTGGTCTAGCGTGTAAATATTTAACCTCCAAATCACTGATCTAGCATTGACGGGTTCATGATCTCAATTAAGACTCAATGATAATATTGGAATTCATTGGTAGTTTTTAATGGAGTTTCGTTCTTTGAACTGGATGATTTGGTCGTGGACCTTTCATCGTTCTTCTCAACGACATAATCGGCACAAACTTCAGATAGGAATGAAGTGTTCGAATTTCTCCATATGTGTTTCACAACTTGTCCTGTACACCTCGATGTTGATTGGTTCTTGTTGACCTTAAATTTGTCATTGTTTACTTCAACCAATCAGGAAAATTATGGACAAATATAGGAACAAAAGCAAACCAATGGGAGACACAACCAAAACAACAGAGTAAACAATGACAAATTTAAGGTCAACAAGAACCAATCAACATCGAGGTGTACAGGACAAGTTGTGAAACACATATGAAGAAATTCGAACACTTCATTCCTATCTAAAGTTTGTGCTGATGATGTCGTTGAGAAGAACGATGAAAGGTCCACGACCAAACCATCCAGTTCAGAGAACAAAACTCCATCAAAATCATCCACTTGAGCTACAAATCTTCATCATTTCATTGATAGTCTGATAAAGGATTAGAAATCAAACATTTCAATTCAGATATCTTACAAGAGCAACTGGAACGTCTGTACAATCTGATAGCGGCGTGGATTAAACTGGTTTTGCATCAAGGAAACAGATCTATGTTAGAATATTTATGCATTATAGTATGCACTTTGAATATGTTAATTTAGGGATATTAAAATGCGCTATAATAATTTAACAATACAAATAAATCTTGCATCTACATAACATTAATCTCATACACTCTCATGATTTATTGCATTTAGTCACTTAATACATGTTGGTGGCATTATCTTATGCTATTAAATTAATTTTCTTGATAGTTGGCCTTTTGGAGTTCTCTTTTACTAATCAGTACTCTTTCTGATCGTGTCTTTCCATTCACTTGCCGACTGAAGTTAACCATTTCTAATTGAAACAATGGATTCATGATACACTTTATATAGAAATATCGCTTTCTTGGAACTGTTTTTGTATTATCGAAACTCATGTATTCCGACAACTATTATTATTCAGAGTATCCAACATTCTATTTCTTTTCGGAGTATTTCGTATTTGTGATCTACATCATACTGTCAATCTATTACGTTACTTTAATCTAGGGTCCCATTGAGAATAACTTGATGTTATATTGAGTGACTGAAATAGATACAAGTATAAAGTATCATTAGAAAACCACACATATCTAGTTGGCATGTAGTTTTTTTCTTCAATAATTTGGAATTATTCGAATGTTATATTTATCATTTTGATTTCTATTTTTGACAATATGTACTATCAATGAATAGCTAAATAAACATGTTATGAAGTAATGAACAGAAAAAAATAGGATGAGGGAATTGTGTGTTCTGATACAGTGAGGCGACAACAATATTAACAACGATCATTTGAAATACAGTATTATTTTCAAACAGTCAGTAACAACGTAGAACTTCGTACGTACGTACATCAGTTCGAGTTGCCATACCACATTAGCACAGAGATGCAGTGGTCGATTCAAATCCCGTAGTGGTAGAGGTAGCAAGAGTGTAAGCAGTAATCGGGAAGATTAGGGTTTGGAGATGTTATTTAACGCGTATAATCCAGTGAAATAAATTTGGAAAGACGAAAAAAGGGACATGAAGAATTCAGAAGATTAGAATTTGGGAGAACATAGAGAGTAGATGCACCTGCGCCATTGCAAACGATTTTGAGCCATGTCATTCAGGGTCTCTAACCATCGGTTGCTATCATCTCGCGGTTCCCAACCAGGTAGTCTACACCTACCAACATGACCCAGTCCACTTGTTAGTGACTTCATGGATTTGTGCCATGTTTTTGTTTGGCCGCCCCTAGCTTTCTTCCAACCTACTCCTATACCACTGAATATAGCACGTCGAGGTAGTCGGTGGTTGGGCATACGTAACACGTGTCCCAGCCATCTCAACTGATGAAGTTCCACTACTTCATCAATTGATTTGCCATCCTTACCTAGTACCCGTTTCCTAACAGCTGCGTTACTTACTCGGTGGTCCCAGGATATACGAGCAATATTTCGAAGACACATATGATCGAATACTAGTAACCTACGAATATCCTCTACTCTTACCGGCCATGTTTCACTGCCATAAAGTAGGACGGAACGAACTGCTGCGCAGTAAATACGTCCTTTGGTTGATAGACGGATATCTCGCCTACGCCATAAATGACGCAAGTTGGCAAAAGCTAGTCGAGCCTTCTGTATCCGTGCTGAGATTTCGTCACACACCAGACTACAAGGGCTGATGAGACTTCCAAGATAAGTGAAGCGGTCGACACACTCAACTACTTCACTCCCTATCACTAGTTCGGGTGACGATGTAACCCAATCCTGAAGCAACATTTTGCATTTCGAGGGAGAGAATCGCATCCCGAACATGCTTACATTGTTGCTTAGAATGGTCAGAAGACTCTGCATTTTGTCAGCGTCTTCACCAAATAAAACTATGTCATCAGCATATTCTAAGTCAACAAGTGAACCTCCCGGTAGAAGTTCGACCCCCGGAAATTTAGATGAGGAGAGTGTTATCTCTAAAAGTATGTCGACCACAAAGTTGAACAAGAATGGGGAGAGTGGACAGCCCTGACGAACACCACTTGAGGTAATCAATTCTGATGACAGTTCACCATAACCTCTCACTCTACCAGTTGTGTTCGAGTAGAGAGCCTTTACAAGGTTAATGTACTTCTTTGGTACTCCTTTCAGTGACAAACACTGCCATAGAACCTCACGGTCAACAGAGTCGAATGCCGCCTTAAGATCGAGAAATACTACCATTGTGGGGCGTCTGGATGTGTGTCTGTGTTCTAGAACCTGACGTAGTGTGAATATCTGATCTATACAACCACGTCCAGGTCGAAAACCGGCCTGGTTTTCTCTAATCTGCTCTTCACGATCTTTGATTAGGCGTCGAAGTATTATTGAAGCTAATATTTTAGACACTATATTAGTCAAACTGATTCCTCTATGATTGTCACAAGAGGACTTTTGTCCTTTCTTATAGACTGGCACAATCACTGATTGAGACCAGTCAGATGGGATTACGTCCAGTTCCCAAATTCTACCTAAGACCTCGGTTAATCTCATTGCTAATACTGGACCACCATCCTTAAAAATCTCAGGAGTAAACCTGTCAGGGCCTGCTGCTCTCCCTCGTTTCAGATTTCCTATGGCTTTTTCAACTTCGTAAAGAGACGGAGGACCTACATTAACTTGCCATTCAGGTTGACTGGAGATCGTGGGAAACCGAAGTGTGGCTGAAGGCCAGTTGAAATGATCACTAAAATGTCCTGCCCATCGATCCAATCTCCTGGATTGAGAATGAATAATATGTCCATCTTTCTCTGAGATTGTTTCGCTAACGGTCGGGTTCCTAATTCCGGTTTCCTTAACAAGTCTGAACAATTGTCTGCTGTTAGCTATTGCCACTGCCTTCTCCATCTCTCTTGCTTTCGTTACCCACCACTGTTCACGATCATTGCGTAGGCTTCTTGTCAGCTTGCACTTAAGATGACTTCGCTCTTCGTTATGTTCAGATCCAGATGGAATGCGTTTTTGAGCATTTGTCAGTGCAGTAGATGCTGCTGAGATCCAGTGTTGCTCCCTAAACTTGTGGTTTACCGTACTAGCAGACATCATTGCTGTTTCCACAGCTTTTCAGATATCATTCCATGCTGTCTCAGGGTGGGCATCACATACATGGCTGCCTAACTGTTTTTCTAGTTGTTGCTAAAATATACTCTTGACTTGACGATCATTAAGTAGGGCCCTAAGAGGTTTCCTTGCAGCGTCTTTCCTACGTCCAGTAAGACGCAAGCAAATACGCGCTTGCACTAGAGCATGATCTGAATCTAGGCATGTGCTCCAGAATGAGCGACAGTCTTCTATCGAGCCCCTCCATCGGTGGCTGATGGCGATGTGATCTATTTGGGTCCAACGTTGGGACGAATTAGGGGGTCGCCATGTTAAAAGATGTTTTTCCTTATGCTTAAAGTTAGTATTTGCAAGGAACAGGCGGTTATCTGAGCATAGCTGCAACAGACGGTCGCCATTATCTGTTCTTTGAGCCACGATACTATAAGATCCACCCAGGTGTCTTTCCCTATCGTTTAGTTTACCTACTTGAGCATTAAAGTCACCGGCCACTATTACTACATCCGAGCGCTTAGCTTTTCGGAGAAGGTCGGAAAGCTTTCTGTAAAACTCATCTTTTACATCATCTGAGCTGCAGTCAGTGGGAGAATAAGCAGAGACGACGAAGAGGCAACGACGAGTGTCCCTATCTTTCCGGATTCTTACTGTTCCGTTCAGTCGGACAGCGCACAAACGACTGTCTACTGGGATCCACTCTAAGAGAGCTAGTTCTGCCCTAGGACTCAATGCTATACCTACGCCGGCGAGGCCGCGGGAAGCAGAAACAGGGCTTCCAGATACACGAAGCGTAAATCGAGTCGGTTCTTTATTTTGGCATGGTGAGGTCAAATGAATGATGCTACTTGGATCCTGTATGCGCGTTTCGGAGACGCAGCACACATCGATGGCGCGAGATTCTAAAGTCCTAGCTAAGGAAGCCTGCTGTCCTATTTGGCACAGTGTTCGTACGTTAAAAGCTCCTACGTGTAGTTTAGAGCGTAGTTTCAGGAGACCAGGAATAGCGTTCCACGTACTCGAATCGTTTGCCCTAGCGGTGCGAGGTGATAAAGAGACGTGAGGAGGGTTAGTCATGGAGATAAGAGAGGTATTAGGTGTAGAAAGGATTTGAATGTGACCAACTTGGTCTCGCGTGCTGTTACGGGTATGAGGGCTGATGTCACTTCCCGGCTGCCCACACCGTGGAAGGGTATTTCTTGAGGAACCTGAAAAGGAAATTGGATTAGTGTTGGTCTTAACGACCTGGGAGCGTGACCGCAGAGCCCAAGGGACAACTGCTTGAGGCCGGTCGCGCACGGCCTTTTTGTGGAAGGTTTTTGACGTGTTAGCTCCGTTCTTCAAAGGGCCTTACCGCCGGAGACGGAAATCCGTGAGGTAAGGTGAGGTGTGACATTTTTAGGGTCGACCTTTTCTAACCCCACCCCTCCTTGTGGGAAGGCAGCATCGCTGTCATGCTGATTGTCCGAAGGAAACACCTTACTGCTGTCACACCTCTGAACAGTCAGCAGTACGACTTCGCCCTCAGACTTTGAGTTGCTGCTTTTAGTCTTACCGTTCATCAATCGACCTGCCTGGCATGGTAGAACCTACAGGAACATATGTTCCAGCCAATATAGCTCGGTTGGGTCATCACGATAGGCAAGCCCGACCACCACGTCAAGGTAGCAACAACGGTCGGGACAGTATTATTTTAATTAAACGACGATAAACAGATGTGATTAATCACAAAACCTGGAAATATATTTGTATGCTTAGAATGTGTGAATAATATCCTTTTTTATAATGGAAATATTGGGAAAATAGTCCTTTAAGGATGACACATGCTGAGGGTGAATGTGTTCTCTCATGCTTGTCACCTTCCAAGTGCAAAAGACGACATTAAGATTAGTTTCACTTGATGCTTAGTCTGAATGTAGGGAGTAGATCTGCGCATGACATTGCTCACTTCACTTATTTCAAATTTTTAATCAGACAATAGGCAGTTACTGCCTACCTTGACGCTAGTTGGAAGGAAGCTACGGATGGCGGGGCAAGTCAAGAATCGACGTCAGCAAATGAAGTCGTTGACCATCTATCTGAACCATGTTGGTAGGTGCAGACTGTTTGTTTGGAGTCATTGCGGTCAGAGAAGAACAACATGACTCAGAATCGGTCAAAGTGGTGCAGATGAGTTCGCTTTTTGTCCTCACGTAGATCCTTGGTTTTAAAATCATTCTATGCATTTTATTCATTCTCTCTTAATTTTTTTTCTCTGAGACTAATCCTTGAATTTATCACTCATACCATTACAACCTCAGTTTTTGTCTTGATAATTTCAACTTACTATACTGATCTAATGTGGTAACTTTGTCCGATACCCATTTGTTATGGCTGACTGAACTCACCTCACAAGTTTCCATATCAAATTTTCTGCTTGCCAACTGAACGGTAAATATATTGTGTTATATATTACTTTTCTTATACAGAACATATCCTATACGAGTAAGAGATAATTTAGGCTTCAGGTATTCTGTCCTAGATATTCTAAGGAAGAAGTGCCCTTGTTTTGTGGAATCTCAAAATCAAGTAATAAGAAGGTTGAGGGTAGGTTACTAGATAAAGGTACTAAACCTTTTGATATATTTTTAAACCTTTGTCGACTGAAATCGTCTGAACATTTATTACGTTTGCCGGTTGGTTGGTTGCCTACTCAAACGAGGAATACCAGATGGCATAATAAGTAATCAAAAAAAATCTAGGAATAATCAGGTAAGACGGCACAAGCCACACTGAATGTTGTAGAAACCTCTGTTAGTGTTCAGAACTGTAGTTCGTGGTTGGATATGTCAAGTAATACGACCGAAACTCGGTCGCCTAAGCATATATTTTATTACGCTTTTTAGTGTTTCAATTGAATAGAAATGTTTTCATACAAATCATTCATCAGAAATTAGCTGTCATTTAAAAAGTTATGCAATCTACGTCAAATAATTTGCGTATATATGGAGACCTTGGTTAGACAACATCATATTCAATCAATTGTCAAATGGCACTTTCTTATGTAATGTATGTTTAAGTGGATCATCACTAAAGTAACGTTAATTATTTTAATTCTTTGTCAGTAATCCTAAACGTCATAAAAAACTAACGATTCACTGAAAATCAGTGACCCAGCATAATTGTTCAGGCGTACCACATTAAGTATGGAACAGATTAATATATTGTAGGCAGGTTACCGTCTAGACTCCTGCATACATTCATTTGTAGTATAATTAATTGTAACTATTCGATTGTGGGAGACATACATAAATATACAATATTATTTTACGAAACGTAAACTAATTAGGCTTATATAATTAGTTTTTCCAATCTTCTAGGCATTATAAAAAGAAACAATATAACGTTTTATCGTAATTAGACGAAATTATATTTGGTACTTTCACATATGTACAACACAGATCAGCTGCCTGGTAATAAAGAAATCGTGAAATATATTACAATATTTTCGAACTTACTGATAACAAAGATATTATTCAACGATATTACTATTGTTCGATATATACAGTTCTTCTTTGAATTCAACTTAAAATATCATAAAGGTATATTCAGTCTAGGAAACAAGTGTTGTAATTGGGACACAGATATTGAAAACTAGAAGTAAACATAAATGCAGTACACACTTATGATGAGATTCAATAACTTCTTTTTGAAAGCTAGATATATATTTTCTCCAACTTTAATAACCGCGTTCGTGAATGCATCGAGTTACATAGCATAGTGATTAGAAGTTCAGTGACATTTCACCCAAAGCAACTCAACTAATTTGATCCAATTTCATTAGAATTTCCAGGACAGTTCTTTAAATATTCATTTACGTTCAGGCAGCTTACTAAGTGTCAAATCTTTATGGTACTTTGTCAATCAACGATAGTGACCTGCGATTAACTAAACTAATCAACTAGAAATCTTATTGTTTGTTAAACTTTAGGTCACCCGCTATCATGATACTACTCAGAGTAGATGAATTATATTGCGGAAAATTATTCTACTGTTTGTCATATAAAAACAAGCAAAATTAGATGAATTTATTTTAGCTCTCAGTAATCGCGTATGTTTAATGGTAAAGTGAAATAATTATTAGGGAAGAGTGGTTTTATAACGGTTTTAAACAGGAATATTTATTAATTATTTATTTGCACAAAATAATAGGAAACTGAATGATTGTGGTTTGATTTAATTTGAAAGGCGACTAATTTAACAAATACAAGTATATGTTTTCGAATTTGGGTAACAATGTTTATGTGAGGGTTAATGATATTAATCGGGTGTTAAAACCGAAGTGGGGTGAGGTTCAAATATACACTATACTGACTGAAAACCGGTCACGGTCAATCATGACAGAAAATAATTACAGGTCAAATCTGCTATGTCCTTAGCTTATATGATATCGCGAAAAACGATTGCCAAGTTAGATACACCGACTTATGCGACCCAACTAATGACGCATACACCAGTGCGAGCAGCTTAGAGTTTGAATTGGTCCTATTTCCTCCTAGCCCTGACTGTTAAGTCCAAAACGTCAATCTCAGCCTCCGCGATATGAATCATATATTTTAAACACACTGGGTTTATATGCAAGCTAAATCAAACCACATCACACCATAAAATAGAAAATAAATTTTGTACAAGATCAAGCCAAAACGTGACCGTGATTATTACCGTTACTAATGAAATGGGAATATCTCAAGAATAGTAAATCTTATGATAATAGTCTATAGATCAAATAAAAGCTTATAACGAAAGAAGTATGAATATATATACTACATAGTCACTTATTCGTCATACACTAGGAATATATATATATATATATAATATTAGTTCATAAGTAATTCCTAACGGTAACCATTCATTTATTCTCGTCCCGATGACATTGAGTTAATTAGGTTCGAATCTCTATAGAAGCATTAGTTTTCTAAAGAATGCGGACAAGTTTTGTTGATGAGTACTTCACAGAATAAAACTTACATCCAAGGATTGCTAGCAATCATATATAAACGTATATAAACAATACATTCATTGAATCCTTATGTACACATCTCAGTTAATTATGTAGAAAGGTTACATGTTAATTGGTTATACAGCATAGTAAAAGAGAATCAAATATCAATTAATGTATATATCATCTTATTTTAGTAGTATCGGAGAAAAATATTAAATAGAATTTATTTACACAGATTGAAATCATGAGTCAGTTGAAGCTAGACCACCATGGAAAACCTGGAAGCACTGGACGGCCGTGTCGTCCTAGTATGGGACTCCTCAGCAGTGTGCATCCACGACTGACTCATGATTTCAATCTGTGAAAATTTCTAAAATCTCCACAAACCCCTTCTGATAATAATCATCTGCTCACTAGTGACTGACTTCAAGAGATACTCCTGGAGTTCTAGTGGGAAGCCGTTACCAGTGGAGTTCAACCAGGTCTGTTGTGAGATATCAGCTCACTGAAGACAATGGTATACGGTGTCGCAGATTCGTGGATTGGTTGGAGTTAGACATTAACACCATTGGATGCCGGCTCAGTGGTCTAATGTGTTAGGTATGCAGAGGAATCTGCCAATAATTATCGTGTCAAGTCGAATGGTGTCCTTGGACATTAAATGTACATTTCCTATTGGTCGATATTTGCTTCAGTTGTTTATATTGTGTAAATGTTGTTTCCTATTTTTATGGTACGATGTGGTATGCTTGGTTAGTATATAAATAGAGTATGTCTGAAATATAATGATTCATATCTCAGAGGCTGTGGCTTTGTTCTGGACTCAACTGGCTGGGGTAGACAGGGAAGCAGGGCCAATCAGGACACTAGGTCGTTCGTACGTATTTACGTGTCACTGTAACCGGTCGATCGATATAAACGCTGCTTTATCATAACCTGCACTCACACGTTACAACAATTGGCGACGTGGTAGAGAAAATTTGGAACCCTCTAATTGGACGAGATTCAGCTAATTATTTTGACCAATCAGCGTCCGAATTTATTATCAGTGTTCTTGGAAGTCATTTGTTATTAATTGGTCACAGTATTTCTCATTACCCTGCTGTCTCAGAAAATGACTATACTTCCCGAACAATTGCAGCTACTACTTGACCGCCAACAGCAGCGTTTCAGACAGTGCCAGTTGAATGTTTTGGACAATTTACGCACGCGACTGCTGAATCTCCCGTGTTTTGGAGATGTGAAAGAAATTGATGAATTAATTTCTCAGCTGCATACTGAACTCGAGAATGACTGCAGGAGGTATGAATATGAAAACAAAAGCCTCTATGAATCCCTAACGAGCAGTAATGCAAACGAGGCAGTCGCTAATGATCCGTCCAGCGATTCAGAAATGTCCAGTTCAGAAGCGTGCCCTGTCGTGGGTTCAAATCCCACTGTGCCCGAAACATGTGAGGTATACAGCACACAAGAAGAACTCGTGCCAGAGAATGTGTATCATGCATCAAATAATGGTCATGAATCTAATACAAATTTCAAGGAAGCTGTTTATTCTAGTGACCTATTATCCACTGATGGAATCTTGAAGAGTTCTGGTGAATATGTTTCACAAGAATCAAACCTTAATGACCTCATGTCTGGTGTCGCTAATCCTCATCATCTAGTCAGTTTTAGTGATCCCTCTACTCAATGCGCGAAATATGCCTTAAATAGAATCAAACTAACTGTTACTTGGGTACATGAGGACCCAACATTATTACGCGGGGGAGGACGGACGCAGAAAATTTTAAAATCCGGATATCAACTCCGGATCCTCAAAAAAGAGGGGGAGGTGTTAGGTATGCAGAGGAATCTGCCAATAATTATCGTGTCAAGTCGAATGGTGTCCTTGGACATTAAATGTACATTTCCTATTGGTCGATATTTGCTTCAGTTGTTTATATTGTGTAAATGTTGTTTCCTATTTTTATGGTACGATGTGGTATGCTTGGTTAGTATATAAATAGAGTATGTCTGAAATATAATGATTCATATCTCAGAGGCTGTGGCTTTGTTCTGGACTCAACTGGCTGGGGTAGACAGGGAAGCAGGGCCAATCAGGACACTAGGTCGTTCGTACGTATTTACGTGTCACTGTAACCGGTCGATCGATATAAACGCTGCTTTATCATAACCTGCACTCACACGTTACAACAATTGGCGACGTGGTAGAGAAAATTTGGAACCCTCTAATTGGACGAGATTCAGCTAATTATTTTGACCAATCAGCGTCCGAATTTATTATCAGTGTTCTTGGAAGTCATTTGTTATTAATTGGTCACAGTATTTCTCATTACCCTGCTGTCTCAGAAAATGACTATACTTCCCGAACAATTGCAGCTACTACTTGACCGCCAACAGCAGCGTTTCAGACAGTGCCAGTTGAATGTTTTGGACAATTTACGCACGCGACTGCTGAATCTCCCGTGTTTTGGAGATGTGAAAGAAATTGATGAATTAATTTCTCAGCTGCATACTGAACTCGAGAATGACTGCAGGAGGTATGAATATGAAAACAAAAGCCTCTATGAATCCCTAACGAGCAGTAATGCAAACGAGGCAGTCGCTAATGATCCGTCCAGCGATTCAGAAATGTCCAGTTCAGAAGCGTGCCCTGTCGTGGGTTCAAATCCCACTGTGCCCGAAACATGTGAGGTATACAGCACACAAGAAGAACTCGTGCCAGAGAATGTGTATCATGCATCAAATAATGGTCATGAATCTAATACAAATTTCAAGGAAGCTGTTTATTCTAGTGACCTATTATCCACTGATGGAATCTTGAAGAGTTCTGGTGAATATGTTTCACAAGAATCAAACCTTAATGACCTCATGTCTGGTGTCGCTAATCCTCATCATCTAGTCAGTTTTAGTGATCCCTCTACTCAATGCGCGAAATATGCCTTAAATAGAATCAAACTAACTGTTACTTGGGTACATGAGGACCCAACATTATTACGCGGGGGAGGACGGACGCAGAAAATTTTAAAATCCGGATATCAACTCCGGATCCTCAAAAAAGAGGGGGAGGTGTTAGGTATGCAGAGGAATCTGCCAATAATTATCGTGTCAAGTCGAATGGTGTCCTTGGACATTAAATGTACATTTCCTATTGGTCGATATTTGCTTCAGTTGTTTATATTGTGTAAATGTTGTTTCCTATTTTTATGGTACGATGTGGTATGCTTGGTTAGTATATAAATAGAGTATGTCTGAAATATAATGATTCATATCTCAGAGGCTGTGGCTTTGTTCTGGACTCAACTGGCTGGGGTAGACAGGGAAGCAGGGCCAATCAGGACACTAGGTCGTTCGTACGTATTTACGTGTCACTGTAACCGGTCGATCGATATAAACGCTGCGTATCAATAACCTGCAGTCAGGCGCACACCCGTTACAACATAATGGTTAAGTGCTCGCGCGCGAAGCCAGTAGGTCCTGGGTTCGAGTCTCGCAGGGTGCGGGATCGTGGATGTGCACTGCTGGGGAGTCCCATACTGGGACGAAACGGCCGTCCAGTGCTTCTAGGTTTTCCATGGTGGTCTAGCTTCAACTGACTCATGATTTCAATCTGTGAAAATTCCTAAAATCTCCACAAACCCCTTCTGAGAATTTATTTAGTCGACATTATTATTGTTTGTTATTTACACTGGATATTTGCCTACTTTCAGTTAATTGCTACAAAAGTCGATATCTGTTGAATTTTCTTAGTAATCTATATTTTGAATCTGATGAATGATATTTCACAAAGATGCGTGGTAATGGTTAATTTATCGATCTTATTTCTATACTTTAAATTATATCATGGATATTCAAAAATTCATGAATAATTTAATTATTTGTTCTAATCATTGTCTTAACTAGTAATTATTTAATTTATTAGGAGATTCTTTTGCTTCTAAAAAAGTTTCATTTGGCATTAGTCCATTTAAGGCTTTAAATTTATAATTATACAAGACGCTAACTTTTGATGGAGTTTTGCTCTCTGAACTGAATGGTTTTGTCGTGGAGCTTTCATCAACAATCACATTGAAATCGATCCAATTTATCAACCAATCAGGAAAATTACAGACAAATATAGAAACAAAAATCAAATCAATCGGAGACACAACCAAAACAACAGAGTAAACAATGACAAATTTAAGGTCAACAAGAACCAATCAACATCGAGGTGTACAGGACAAGTTGTGAAACACATATGAAGAAATTCGAACACTTCATTCCTATCTGAAGTTTGTGCTGATGATGTCGTTGAGAAGAACGATGAAACGTCCACGACCAAACCATCCAGTTCAGAGAACAAAACTCCATCAAAATCATCCACTTGAGCTACAAATCTTCTCCACATGATGCTGACACACAATCTGAGCGATAAAATAATTTCCTTACAACTTTAAAAATTACAACGATTCCAATAAAACCTAATAGTGGGAAAACAATTATTTATATTTCGTAGTTTTTAGTTCAATGAAATAGGATACTGTGAAAAATATGTTATAATGTAGTGTGGGTTTAGGGCTTTAATCAAAATCCTACATTATATCTATCAATTGTATTCGTTGCTTTGATTTATTACAGTGCATGACTGTTCATTAACTTTCACAAAGCTGATAGATTATAATTTTTCGTTGTAACAAAGCGGAGCCACTAATAAATACTTCTGCTTCTAGTGTATTAGAATTTTATAACATGCTGTAATATATTATTCAAATGAAAATTAAGTAAACACTTCGATCAAGAAAAATGTAAACGGCTTAGGAATGGCTATATTGTATGAGATTTATTGCATAACATTTCATAGTAATTCATCTCTTTGAAAGTGAAACAATAATTTGCTTACCAATATCTAATCTAGTTTTTAGGATAATTTACCCAGTGATATACTGTGATGTTATTGATGCATGTATCCACAGTAATGACTAATGTTTTAGTTCTGGTAAGAAGTCACGACCCATGCTAGTCAACAATGTAGTCATTCAGAGAGATGTAATTAAAGACACATTTATTGAAAACTGACGAAAATTAAATATATAGAACACTAAATTTCTATTTAGCAGTTTAAAGGGGTTTTAATTGCTAAAAGGACTGAAAATGCATTTATTTAACCTAGTGAGGATTTATAAATAAATGTGCACAAATAAAGAGATCGGATTTAAGTTGTAACAAGTGATCAGTGATCCTTAAAAGGACAGTTTTTGATGGAAAATACTTTCAGAATATTTAGATATCTTCACAAAGCTACTTTAGTGAACGATATGTTAAATAACATATGAAGTTTATAGAATATTACATTGATATTGATTAATTAGTGTTTATTGGTATCACGTTATTAGATAAGATTGGTTTATATACATTCCATCAATTAGCTTATATGAGTGATCGATTTACTACTAATATCAACAAAAACATCCTGTCGATTTAATATGATTGACATTCAGCATTAGATTGCTATAGTTTTATCCAACATTTGAATAACTTGTATCATCTGAAAAGAAAGATATTCGCAAGAACTTATGTTCTCCTGATTTAACAATGATGATTATACCTTATCTAGTAATTCATAGGTGCATATAAAAAGACCTCATATATTATAAGTGATGTGGGATTTAGGTTTATGTGATCAAATATGTGTGAATTTTGAAGGTTTAGATACAATAAACAGTTTTCAAACTGAACGTGCTCAACTACTGAAGCATATCATAGTTACAAATAGACACTAGTTTTCTGTAGTACATAGACTTGTTGATGTTTGATAAAATTAAACTAACAAAGAAAAGTTTAGTTGTGTGTATTTTCTTTCAACTATTTAAGACATGATTGATTCATTATATGACAAAATTATATTGATTATTTCACGGTAATTACAAAGTCGTATTCAAATATAGTTATTTATAAGCAACTTACACTCTGATTTTCAATGATGAAGCCGATGTTCTCATTACGAACGTGATTGATAAAAGTAAGCAACTACAAAAATCAGACAGTCTGAAAGTGCCTATTACTCAACAGTCATTTTGTTAGAGCCAGAAGAGATATACACGTCACCATACATTCCGACGTTAAATAATGGCTTCAAAAGGCTGGAGACAAAATTTTTAGCACCGTTTATCTACTACTTATAAGTAGTTATAGTGACGGTCGATAAAACCAAATATTTAGCATAATTGATTCGTGATGAGGGAAGCATACTACACCATTCAATAGATGAGTTGTTATTACTGCATAACTGATGAAGAATAAAGTTCCGGAATGATATCACTGTTTACCAGGATAACCAGTGGTGGAATAAAGAACAGTTAGGGAAATGATGAAGATCAGTATTGTTACATTCTTCATTTTAAAACTGTTGCTGAGTGAATTATAGACCTTTTAGAACTTTATTATATCATAACGATATATATAATATAGTAATATACGGTACAGAAAGGATTATTTTTACCGAAAAATTTGGAGAATAATTATCTAATTCACTTGGTATTGTTTAACTTGAATCTCCCCATTGATGTTTTTGGACTTAAATTGATCAGTCTCTTATTGGCATATGTGCATACTGTGCACAAGCAAGAGGCTATCATGACCCAGTAGCTAAGTGGATAACGCGATGGCGTTTGAAGCGAACGGTACTGAGTTCGAGTCACAGAGTGAACATCAACTCTGAGATGTAGGTACATCCAGCTGACAAGTCTCAAACAGGACGAAACGCGCGTCCTGGATTCCACTGCTAGCCACTATCCATCTTTGCTAATAATTATCTAAGTTTATGTTTTGATAAGCAGTGAATACAGGAAACATTTAATACGTTTTAGGTAGATTTTTGGTAAATAATGTAAAGTTTTTCTTTGTATTTTCTTTATTGGAAAATAATGTGTAGCAGAATATCGGTAAGGATTTGTCAGTTCAATAAACATCGACTTATTATGATGAAAAACGGAAATGGACAAAAAAGCATTCGTCTTATTAACTACATTGAAGTTCCTGTGCTTGAGAAATACACAATGACTTATTCAAATATCTTGAGTTTACTTATGCATCATTGTTTGCATATATGTTAGCTAGACTAAGTGAGATCATAGCCAAATATTTTTTGCATACTATTCTTCAAAAAGTGATTTGGAATTACTAGGAAGAACAACAATATGTGGATAAGCTTGCAATTACGGATTTCGGTTTGACAATCTAAGCTTAAAATGTAGTAACATGAATATAATGTCATCAGTCAATAATTCTGACTGTATTTTGCTTGTCTTAATAACATTTTGCCAGGAACGCATTAAAATCAGAATTTTCTTGACGCTTGTCATAGATTTACAATCTACAATTTCAATAATGGCCTTTCTTCTAAAAATGGACTGTTAGACCATTTGTTTTGTGAACATTAACCAAGAACATTGATAGAGATGAAGTAATTCTAGTTTTTTTTTCTTACCTGAAGTAAATAAAAATGAATTGAGTAATGCGAACAGTACAATAACCATTATTAGGAGATACCAAAGAGGAAGAATATATTCGTAAAATCTCAGCGAATGAATTATAAGTAAATCCAAGGTTTTGCTCGGCAATCTGGTCCAAGACTTTTCAAAGAAATATAATCAAACATCGAAATTACCGAATATAAACAAGTGCATGATTCTTTGGTAAACTGTATACCAAAAAGGCCATCCAGTTACGTTAACGATGTTTAAAGTAGGTATTTGCTTTAGCGTGTATGAGGCATGTGGTATGAAACGAAAAGTGTGTTAACATAAATTGTGTTTATTCGTAAGTGGATCTGAGGTGTGATAAGAAATTTCATTGACTATTTATCCCCTGCGATCGGTGAATTTTTTAATATAAACAAACATTATTTATATATGATATGAATCAAACACGTCACAGCATGCATAAAATGAAGATAAGTAAACAATAAAACATATGAATGAATAAGAAGAGATAGATGGTGACAAGCAGTGGAATCTAGAACGCGCGGGACTCGTCATCTGAATGTACCTGCATCCAGAGATTGATGTTCACCCCTTGACTCGAGCCTAGTACCGTTCACTTCAGATGCCATCGTGTTATCCACTTAAATGACCACTAGCTTGTGCAATGGGGTGAAGTTTCATTCAATTTTTGTATTAGTTGTTTAAATCTTCTTACTGGTGTTTAGGACTGCAATTGATTGACATATGTGCATTCTGTGCGGATCGCCTTCAGGTGTTGGAATAATCTAAGGTGTCTAGACTAATACTTAGTCATAGCGATTGGTTCCTAAACAGATTTTAGAATACAATTACTGATCAACTGACTGAGAATATGCACTGCAAACAGCGAATAACTCGAAATAACAAATGATTACTAGAGGATAAAAATGGTCACAAATTAATCGGTGAACTTTCATTTATGCTTATCAAATCAAATCATTGAATGCAGATAAATGCAAATGCAATTAGCCAGGTTTACTGAAGACGCTACAAAAATATGGGAAAAAAGTTGAAACATTTTTTGTCATTTTAAATTTAACACCTTATTCAGAATTTTATTAAACAAGCGATTATCTTATATCCAAAAGGTGAACGGCATAGATGCCTGAAAAATGCTTCCAGCTAAGCTAATATCACATCTTAGGTATGTGGAATACATTGACTTGCTGTGCGCTAGTTAAAATCCGATCCAAACTTCACCTAATCAGTTGGCAAATGGCATCTATAGACACGTTTTTAATGCAGAGTACTCTTAAAAGGCTTGCAGGATCTTATGCTTATAATCACTCGTGTCGGTGAATTTGTAGTAAGCCTCTTTTTGATTTATACTCTCAAACCTGGCTGGGCAGTGGCAGGCAGTCTCTTGGTCAGATAAGGAAGCTGAGTTCTTAACTGCCTCCTTCAAGAAATCGTATAGATTCTCTAGGTTTTATTTAAATGATGTATTTCCCATCCGCACGGCAACCTTATCATGGCAAGAGTAAAATAGCTTGAGCTTTTTAAGTTTACACGATTTACTAGAAGTAATTTTCGAGCCTACTGAATTAAAACTGACGGTTTATCACTATGAAAGATAGAATAAGAAAACTGATGGCACCTACGGAAGCAGTACACCAAAAAATAGAGAAGTTTTTAGCTACAAGTACAATAAGAGATAGTAACTAATGTACGAATACATAAATACATAGAAAGGAGGCATACAAGGTGTAATAAGAAGAGAGACAAGTAAAATAACAATGCAAATCAAAACGTACCTTACAAGTACCAAAATCTCCGTTGATTATTTAATACAATGAATGAATAAAATTGCTATAATTCTTAACATTAATAGTGCTATTGATTGGCTTGAAACGGTTCAGAATAGAAACAAACAGAGATTCTGATATAGTTTTTTTTACGTCGTCCACGTATTTGTAATTGAACTATATTGTAAATGGTTGATATTTGAAGATTTTCAACTGCCATCAAGCCTGAGTTCAAGATTTCTTAATAATTTTCTTTCAACAAATAACTCGGAATAACACAATACACTTTATTTGATATGGGATAAATTAAACTACAATTTTTAATTAAATGTTACTAATTTACATCATTAGGTTATCGATACAAAAGCTTTACAAATGAAATCTGTCCATTTCAAATATTCTTCTGGTCATAAACCTTCAACTCACTGCGTTTTTATATTGTATTAATAAGCTGTAGTGACGACAGTAACAAATTTAAGATAAAACTGTATTTAAATAAACAAATTTATTTGAAAAATATTACCAGTATTAAACAAGAAGTGGTATAATTGAGCAAAATGTTACTATTGTGATGAATTCATTGTAACATACTGTTGTTTTAAGTTTATAATTTTCTTTGACTTGTAATTATTTGTTATCAAATAAATAAATTTCAATTACGATAATTATTCACCATCTGTTTTTCAATGTTCAAAAAATGTCACTCTGACATTTCCATTTACACACAGAACAACCAATCATTAAAGTAAGAACACAAGAAAAATCAACTTTCTAAATGCAACTTCATTGTCTTGAAATCTACTTATAATTTTGAAAAGAACAGTTCAGGAAAACTATAATACCCACAAAACCCCTTCTGATACTAATCAACTAGTGACTGGCTTCAAGAGATATATCCTGGAGTTCTAGTGAGAAGCAGTGGCCAGTGAAGATCAACCTGATCAGTTGTGAGATAGTAACTCACTGATGACAATGGTGGATTTATCGCTCAATTTCGTGGATTAGTTGAAGTTAGACATCAACACCGTCGGAAGTCGGCTCAGTGGTCTAGTTGGTTAAGCGTTTGCCGCGAGGCTGGTAGGTCTTGGGTTCGAATCCCGCGAGGCGAGGTTGTGGATGCGTATTGCTGGGGATTCCCGCAATAGGACGAGATGACGGTCCAGTGCTTTCAGGTTCCCCATGGTGGTATAGCTTCAAGTGACTCATGATCTCAACTCTTGAAATTAGTACAATTTTCACAAAACCCCTTCTGATATAATTTATTTGCTGAGACTTTATTGTTAAGGTTATGCAAGCATTGATGGTTTGAAGAACATTTAAACGAATAAAATGCTATCAGAAAACATTTTTTTATTTTGAAATTAAGGATTTTGAAAAAGGTGCTGAAAACACTAAACAATTCCAACGTTTATAGGATTTATTTCAATGATATGTTCCCACTGCCTCTTGGGACTAATTGAATTATGCTTGGGATGACGAATAGATGATAGTTGTTTTCTTTCGATATTTTTGCTTTTAAATTATTTATTTCGATTTCATGGTGTTACGTGCACGAAAAGTTTTTGTCCTTCATTCGTGTGGTAACCATGAGATCGTGTACTTTAAATTATATAAAGATCATATCTTACCATTGAACAGTCAGAAATGTATATACCATGTGTTTTGAAAGGCGACTCACTAAGGTATGAAAATCAACTGCTGCACAGTAATATTTTAACTTCATATTTGCGGATAACGACAAGTCTCTATACTGTAGTGACTACTGATGTAGTACGACGGATAGTAATGTTTTGTGGTGCTATGTAACAATACAGCTGTCAAAAGTAATACCAAACGCTACAATATAACAGAAAACTCTCTGTACAGACCTTTAGGTTTCAAAAAATATAATTATCTTATAGAACATACTCATATACATAGTTGGCAGTCGATTCTTAACAACAGATAACAAGATTAAAAAATCATGGTAAACGTAATCCATATCAGAAGAATGACATTGAATACGGACAATATTATTCTCAAATTGAAGATTAAATTTTGTAGCAAAAACTTAAGTCATAGAGAGTAAACATGCTTAGAGTATTTCCTAATTGTAAATAATGAACTATTTTCTGTATCTTTAATGCAATCACCTAAATTCATTGTCTTTGTTATTCATTGTTTCGCTAGAATTTACATTTGGATATTGTGTTGAATTAGTTCTGAGTCTTAGCCTTTATCGATTATTTCCTGTAGGTCTGATAGGACGATCGATTTAGTAAATATTCTTACGATGAAAATGTTTATCTAATTATGTATATATAGAGAGATTTGTTTTAAATTAAATGACTTGTAAGACCAAAAATACAAATAGTTGAAGCTGAGTAGGAAGTTTATCACCAGACATATTCTTAAATATTTTATAAAAGTATGCATTATTTAAGAGAAAGAGAAAGTTTGATATTGTTTCGTTTTTGTCACTGACGTAGCCAGATAGTTTTTCACGTTATTATTTCAAACAAGAATACATGATTAGCATTTCATTAGCTGACAGACCTTTTAAATTCTTAATTTATTAGTATAATGTTTCTTCGACCAGACAAAAAAGAACTAAAACGTAACCTACTGTGAATAACTTACTGTAACTATGAATAAGGACAAATAAACTCAGTTATAGTAAAACAATAATAAACATTAAATCTCAACTACATCAGTATGAACTGGTGGCTAAATGGTTGGAACATTCAACTTTTAAACAATAGGTTGTAATTTCGTATCTCTCTCTCTTCATCTACTATGGTTAGGGGAAGAAGGTGATACTACTAAGAGCCACACAACCATTGTTGCTTAAAGCCAAATGCACAAACCTATATTTAGCGAACGAGCCTAAAATTGAATGTACATCACACATGACTGTCTTCTTGTTACACATAAAATGTAGATAAAATGAGGGAATTTCATAAGTCTAAAATCTTAACTGATCAGCCGTATTTCTTGAATTGTCTTAATACTCTTTAAAACTTTTGTACTATGTTTTATAACCACCTAGCTAGTCTATTATTACAAACTTGTTTGATAATATATATAACACTTTGTTGTCATAGGAATTCCGTTTAATTTGGATGTCTTAACAGGACAATTAGTGGGATGAGATGCGATCATTGTTAACGTAGCTGACTGATTTAGATAGGTTGGCTGAAAAAAGATCAGTGTGAGGATCATAATTAAAACCGATGACAGTGCAGTAAATGAAAACAGCTAATTACTGTTTCAAATAAACCATTGAATGTTGAATGGCGGCCTCTCTTGAAAAGATCGAAGGATATATGTTTGCATTTATAATTATAATTTACAGGTAGATTTACGTCTACACATTTCTATGTTTCTCAGATCAAGTTCAATAAACTCATCTATAATTAAAAGTCTATTTATTTAACATGTTTATATATTTGGTATTTTTGTACACACGTAGGAAATAACTAAATCTTTGTTTTTGGAATAACTAACAACACCACTTTTCAAATTTTAAGGTACATAAACCAAAAGAATGTATGATTAAATGTTAGTAATAAAATTGTTTTGTTAATATAATTATTCTGATGTTCAATTAATTAGACCGAACTCTGAATCGATCTGGCTAAAGTAATAATCTGGTTTTTATATTAGTTACAAAAAGCCTCAGTCGATCGAGTCTTGAGTGTGCAAATATCTATTACGAAATTCAGTTTACTTTTTCTTTATAGTTCAGTCACGGCTTTACGACAGGTTTACACAATCATTAATTAAAAATAAATGTCACTTGGTCTAATTACGTTTTATTCAATGAAAATTCTTTGTGTTTTATAATTAACTACGAAACAGCTTTTTTTACATGAAAAAGTCTTTCAGTATATAACGATCGGTTTGAAAATACTCATGAACAATTTATCGGTTTGGTTAAATAATAATTGAATAAAATCAGCAAAAAAAAGCAGAATATCACTATAAGTGTTGAAAGATTTGTAAGATTTATAAAGAGCAAATGAAATAGTTTCACTGACAGATCCACTCAAAGCACATTAAATCGTATTCAAACTATGGTCAGAATTTCATTGCTCAGGATAAATAGTTTATCGCAATATTATATAATCACTTCAATATTTTGAACTGTTCGTGTTTCCTCTAAACTAATAATTTAAAACAAATTAGTACACATTTGATAATCGGTCTAATTTGCCAGACAAAACACTGGGATTATTTAAACTTTATTCGCTGAGATTATTCAAATTTAATTTTGTTATATAAGTTGCGGAAAGTGATTTTTGAGTTTTAAATGACAGACAATTGTGAATATCAATGCTGAGGTCCAACATGATAGTTTCAAATAAATTGAACATTGGGTAGAAAGTTAATAATAATAATAATACAATTTCCTACTCATTGGGATATAACAAAAATATATTTATTACAAGAAATGTGAAGTCGATCAATCATAATTAACTTCAATAGACGACTTTTTGATAGACTTTAGTGTACTCACAGATCATTCATTACTCTTCAAATCATTGAACTGTTCTTATTCTGAATAACTTTGTGATATGAAGGGAAGAAAAGTTAGAATTAGACTGATTTACTCATTATGATTTTTGTTCAACATTACTTCCGTTTAAATTCAATGTTATAATTACATAGTGTAGCCTTCGGTTTGTTTTCCCGTATGATATTTTATTCGGTATAACATATGATTTCTTGTAGTCAATTGACATGAACTATTCTCAGCATGACATGTAGCATGGGATAAGTCTGAGTATTTTTCATATATGTGATTCGTACTAATCAATAATTAAAATGGATGTACAAGCCAATATATATATATATATATATATATATATATATATATATTTTCGTTTTTAGCAGTCTTCGTGTTCTTACTTTCGCGTCATGGGAATTTCAGTGGTTCTTTGCTTTACGAGTCTAAGTGATAAGCTATTCCAACATAACAATTAGCGACGACCAGTGATAACATTTTGTTGTTTTATTTTCGAATGGACTAAAACAAATGTGTACTTATTCTTATTTTACTGAAGCGTAATAAATAAAATTAATCTTTAATCATACGACAAGGTTTTTGTATTGGATATATCAAAAAGACATTTCTATAATAAACTTGATTCATGTATAATGATTGACAACTCAGTTTAAGGCAAAATATCGATTCATTTTGTTTCGTCATGATTTTGTTAACTATTTACAATGCATTCTACATTATTATCAAAGCTGCGAATGAAGTTTAAAAACGCATATATTGGAAAATAATTGGTAAAATACTAGTGTGAACCCTTATTTACCTACCGTGACAAATCCAATTGAAACTGGTAACAAAGTATGATAAAATCTGAAAGTATACGAGATTTATTGTTTATTAATGAGACTGATGAATTAGAAAAAGATATAACATTCCGCGTAAATGCAAGATTATTGAAATATATTCATCACTTCTCTAGAAGACCCCGTTTTTGTCTCAAAAATGTAACCGAATCGCATACACACTAGGTGTTTGATGTTATTAATGTAAATAAGTGTGAGGTTGTTGATTTATAAACAAAAATTTCTAAATATTTTTATGATCAAATACAATAAAAGAAACAAAAAGTATATGTAAATAAAAAAAAATTATTCAAAATATATCGAATTCCTTGTTAGAATAACGAAAATCCCATGTACACAGACGAAGTTCTTCAGATATCAGAATATGGTTAAGTAAAACCAAATACACTTATCAGGTATAAATCCGTATTTGTACGAATCGTTGAAGATTTCCGGTAAATATCCTGAAACTGCATACGTAATGTATCACAAATTAAAATAATTGAAGGAAGTATATGAATTTTAAATAGCAAATTCATTCTAATCAGAAGACTTGACGTTTCATACATTTTGGCTAGGGTTAAGATTATACTAGGAACCATAAAAAAATTGAAATAATTCATCACACCTCAACACGTTACAGTATGTATGTACTCATAAGCTCACATAAAATGCATAATCATTATTATTCACTAATGGAATATACAACACACAGTTTTCTGTTTAGGAATCTAATGGTAAAACTTTCAACCTTAGTCAATTTACGATGAACAACGATCCCTACTTAAAACTTTATCGATACGTTACTTTTTATTGCTAATTAATCAACTTCACAAACAGCATCTTTTACCAGTTCTTTATGAATATTACCCTCATAAAATATGCAATGATGACTTGACTACTTAAATACTTATACATAAGTTTCCTTGTCGAATTATAAATACTAGAAGTATTCTACACTCAACCGATGAATAAGAAACCATAAGGTGAAATGTAGTAAAGAAGCCTTATTATTAAGATTAGTTCATGTAAAAAAAACAAGGGTAGTTTTAAGACTATGAGATTGGAGAAGTGTCTAGAAACATGACAAAATCAATAAGAATACTGTTCATTATCTAACTATAACTCGCTAAAGAGTTTCTCACCAAACGAAGTATTTTAATCATTTCCCTAGTTTCTAAAACCTTTTCCGAGAATTAATCAAAAGCTGTCAGTAAACACACTTCATTAGATTCATTATTATGACTACCTAAACAAATTTGACAATATGTAAAAAAATTAGTTTTGTAACAAATATGCTCCAAGTATTAAACGGCTATAAATAGAAAATCATAAAAATTAGTTAAAATAAAAACATAAGTCCACCCACTTAATTCATCTGATTCCAACACTAAATTTAACATACTTTAACAGTATTTATAATTGGTAAACTTCATTAAGTATTGAACAGAGACTAACTAACAATGTAAACAATGAATCACTTCTAATCACAGTCACATATATGTGGTTTATTCAGGAAAGCAGTTAGAAAGTTAAAATTAATAAGTCAGTTATTCAGTTCTTATTATAAAACAACTACAAAGCTGAACACAGCCAGCCCTCGAATACGCATATCATTCAACTTTACCTAGGATATGAGTAAGTAAATTGGATACTATATATTGTATCATAAATATGTCTTATATCAGTAGACATTATGTACATATTAATCAGTAGAATATTTTAAAATCTAATTCCAGCCAATCCAACTATATTCATGTTAAATCAAGCAGTTATCAGTAACTTTGTAATCAACTGATAGTCTATTTATAAACTTCAATAATTTCATGATGTGGTTGATGTGAAGTAAATATTTCACGATTGTTACATATTTTGTTTACCAATATCATAAATAATTAGGACAATATGTGTTAATCAACCAAGTCCATATCACATTTTAATAAGTTATGAGATTTTAAAAAAAACTTAACAAGATCACCATATATGGGGTAGTAAAATAAAGTTTGCTATTAAAGGTAAAACAGCATATCTTTACAATAGTGACTATGATCTCGTAATCTTAGATTGTCAGTCACATATAAAACATTTTAACCCTTTCAATTTCTAACCAGAGATTGTTTAAAGTACACTTGAACTTTGACGAATTATTTTACATTGACGAGTCATTTTCATGAATGTTATGCTTTAAGTTGTTCTTAATTAAAATGAATAACTTGTGTCTGATAAAATATAACGTGTAACAGATTAAATATCCTTTTACTAATTTATTCATAGTCAAATTGAAAATTCAAGACTGATACTGTTTCTAGCATTCAAGTTCTCTTGAGACACCCTATAATTTCTTATCAAACAAATTATTGTTGATAAATAGCCTGATGAAATGTGGGAAATCCTTAATATCTTAACAGAACACTTTAAAAATAGACTTCACCTTGACATTACTACAACAAAAAGAAACCAAGAGAAATGGAATAAAACTTGGAGTATGAAAGATAACAAATATTGTGCTTTGTGTTAAAACAGTAAGTTTTCTGACTATTCGTTATGCCTAAATGTAAAATTTACAATTTTTGATTTACGGTTAATTATCTAAAGACAATGAGGTGTTAAATGAAAAACAAATTTATTGAAAAACGATCCCAAGTCGAAATATTCAATTTTACATACACATTAAGGCTATTGAAGAAAGTGTACGTTTAACAGATGTAAAAAATAACTAACAGTTTATTATGTATATTGAATAAAGTAAATAAAGACGTACGCAATATATAGTATACTGTTACTTCCAGACAAAATAAAAGCACACCTATACACTTAGTTTTTATTGAATGTTTTCTGTAATAAATGATTTTTAACATAATACTTCTAAGAACAGAATCAAAAGCAAAATAATCTAACAAATATATTTCAGAGGCTTTACAATAACTGAATCCTGAAAATATATCACATGCTTATATTCGAAATATGTCACCAGATATTTCACGAGAATTAGAAGTGGTTTCATCATATTATCTTAGACATTTCAAGTATCAGACAAACAATTTTCTAGATTAAAACTATTTTGATTACTTTTTATACAACTGGAAACATTGATTAAGATTTTGGAATATTAGTAAGATTTCAAATTTCTGATGAAAACAATAATCCTGAAAAATATTACGTTGGATTTAAAGGATTAAGTTCAATCACATCATGAGATTAACATGCTAGCGATCAAAAGTGTCTAGATAAGCTACTTTGTCAAATTACTCAAGTTTAATAAATTAAAGCTTCTACAAACTAGGTATATTAACATGAGATTGATGGTTCTGAGCACACAACGGATGTGCACCTGTAATTATGTAATTTTATTAACTTTTTGTGATTATTAATTTAAAGTCGATCTATCCTAGTTTGACCTACTTTCTATCACTACTGGTACACCTGTTCTCTTACTGTCAATTCGTACTTGTTAACAAGTAAATGTAGTTATGCAATCGTTTTCATTATAATCATTGATTGCTTCAATATTTTTATATGTCTTCATAAAAATCCTGTATGTTACAATAACTTATGATAATAATCTAGTTGAAGAATCGATTCAACCAACTTGATAGTCTAAAGGTAAACTAGTTTTCATAAGTAATTCGTTTGAGCTACGTGAGAATGTTAATAAATACTACAAAGCAATCTACTTATATTGTTGAACTCCGCAATAAAATGCTACCTCATATCTTTAGGGAACGAATCTAAGTGATAAACATTGTAATTCCTCAACTAACCTATAAAATAAAATGCTTCTTTTTTTCGTTTTGTCTTACTTTACTCAGTCCATGGTGTATTATGACCTTTAAGAAACCCCAAAATTGATGTGATTTTTATTTGTAACACAGCATAGAATTAAACTTATTATCTCCGTCTTCATGCCATTTGTTGTTCCTTTATATAAAAGTTAATAAACGGATAGTGACACTTTATATCCTTTCGATCGTTTTCATATTTAGGAGAAAAAAACTACATGAACAATTTAAGTAGTATTATGTGAATTCACTTTATTAAGTTAGGCCCTCATTGACTTCTTGTAACGTGTAATATTTCAAAACTAAAATGACAAGTAAAGTAACTGAAAAAATTGTATAAATGAATTTTTCAGTATAGTGTTGTGGAGATTGTTGAGTTTTAATTGAGATCATGAACCGACCAATGTTGGACCAACATTGAAAATTTGGACCGAGGGTCCCGCGCACGGAATCGTGGATGCATACTGCTGACGAGTCACGTCCTAGGATGAAACGGCCATTCAGCGCTCCCACGTTTTCAATGGTGGCCTAACATTGGCCAGTTCATGATCTTAAAAAATGAATTTAGTTGGAACTTTGTATACAGACTCACCTGCACAGTGTAGGTAATATATATTAAAGGCAAAAGAATATCCTACAACACTGTTATGAAAAAATAAGTATAGGGATATAAATAGGTGGTTATGTAGTCGAATAAAATGACAGGCTTAAATAGTTGACAACGAAATTGTAGACTATAAATAGATAGAAAAGAATGTTGTAACAAAATAACCAAATGAGGGCAAAAGTTAAACAATATGTTATCCCGCCACCCAAGCTACGGAAAAAATGAAGACTAATTCGTTTTGTAAAAATAAATCGGGTTTCGGATACAGAGATCGGACTAAACTTTAGAAACTTCTGACTTATTGGTTTACTAATAATCATGAAAGACTTAATTTTCTCAATTGAGCAACGGTTAGAGGTTAGATGCTTAGAAGTGACCACCTCTGTGATTAGCCTGATGTTTAACTGTTATTTTTGTGAAGAATTTAATTTTATAACAACCGGATAATTTAACTTATGGATTTGGAATTCTGATTGAAAATTCTTTTTCAGTATATTATTATTTCATTCTAGTTATAATAAGAGATAAAGTGATTTACTATATTATGATTATGGAACTAAATAGGTTTGCCAAACACAACTGAGGACGTTCTATAATTAGATATGTTACCTAAATTTGTTTTTGAAGCTCTTGCTAATGAATGTGATCTCCATGAAATAATAAGGTAAACAAGGTGATTTTTAAGATGAGAAATTATAACTAAGGTAAAAAAGGTTAGTTAATTGTTTTTAGGAAACAAATTTTGAAACATTTTGTGAGAGTGATTAAAGCTAGAATAATACAAAAGAGGTGAATATGGACTACTTTTAGTAAGTTTCTATCCATGTACTAACTTTCTTTGAATGATGAGTCATTTGTAATCGAGTCAATTTCTATTGTCTCGATGTGTGATTTTCATTTGATGCTTGAAAATAAGTTCTAGCTGTTACATTGGCTTTATAAACTTTTCCTCACTTTCACTTTTAAACTTTCTATATTTTAAATGATAATTTAGTAAACTGAATTTAAATGGTTTCATTCGAATAATGTTAATTCATAAGAGTGAAATAATCTATTTTTCTGTACGATTTTAACTTGTTGGCCAACTGAGTAGTGAAAGCATCATAAAATTCTTGATAAATTTTCTTCTCCTGTTTTATGTTTTTTTTGACAATCTTTACCAGTCACTGTAATGGTAAAAATAATAATAAACTAATGGAAATTTTCTGACTTACTTATGCCGGTTAACCCTCTTGGACGCGCACATACTGCCCACCATCATTCTCCATCCAACTCTGTCCTGGTCAAACCTTTCTAGTCATTTCCAGTTGCTATTCATCCTCTTCATATCTGCTTCCGATTCTCAAAGTAGTGTCTTCCTTGGTCTTCCCCTTTCACTTATCCTGTCAGGATTCCAAGTTAGGGATTGCCTCATGATGCAGTTTGATGATTTCCACAATGTATGTCCTATCCACTTCCAACGTCTTTTCCTAATTTTCTCCTCGGATGGAAGCTGGTTTGTCCTCTCCTACAGTAGGCTGTTGCTGATGGTATCCAGTCAACGGATACTGAGTATCTTGTGTAGACAACTGTTTATAAATGCTTGTATCTTTTTTATGATGGTTGTAGTAATTTTTCACATTTCAGCTCCGTACAGTAGTACTGTCTTGACGTTCGCGTTGAAGATTCTGACTTTGATATTGGTTGAAAGTAGTTTTGAGTTTGATATGTTCTTTAATTGTAGCAGTGCTTTCCTTGTTTTGCCAATCCTCGTCTTTACGTCTGCATCATATCCTCCTCGTTCATCGATGATAGTGACCAAGTATGTGAAAGATTCCGCATCTTCAAGAGCTTCTCTATCAAGTATGATTGAGTTGGTGTTCTCCCTCCTCTGCCTTTTCGTTTGTGTAGATCAAAGCTTACTGATGCGGAGGTTGATGCTACACGTGTTCTCTTCATATGCATTTGTTGGTGTGTATGGGATAGAAGGGCTAGGCTATCTCTGAAGTCCGAATCGTCTAATTGGTTCTGAGCTGTCCATTGTATTCCGTGCTCCCCCTCAAATATCAAGGTTTTCATAATCCAATCGACCACCAAAATAAAGATGAAGGGTAAGAGTAAGCAGTCCTGTTTGACTTCGGTCCTGACTTGGAATGCGTCTGTCAGCCGTCCCCCATACACGACTTTGCACTGTAGTCTATCGTATGAATTCCGGATGATGTTGACAGGTGCTCCATAGTGTCGAAGAAGTTTTCATAATGTTCTCCTATCCACATTATCATAGTCGACGAAGTTGATGCACAGTCATGAGTTCCATTCAACTAATTACTCAATGATGATCCACAGTGTCGCGATTTGGACTGTGCAAGACCGATCCTCATGGAATCCAGCCTGTTGATCTCGAAGTTGGGCGTCTGCTGCGTCTTTCATCCAGGTCAGCAACACTCTGTTAAAAAGGTCCCTGGCACCGATAGTAATGTGATACTCTTGTAGTTCTCATATTTGCTCAGATCTCCTTTCTTTGGTATTTTGATGAAGTGACCTTCTTGACAGTCTGTCAATGCCGCTTGTTCTTCCTCCCAAATTTTCCTGAATAAAAAGTGGAGCATGACTGCAGTTGCTTTTATGTTTGACTTCAGTGCTCCAGATGGTCATGTGCCACCGCTTCCCAATCGCTGATTTGTCTAATGATCGTCCTGATTTCTTCCGTCGTTGGTCAAGTGACATCAATAAGAAGGTCTGTGTGTGCTGCTTCGATATTGGGTGGGTTTAGTGTGCCGGTCTATTCAAGAGTTCCTCGAAGTATTCTACCCATCTGTTACTCTTCCCTTGGATCTCGGTGATTGTCTTGCCTTCATTGTCCTTGACCGGTTTTTCTAACTTACTATATTTCCCTGCTAATTTCTTCGTCGTGTCATATGGTTGTTTCACATTTCCTTCTCTTGCAACTATTTCCGCTGTCATTGCTAGGTCTTCCGCGTATTTCTGCTTTTCAGCTCCGATGCCCCTCTTCGCTTGTTTGTTTTCGTGCATTCGGCGTGTGCTTTGACATGTTGAAGTTAGTACTTTTATGAAATTTTCCCAATTGTCCTCCATAGTGGTTTCTTCTTTTCTGAGTTGATCTTGTGAGGCTTAGAAGTTGTTGTGAAGATCAATTTTGAATTCGTTGAGCTTGTCAGTGTCTGGAAGGAAGGCTGTATTAAATCTTTGTAATGTTGTTTCTGCAGTTGTCAAATACTTCTTTAGCTTCAGTTTCATCTTGGCAACCACCAGCTTGTGATGATCTGAAGATATGTCAGTTCCTATCATTGTTCTCACGCCTTCTATTGACCTACAGAGTTGTTTAGTGATACAGATATTATCGATCTATTTCTGTGTAGTGTGGTCCGGTGAGACCCATGTAGTTTTGTGTGGGAGAATATAGTGCTACATAGAACCACTTTGTTGAATGCATATGAATTCACAAATCTCTCAACATTCCCGTTGCTTTCTCCCAGTCAGCCTATGTCGTCCCATGATATCTTCATACTCCATATTGTCCATTCCAACTTCGGCGTTTAAGCCTCCCATCAGTACGGTCACGTCCTTTCCTGATCACTTCTCTATGATCGATTGCAGCCTCTCATAAAACTATTCTTTATCATCATCATCATCGTTATTATCGTTGGAAGGTGTATAACGTTAGATAACATTCATTATGATTCCTCCTTCTTTGTTTTGAAAGATGATTTGATGAACCTGTGTCCATGAGATTCCCATCGTACAAGTGCTTTACGTATTTCTTTGGATAGCCTCAGGACGACTCATTGAGTGTGTAGAGAACTTTCTTCCTCGTGACCAGAATACAGTACCAACTCTGCCGAATCTGTCTATTATCTATGTCTTTGTAAATCTAGAGCTTACTTTAGAAATACTTGAGAGGCTTTCTGAGAGCGCCAGTCCTTAACTTATTTTTTGGCGGAATAGTCAAATGATATTGTAATTAAATAAGAATGAAATATCTTCAAAGTACTTATTTATTCCCCATGTTTGGTACAGCCAGACTTCAAAATAAATTAGTCAACTTTTCAACAATTATAGATTGAATCAAATTATGTGGGTCTAATTTAAATCTGAGCAAAGTACTTAAAGAAAAACACACAATGTTGATAAATTAATTAGCCTTTGTTTACTGAATAGTGCTTTAGCTACCTGAGAGATAGGCACATGATTTGAATACCGTGCGGACATAAACACTAGGTATGTAAATGAAGAGTTTCGAATGAGACAAACGTGTCGTTGTTGTGAATTTTAGTCCGTATACGAAGTAAATTTAACTTATATGTACACTAATTGTACGACTTATGAAACAACTAAGTTTTATATTTATGAGATGGTACAAAAATAAAGCCATGATCTTTGTCAATACACTAATTAACCGCAAAAAAATATAATGGTTATTAATAAACTAAACAAAGCATTTTTTAATGTAATATAGAAGCCTATTTTTATCTATGAAAGTATGCGTAAAACAAGGTTAATTAGGTTATATATATATATATATATATATATATATATATATATATATATATATATATATATAAACCAACAGTTTACGTATACTAAAATGCTTCACTATAATATACATAAGCCAGAAAATGGGAGGCGCATCCATCTATGTAAGTGTTGTTAAATTATTCATTTATTTGTGATTATTTTTCAGACTTCCATTATCGATAGTAATGATTTTCATTAGACCATGACACCAAGTTTTTGAAATAACTAAAAAGCCAGTTAGCTCTGTAAAGTTGTTCTAGTTTAAAACACTTAGTACTAATCCCCAACAAACTCATATGGGATCGAACTCAGGACCTCTGGGTTTATTATGATTATACGACTTTCATGCTGATAAATCACAACACTAAGGTATGGATTTTTAGTTTCGGTCAGTTTGTTAGTGTGGTTATCATTAAGTTTATCCAGTAAACTAACTTATCGCTCGTGGTATATCAAAAAAGTGAGGAACTTATTTTGAAGCCATTCAAGAGTGATTATTTGGTCATTATTTACTAAGGCAGTTTTTTATTGACTTCATACTACTTGGAGATTATGATTTTTCCATTACCGCTAAAAACAAGAAACAGTTCGATATCTCAATTGTAACCTTCAAATTACCCAATCTTACATACCAACAACTTCGTGTGAGATTGGCATCCAAATATCCTGGACCAATAATAAAAATAATTCGATTGTCACTTAAACAGCATAAAAATATTTGAGTAAAAGTAAGCATGTATCATCTGTTCAATAGTCTCAGTCGTTTGCTAGCTGTTATGGTTTTTTGTTGAATTATGGTTTAACGAATTCCTAGAAGTTTGCTTTAGTAAAAAGCAATGCTTGAAAAGAATAGAGAATTTAGCAAGTATTTCATTTTCGACATACAACAGACACAGTTTTCATGTTGAAATGCTCAATCATTATTGTAGTTTTTAATTAACTGATAGACATAGTTCTCGTCAGAAGGGAATCTTCCAGAGTTAGTCTAGGTCTTATCCCAGGCGAATGATTACAGCGAACTCACGTTAACATTTAATACAAACGTTAATATTAAATTGCTTTTATCTAACTTGTCCTTTTGAAATAAATTCAAACTTTTTTAACTTTTTAACAGTCCCATTTAAAACGACTATGGAGAAAAAGATCGACGAGTTAAAAAAACGTTTCGAAGAATTAGATAAGGATAAAGATGGCTCAGTGACATTGAAGGAATTCAAAGAGGAATTGTTAGTTCAAGGGTTTCCAGAATCCTTAGCTTCTGTAAGTTAGCTTTCCGTCTTTTATTATTATAGAATTAATAAGCTGACTTTATATTGTTTTTTTATACCCATACCTTCGAACTTTATGGACTCTTCTTGAAGTCGTGACTGTTAGATTTTGGTCATCTCAGATATCATTAGGTGACATTAAAATGAAATCAGCAAAATGTCTAAAGTTGGTTTGTCCCCAAATGATCCGAAGATATTTTGTTCAATTTAGGATCTAAAGGTTCTAGAATTCTGTGAGATTGTGAGTTCATATCGCTGAAGAGTCCTCATAACAGATTGAGTCTAATGTTTTTATAGCTGTTATAAGTTTGTTATACTATCTAATTTTGGATCTAACAACTTAATAAATAATACAGGATAGTATAAATGAGAAACAAATAACTTTTGAAGTGTTCACACTGAATAAACTACCTTCTATGTTCTGATCCTATTTAACGTATAGAACTGTGTTAAGTCGCATACAAATCTCACAAATTCTATAAACGTAGTAAAAGAAATAAACACTTAAGTACTAATAACTCTTTTATTTATATTTTTAAACATTTTTAATATGTTTAGACATAATTACTTTTTAGTTTCTAATCTTCACATTTGTTTTAAAATACCTTGGTATCATTGTTCTCTGTAAACATCCAAACAGACATCGCATTATCCACATAACCTTGATGATTTTTTTTTGTTATTTTTCTTCATTAAAAAATTTTTTATTTAAGAGTTAAAAGTATTCAGAATTGAGAGTTAAATCAAGCTATTAATGTTATGACTATTTTCTAAGTACCAACCAACTTTACTTAATAACTGATTTATTCTAGTTTAGAACTACTCAACAAAGTGCATTGATTCTAGACAGTATTCTAAAAAGTTAAGGACGTCTAATAAACTGATACCGATTTTAAACTTATACAATTATCAAAACGTAAACTGATGCAATAGTACAACAGGATATCAGATAAAGAAAAAAAAAATGCAAACTGTAGAGTTAAACTCATCTACTTTTATGAAAAATACTAATCCATAGCACACACGTATTGTTTATTTTCAAACGTATGTTAATTGTCCGCTAACAATTAGTGCATTTTTATGAATAAAATTAATATATTTTGATGACTTCAGACTAATTTCAACAGTAGAAATCTTTTCCTGTAATACACTGAACTGTAAAATGAAGCATATAGTTCTATAGTAATCTGGATTTTTATGACAAATTATGACTTTAGATTGATATATTTTCTGTTCTTTAACTTGAAACTATTGTATCTTTCATTCTTTATTATTTTTAATATACAGAAATTTATGGTAAAATTTGATCATGATAATGATGGCAAAATTACTTTGGATGAATTCGTCAAAACACTTTTAAGCACGGACGACGTGAGTTATTCATTAATTATGCATACATTAAAAACATCAAATGATAGACGTATTTTAACCCGACTACGTCATACGACATCTTTGCAAAAATCACCAGGCTTAAAAAAACAATCATGATGTCACTAGCGAATAACGTTAAAATGAAGTTAGCCACGTTGATGATGAGATAGTAACTTACTGATAAGACTAATTAATAGTGACACTAGATCAAAAATTTCACCAGATTCAAATTGTGAAGCAATGTGTTTTTATGACGAGAAGTGAAAGTCTTTAATGCCCTACAATTGGCTCCATCTTGTGATTAGAATCACCTCCTAACTATGGAAAACACGTTAAAACCTTAAAAATATTTACTATACTAATCAGTCAAAAATGTCAGAAAATATTATTCTCGTCATCCGATTTTCTTTATAGAATGTTTACTTACTTATCAAAACCAAATTGATAAATAATTCTTACTAAATCCTCGATATTTGTCACAATTCGTTATTCTACAACTACAAGATCTATCAACTTGATAAATACTTCCCTTTTAACGTGATACTTGTGTCTACATTTATTTTTTGAATAAATAATACCAAGTTTTATAGATAGAGACGGATGGTGTCTAGCAGTGATCAAGGTCGATAATAAGAGAAAACGTCACGTCATTTTTTACACATCATGAAATCATACAATATACGCCATTGAATTTGAATGTTCAATTAATATTTGATAATTTGCAGATAATATGAAATTTTGTCATCTCGAGTGATTGCTGGATGTGCTATTTGAGTGCAGTTGATATTTGATGACTAGAGCAAAACTAGGTTGAAAAAACGTTATTAACGATTGATAGAGTAAGACATATTGTCTGTACGTGAAATCACTAACTACTAATGTTGACTCTTTAAAGAAGCGTTTGTTATCTGACTTGTTTATTTGAAGGGTTAGGCATCAGAGATTGAAGAGATGGTTGATATATATATGATTGGCCAGTTTTTTCCCTTATCACTAAACATGGATATTTTTTAAATCAGACACCTCTAGTATTGAATCTATGTTGGCTTGTTTGTATAAATATTTACATTCTTTGTACTGAATATAGCAGGCATGAATCTGTTCGTAACTCGTCCAAATATTTGAAACATCAATCACAATTAAATGTATGCTTACATTAAGATTTTCCAACGATTTTTTCAACAAACTCAGATATCGTGTGACACTTATTTCTTTTCTTTTCTTATCTGTTTTCAAATAGAATGCTGCTTCACCAAAAGCTGAATAATCTGTACGAAATCATTCACGCATGCATGCATTTGTATTCTGTCAAGATAAGAGATTAAACAGTTTTTGTCTACCAATACCGGCTTTGTCTTATTTATTGATTCCAGTTCATGTGTTTTAAGTTGTTTGAATAAGAAATAATTTGTGAACTATTGAAATTTGTTTAATGGCATATTTTTGTTAAGATAAATGTAATAAACTTCCTAAAAATGGTAGCTATGTTGTTTTTAATCTATATTTCTGTCCACATAGTTGTATATCTAGGTCTTTTGATACAAGAATGCTAAAATGAAGTTAATTTTTAATATGAAGTGGTATGTAATACTCAAATTGTATCTGGGGGAACAGTGGTAATTTATTTATCAGTAGTGTATTTATTGTCATTAATAGAACAGCCAATAATAATGATAAGACTAATAGTCATGAACGGAACAATAAGAACAACATCATTGATCTGACTAGTCAAGAACTATTGGTCAGTGATGCCCTCAAATTATTTCACAAACCTGTCGACCTTACGATGACTGAGTCTCGCGAAAAGTATGACTTACTTTCAGCCATTGAGTAATGATCTAATAATTAATGCATTCAACTTTAACAGATTCACTATATAAAACGTGAACTCTATTTAATCCTATCGGTGATCTGGTGTTTATATCCTAAATTCTGCTAACACTTTTATTTGTCTTTAAGAAGATTTTATGTAAAATTTTGAAGACTCGTCTGGGGATAATGTTCATACATTAAATATTACATACAAAATCTTTATCTTCCAATTTTAAATTTCATTTTTACTTCATAATTTTCTATAATATTCGTGAAAAAAGTGGGTTGATAACACGAAGTTTAACAAAGGGATCTATCTAGTATCCCCTTGTTAAACTTCGTGTTATTTAATGTATGAACATTATCCCCAGACGAGTTTTCAAAATTTTACATAAAATCTTGTTAAATCATTAGTTCCGTAAGGACATGTGAACAAGGAATGAACATGATGACGTAATAAAAGATTATAAAACTAAATTACTTAATAATAATTACTTAATAATAACAATAAATGATAGTGTGTATGCTTATAGGAAGCCTTGTAAAATTCGTAATCAGTGTAGTGGGTACTACCAGGTTAATTACCGACTCCAAACGCGGGTGACAAATGAGGGTTATGCATCAGGTCAACAACGCCATCCTGTAGAGAATAATTTTGCTAAAAACGCTAACCAGATTAAACAACTTACACCACTTGAACTCTGCTCTCGGAGTTGAAGGATCTTTATTCAGAATTATTATGACGTCTCATAGTGAAAGCTGAGATTCCTCAAAAGTCACAAGGCCGATGCCCCCTCTAACAACCAGAGCAAAAAAATTTATAGGTACATGGAATCTTTGGAAAATGTGGGTAGACGCGAGAACTAATCAACTAGCTACAAAAATGAGGAGATACAACTTGGCAGTGCTCAGAATACCTGAAACACATTAGACCGAAGCTTGACAAGAAAGGATGGATTCGGGAGAGATGCTACTGTACTCTGGTCACGAGGACGAAAGTCGTCGTGAGGCTATCCAAAGAAATACGTAAAGCACTTGTACGATTAGAATCTCATGGACACAGGTTCATCAAATCATCTTTCAAAACAAAGAAAGAGGAATCACAATGAATGTTATCCAACGTTATACACCATCCAACGATAATAACTATGATGATGATGATAAAGAATAGTTTTATGAGAGGCTGCAATCGATCATAGAGAAGTGATCAAGAAAGGACGTGACCGTACTGATCGGAGGCTTAAACGCCGAAGTTGGAATGGACAATATGGAGTATGAAGATATCATGGGACGACATGAACTGACTGGACTAAATGGCTATCCAGTGCTTTCAGGTTTTCAGTGGTGGTTTAACATTGATCAGTTCATGATCTCGTTTAAAATCAATAAATTAGCAACGTATTTTAATGTGAATGAAGCGAGGCGTCTAAATTTTTTTGTCATAATAATCAAAGGCAATAAGGGGGGGGGGTAATATGAAATGAAATGATTTTAAGTTCATACACTATTTTGGTTTGTATCGATCTACAGTGGTTTAGTTAAACCATACTAATAATTTGAATATTCGAGCTTTTTCTCAGCAATGAGCAATTTTAGAACGTAAATTTTCACATAATGCGAAATTATAATACTAATTTCTTAAATATGGCTGTTTTTTTTCACAGTAAAATATCAACACTATTAGAATTAGCGATGGATCCTAATTGGTTGTTTTTATTTTAGAACAACATATATAAGTGATTAGATCTTCATCAGGCCTTAATATACAGTAATATTTATATGCATATACGAAATTATTAAACCAATCAAGGCAGATTATGAGCCAATGATAACAGTGGAATAGATTACGTAACTAGATATAATAAGCGAAAAGTACAAAGTAGTAGTATGATGGCTAGTGTACTAGTTGTGATAAGAATAAAAATACTTGAATTAATGTTTTGTAATAGGAAGTTGGTCGATGACTTTAAAAAAAAATACTGAAATAACATTGATTAAAAATAATAAAATGGCGTAATACTAAGTGTTCAAATAGTTAGGCGGTGAAGTGAATATTTGAAAAAATGACAGTGAATAAAAAATAAACGAACGGAGAGTATGGAAAGTATAGATGTTCTTAACAAGTATATATGTGATTAGATTGTTCGAAATGTATTGCCCTAATATATCACATAGTTCTGATAATCTTCGACATCTTATTACATTATCCAAAGTTGGTCACCTTATAATATAACGTAATTATCAATATAATTAGTTGGTTATGATTTCACAAAGCTAAAATGAAGTATGAATACTATACAAATAAAACTGGAAAATTTCTATTTGTAATATATAAATTAACTGACCAGAAAATTATTACATTGTCTGTAGCGGTAAATGAATTTCTGAAATAAATAGTCCTATTTGACTTCGACATTGGTACTGACCTCAATAATTGTACTGAACACACCCTCGCTGAAAGCCCTCAGTCACTCGTCCGCACCAGATCACTAATGGATACACCGTGCTACTCATCCCTTACATCTACTAGCCTGCTTAGATCAAATGCTTCTCGATTTATTAATGACCTGTAGAATATATCTTCAAATACCTTGATTTATGAGCTCTGATTTGAATGGGTTGGTATTCTTCGGCTGGAAAAATGCTGCAGGTAAAGGTATTGTCAAACTCCGAATATCTGTGGCATCTATATATCCTTTCCCAATTTGTTCAACTTAATTGATGTTGGGAAGGCAGGATAAGAATTACTGTGTTAGGAAATCTATATTATCATCCTAAATGAATAGCATTCACAAAATACTTTTTAAAGTGTTATAAACTATGAAGATTTAAAGCATATATATATTTTTCATAATTATCGAACCCATCGAAGTGAATCATTACAATTACTACGATTAACCTGCATAACGACTGACGAATGTGAAAATCTAAAGTCCATGGATACACTGTACAAAACATCACTTGATGCAACTGACTATTTTATTTCGATAAAGCACCTAAAATCACAGGTATTAAAAAAGTAAAAATAAGCGACGTTTTATTTCTTTCAGTTTTAGGGTCCTCACAATCTGTTTTTTTTCATTAATGGTTTAACACTGGTCAACTCATAACTTCAATGAAGCTCAACAATCTTCACAACTCTATAGTGACAAGTATAAATTCCTGGAATCCTTGTGAGAAGCCAAGACCAGTACAATTCAGCTTTCTCGAGAACCAAGAGGTTACTCAGCGAAGACAATGGACAATGGGCAAGCGATGTTGTTGGTTGATTGCAGTTTGATATCAATAAATTTGGACGTTAAATCAGTTAAATCAGTTGAAAGATCAATGAAAATCAATAAAGCACTGGTTAGATGAGCATTTAGTTACATTTTAAAATGACGAAAATAAGAAACGTACCCGATAAATTTTGAACAATAGCCTGAATGATATAAGAGTCGCATTACGTTGATAAACACTGCTTTATAATAAAATAATTTTCTATGATTACTGATTTTGGCTATTCGTTAACTTATATCAAGTTTATAAAATAATTACATGGAATTTATAATATTCTAGCGAATCGCTCAAATAAGTAACTGATATTTCAGACAGTAACTGTATAATGTTTCTTCATTATCACTATCTTGTTGCTGAATTTATCTGGCATGATGAGAAATAAATTGTTTTACACGATGCTATTTAACTAAATGTTTGATTGATGCTAATATGATTTCAGTTTATTTTGTGGCATTTATGACTTTTTTAATCCAACATTTGGTAACATAAATATTTTTTTTAAGAACTCTCTGAATTAAGAACCATAAAATCTAATGTACTTCTTAGTACAGATTTATAACAGCAATAAATTTAATTGTGTATAGTCATGTTGTCGATGGGTTATATAATTATCATTACCAGTTGATATCATCTGAATGTATGCTAAACATTATAGGGCACTAAAAATTCATTCAACTCCAGTTTGAAACATAGAGATGATATACTAAACTAATATATACAGGGAATCTCTAATTAAATTTTCATAAACGTCTTCAAAAAAAGAAAAGATTAAGAGATGGTAAGAAGATTTGTAGCTCAGGTGAATGATTTTGAAGGAGTTTTGTTTTTTGAGCTGGATGGTTCGGTCATGGAGTTTTCATCGTTCTTCTGAACAAAATCATCAATGAAAATGACAGGTTTAAGGTCAACAAGAACCAATCAACATCGAGATCTACTGGACAAGCTGTGAACCACATATGGAGAAATTCGAACACTTCACTCCTACCTGAAGTTTGTGCTGATGATGCTGTCTAAAAGAACGACGAAAGCCCCAAGATTAAACCATCCAGCTCAGAGAACAAAACTCCATCAAAAAAAAGAAAAAATAATTAATATACAGCAGAATATATCATACGGAAAGTAATCATATTTAAACATTAAAAATGTCTTCACAGTAACAGATCCTATTCAGAAAATTTGTGTTTAAACACACTGATATCATTCTGACTGAGTGTTTTTATTATTTGAAAACTTCCGCTCATATATTTTAAATCTATTTAAGATAGAAGGAAAAACCGTTTGATTTCAGTATACTTAAGAGTTGAGAATTGAATAGTAGAACACTTTTATTAGTGATTATTTATATCATATGTTTAGTAATACAAAAAGAAAAACAATTTTGCTGACGTGAAAGCAATCCAGTGTTTAAGTCTATTTATATCTCGACTACATATACTGTCATTTGACTCATAATTTAATTTCGTCAATGAATTCATTTTATCTATTTGGCAAGTAAACATAATTACACGGGATTTTGAGCTATTTTTATTGCACATCTAGATATCTCATTGAATATTCAAAGTTTTTATACTATTTTAACAGGGTTTTTTTATTCTAAAAAAGAAAAAAAACTTCTAAAATTCCTGATCACCTTAATGTTGTACTAAGCTAATAAAAACAATTTCATGCCAAGTGAATTTATGTAAACAAATAAGTAGATTTTATATTTCTATCATCAATGTTTCAATGTGCTTAAACAATATGGTTATTATTTTTTAACATATACTGAAATCAACAATATTCGTAATGTACATTGATTGATAAATTATAAAACCAACTACAAGCATCTCTATTCCTTCAAATTATCTTTCTACATTTTCAGAAGTATCTGTGTTCCATAATATCAAACATTTACCTTTATAACGTGATGTTTGAACGCTATTGTATTATGCTATTCATATACCATAAGGTACTAAAATATACCAAATTTAATGGTTAAAAGAGTCTACCATTCTGAACAATATCAATAGCATATATTTTTACGAATCGTACACCAATATACCTCAATAGCCATATTTTATAACACTGTTCACCTTCCAAGGCTGAATATCCGAAATCACAGGAAATAAAACAGTTTGTGTTTAATTAATGTATAATTAACATTTAAAGCATACATCATTTTTGTACTTTACATTTGACTTCTTGATCTTGCGCTTCTTTTCATTTGAATGTAATGTTTACAAAACAAGACACAATATTGTAATCTTCTTGTCCGTTTGGTTATTTAACATTTTCTGGCCAGTGGTAGATAAACAATTTAAAGGCATTCGGTTCTTAGGAAGATATTTCATATCTCTAAGTCTTAAAGATCAGATAAACATGCAGTCCATTTTTAGAACAATAAATTCATAATACCATTTTTTCTACAAGTTGTATCATTGAACATTTCAGGTTCACTTGCAATTTTACAGTCTTCATTGATAATTAGTAATTTACAGTCAATGCTTTATTCCATCAATATTGACAAGACATGAATAATAAGTTTACGAGCGTATTTTGTCAAGAAAGGTTTCTACATTACTACATTTAAGCCGGCAAACTTAAATGATCAGAATGATGGTTTGTAGAGATTGTAGTGATTTTAATGGTTGAGTTCATGAATCGATGTAAGCTAGACCACCATTGAAAACCTGGAAGCACTGGACGGCCGTTTCGTTCTGGTATGGGACTCCTCGGCAGTGTGCATCCACGGTCCCGCACAAAGGAATCGAACTCAGGACCTTCGGTTTCGTCAGCAAACGCCTAACCTCTAGACCACTGAGTCGGCATCCAACTGTATTGATGTCTAACTTCAATCGATCTATGGTCTTGCCCAACCATCCATCCATTGCCTAGTGAGAAATCGTGACCAATGGAGTCCAATCCGGGTCGAGTGTGGAACAATTACCTACGACAGATAATAGATGAATGATTACGCAAGATTATAGATGGTTTTTTTATCATTCAATACTAAGTGCTGACCTCATTAATTTTAAAGGCCAAAATTAATTTAACGTAAATGATCAAGTATCTACATCACTAAGAATTCTCATATGAACGCTGCGTTACTCTTACACATCTCTAATGATGTCAGGCCAATTATCATGCTGGCGTAAATACTATTTCTTAAGCACTGATATTAGTATTATCTCGTTTAGACGTATGTCATTTTTCTCTTCAAATGAATAAAAATAGAAGAATAAAATTTATCAGGGAAGAGGTATCAACCTTGTTAGAAAAGCATCAAGTGACTTATTTCCTCTCCAGACCGGATTCTGAAGATCATTGTCTCAGATATCTTTAATGTAACTTCAAAGCATTCAAAAACGTAAATCCAAATAACGAAGTATTGATACAGTAATATCCGTCATGTTTAAGAGAACCCTTTGAGTATACGTTCATTGTGACAGTAATCATTCGTTTTCCTATATATGTAATTTTATTTCTCGTAATCTGTCAGATCATGTTCACCGTACTTATTTTTGGTTGAAAGGAGATTATTACTCCTTTGCCCATAAATTCAGTTCTTCAATAGTACTTCTAATATTGTATGATATTTTCCTGAAAGTTTCACGTTATCTTTTTTCTAAACCTGAAGTCTTGTGTGATCCCACATTGATTTGTCATGCTTAACTGCCTATATTTTAGTCGATTGATTTGTCTCATCACTGGTAGACATAACGTAGTTTTTATTCGTCATAAGCACATTTTCGCTTTCTCAAGTAAAGCTTCGTATCCACGAAGAATTTATTTATTGCATTGTAGATTTAATCACACTAGTTCTTTATAACATTGTGTCGGTTGTAATGTTCAGATGTAATGCATTTCAAATATTTTGTACACTTTTTCAATGATATTTTAGTTTAAATAATGCCATAAATACGACAGGTCCATTATATTTTATTATCTTTTAGAGATATTAAGCTTCGTCAACATAGACGCGAAAGCTATTGTGATGTTCATATGTAATATGACTAATTAGTTTAAGTTACAAAAATACGATACAACTTCATTATGCTTACTGATTTCCGTCTGACTTGAATACCACTTCATTCATGACTGTTAGACTACGAGTTAGACAGTCCTGAGAACCACTAGTTATTTAATGCAATAAGTTTTTCTTTTTACAAATCTAAATGAAGCCTAAGCAACAACTGAGGCAGAATAATATGAATTCTTCCTAGTTTCTCAACAGCTGCTGACAACAACATATGTTTCAAAGAAGTAACATAAGAGCATGATATAGTGGTAAACAATTGACATTGAAGACTAAAAAATTAAAATAACAAGAAAATGTGTTAGAACAGGTGTGAGGTCATTTAAAAATCGAATTCAGTATCATAGAGCGTGGGTGAGGAAGTAACTGAGTGAAGGCCAAAAACAGATAAGATAGATTGTGTGATAATTACGGTGGTTGTGTAGAGTTTACATAAAATTCAAACCACTTGAAATAGATATAGAAGACTTGAAGAACTAAGACTGTAATTGTCTAAAATTAGAAACTGGTCAGATGTTTTACGTATCAATAAATTGAAGAGTTTACATAATTTTTGAGAATTAAGTGAATAAAAAAACCGATGAATAAAGGGATGATTTTAGTGTACATAAGATAAGTATTAGTTTGGCCAAGACCGCATAATAAAATACATTCTAATAAAGTAATGATGCTTGTGGCGGCCCGATGATCTGACTCCAATTCAGATTGTATGAGTGTTTGCTATCACCTATTCTCGTATATCATCGTTGACTTAGATCGCGTTATCCAATAACGGAATTAAATAAGTCGAATAACGAGAATTGACTTGACAATACATATATTTCGTACATGAAGTGGATGAAACAGAGCCAAACAAAATGACGCACAGGGAAGATGGCTGGGAAGCCAACTCCCATTTTAGTCAAGAGTTACTCCATATTTATAGGCAGACAGAATAAAGCTACAGACATGTGATTAATGCGATAAGAAGGGCACACACTTATACACTCAAATAAAAACAGTCAGGACTGATAAGCGAATAATTAACAAGGTCAAAATATGGCTCAAGTAAAATGAATTAAATAGGATGTCCACAAGTTAGAATAAGGTAGATGGGCTTGCCATAATAAATGACACTACATAGCCCCCTCGTAGAAAATAGCACATTTAAAAAATGTCTATTTTCGAAAATAACACTGAAGTGATATGAAGTTAACGTTAACAATAAGTAACCAAAATAAAATTGTACAACACTCGATAAAGTAGTGGTTCACATGAGGGGTGAATGTATTTTATGAAAATACATGAATATCGCAAAGGCGCGGACAAAAATGGAAACGTTAACATACGAATATGAGCAAATTAATGAGCGTACAAAATATTAACATGTACCAATGCTATGATTGTCTGAACCATAAAATAACACGTTCATATAAGCGATTCAAAATATCGTGAAAATAATAATAAATTGTTTGTGGGTATGACAGCGAAGTAAATCGTAAAATGAGTAGGGTAAGATATGATAGTAATTAGTCTGTGATGCCGACAAAATAGTGAAATATGTTAAATATATGTTCTGTTGAGCCGCAGTAGAATAGGTAGCATCGATTAGCGATGAGTGAATTTGAATTTAAATGAGTAGTTCCCCATTCGTAGGATGATAATAGGCAAGTCGTGAAATGATATCTGCATCGACGGGTGATATTCGTTGCTGTACTGCAATTGATAATAATCATAAAATGTGAAGTCAGTGAACGTCGTCGTCTGCTTTATGACAGATGCATTGAGCTATCGTTAAATATGTATTAGTAAAATGACCAGAGGAACAGAATAGTGACTGAGTAGACGTGGTACGTAGAGTCTTATTCCTTTTTGGTCATGAAGCCTAGAGTGGTTTGTGTGGTTTGAGGGAGATGCGGTCGACCTCGTTTGCTACAAAACCGTACCAAGGCATGACAAAAATACCAATACATATGATTAGCGATGGCGACGTATGAGACTGACTTGAATGTAACGAACAAGAGTGTATCTTTGAGAGAGTAGCTCTAAACTCTATGTTCTGATATACCATGTGATGGGTGTAGAATAGTAGTTGCAGTACTCGAATAGCGTTTTTGAGTGATAAGTGATGCAGCATGTAGTTATGCACGTGGAAGAATAGATAAGATGAACGTAATGGTTTCCAACCAGCTCGTTAGAGGCATCCACAAACATAATAGGAGGCGATTTCGAAATGAAAAATGTATGTTGTGATAACATAACATAATGTAATATTAGATCAAATGACATGAAAAAATTGGAACGAACTCACTTAAAGCAGGAAAATTTCATGTTTTGAATAGTAAAAATATTCCAGTGAGTTTTGGATGTCATAAAGTGGAGTGTTCATAAAATGATAATCTGTTCGGTGAGCAATATGATTGCGAAAATGTCATAATTTAATGACAGCATGAACATGATTATTAATTCCACATTCGGTAATGATATTGAGAATAATGTAATAATAAGCATATAATGATACTTCGGATCATGATGGAGCAAACCGACGAATGGATCAATGAGAATAGTTGACATGAGGACAAAGTATCGATAAGATAATACGACTTGAGCATGTCCATGTCATGTTGCACAGGCTTTGCTGAGTGCGTCGGATTAGAGATTGAACTGGACCAGTTGAGTGTGTTCGTCGAATGTATCAAGTGAAGAAGTCTATTCATCGACGTATCTTGATGCATTAGGTACGTCGTCTGCGTGCTTACCATTTCGGTCGTCGAAAATATGGAGTGCCGACGTTCATTCATCGACGTAGCTTGCTGCGTTGCGTTCGTCGTCGGCGGGTTCACCAATGTGGCGGCCCGATGATCTGACTCCAATTCAGATTGTATGAGTGTTTGCTATCACCTATTCTCGTATATCATCGTTGACTTAGATCGCGTTATCCAATAACGGAATTAAATAAGTCGAATAACGAGAATTGACTTGACAATACATATATTTCGTACATGAAGTGGATGAAACAGAGCCAAACAAAATGACGCACAGGGAAGATGGCTGGGAAGCCAACTCCCATTTTAGTCAAGAGTTACTCCATATTTATAGGCAGACAGAATAAAGCTACAGACATGTGATTAATGCGATAAGAAGGGCACACACTTATACACTCAAATAAAAACAGTCAGGACTGATAAGCGAATAATTAACAAGGTCAAAATATGGCTCAAGTAAAATGAATTAAATAGGATGTCCACAAGTTAGAATAAGGTAGATGGGCTTGCCATAATAAATGACACTACATAGCCCCCTCGTAGAAAATAGCACATTTAAAAAATGTCTATTTTCGAAAATAACACTGAAGTGATATGAAGTTAACGTTAACAATAAGTAACCAAAATAAAATTGTACAACACTCGATAAAGTAGTGGTTCACATGAGGGGTGAATGTATTTTATGAAAATACATGAATATCGCAAAGGCGCGGACAAAAATGGAAACGTTAACATACGAATATGAGCAAATTAATGAGCGTACAAAATATTAACATGTACCAATGCTATGATTGTCTGAACCATAAAATAACACGTTCATATAAGCGATTCAAAATATCGTGAAAATAATAATAAATTGTTTGTGGGTATGACAGCGAAGTAAATCGTAAAATGAGTAGGGTAAGATATGATAGTAATTAGTCTGTGATGCCGACAAAATAGTGAAATATGTTAAATATATGTTCTGTTGAGCCGCAGTAGAATAGGTAGCATCGATTAGCGATGAGTGAATTTGAATTTAAATGAGTAGTTCCCCATTCGTAGGATGATAATAGGCAAGTCGTGAAATGATATCTGCATCGACGGGTGATATTCGTTGCTGTACTGCAATTGATAATAATCATAAAATGTGAAGTCAGTGAACGTCGTCGTCTGCTTTATGACAGATGCATTGAGCTATCGTTAAATATGTATTAGTAAAATGACCAGAGGAACAGAATAGTGACTGAGTAGACGTGGTACGTAGAGTCTTATTCCTTTTTGGTCATGAAGCCTAGAGTGGTTTGTGTGGTTTGAGGGAGATGCGGTCGACCTCGTTTGCTACAAAACCGTACCAAGGCATGACAAAAATACCAATACATATGATTAGCGATGGCGACGTATGAGACTGACTTGAATGTAACGAACAAGAGTGTATCTTTGAGAGAGTAGCTCTAAACTCTATGTTCTGATATACCATGTGATGGGTGTAGAATAGTAGTTGCAGTACTCGAATAGCGTTTTTGAGTGATAAGTGATGCAGCATGTAGTTATGCACGTGGAAGAATAGATAAGATGAACGTAATGGTTTCCAACCAGCTCGTTAGAGGCATCCACAAACATAATAGGAGGCGATTTCGAAATGAAAAATGTATGTTGTGATAACATAACATAATGTAATATTAGATCAAATGACATGAAAAAATTGGAACGAACTCACTTAAAGCAGGAAAATTTCATGTTTTGAATAGTAAAAATATTCCAGTGAGTTTTGGATGTCATAAAGTGGAGTGTTCATAAAATGATAATCTGTTCGGTGAGCAATATGATTGCGAAAATGTCATAATTTAATGACAGCATGAACATGATTATTAATTCCACATTCGGTAATGATATTGAGAATAATGTAATAATAAGCATATAATGATACTTCGGATCGTGATGGAGCAAACCGACGAATGGATCAATGAGAATAGTTGACATGAGGACAAAGTATCGATAAGATAATACGACTTGAGCATGTCCATGTCATGTTGCACAGGCTTTGCTGAGTGCGTCGGATTAGAGATTGAACTGGACCAGTTGAGTGTGTTCGTCGAATGTATCAAGTGAAGAAGTCTATTCATCGACGTATCTTGATGCATTAGGTACGTCGTCTGCGTGCTTACCATTTCGGTCGTCGAAAATATGGAGTGCCGACGTTCATTCATCGACGTAGCTTGCTGCGTTGCGTTCGTCGTCGGCGGGTTCACCAATGTGGCGGCCCGATGATCTGACTCCAATTCAGATTGTATGAGTGTTTGCTATCACCTATTCTCGTATATCATCGTTGACTTAGATCGCGTTATCCAATAACGGAATTAAATAAGTCGAATAACGAGAATTGACTTGACAATACATATATTTCGTACATGAAGTGGATGAAACAGAGCCAAACAAAATGACGCACAGGGAAGATGGCTGGGAAGCCAACTCCCATTTTAGTCAAGAGTTACTCCATATTTATAGGCAGACAGAATAAAGCTACAGACATGTGATTAATGCGATAAGAAGGGCACACACTTATACACTCAAATAAAAACAGTCAGGACTGATAAGCGAATAATTAACAAGGTCAAAATATGGCTCAAGTAAAATGAATTAAATAGGATGTCCACAAGTTAGAATAAGGTAGATGGGCTTGCCATAATAAATGACACTACATGCTAATAATGCCAACAATGAAAAAAATAGTAATTTACCAAGGTTCGAGTTTTTTCATTGTTACTGCTTCAGTAAACCGGAGATGCGGCGTTTTTTGTCGCTGACAATTATAGAGGAATAGTTACTGTCGGTGATATGTTCCGTATCAGTCATTACAGTGGTTTCATCCTCTCAGAGGCCCAGATATAATAAGCAGGTTTTATCTCATACTGTGTTGCATATAACACGTCCTTTGGTATGTCACACTTCTCAATGAATTGTACACACATTTAAATCTTGAAGCCATCGAGAAATAAATTGTAGGGTTTGTAATCTGGTATTGAACTAGGAAAAAAATTAAATTTTAGCCGCATCTAGCCCACATTTTTATCTGAGGGCGTCAATGATTCACGAAGATTATATATAAATCCCGAAATTTCTTCATTTACATCCATAATGAAAGATCACATTTGTCAGAGCTAGCACAAATAAACAGTCACTTGTGTTTCACAAACACAAACTGAAAGCATTCTATATAAGTAATATATGGAAAATAGCTAAATATAAGATCTATCCTACAACATTGGGTATTGTTTGTTGAATATCTGAGTAAAAACTTTCAAATATTCAGGGTCATTTGGTTCCATCATGAGTGTTTCCCGTTTCTGGATATCTACTTATCGTTATTCGTATTTATATTGAACTGACACAAAAATTCATATGAGCTTTGTTCATTTTTATTTTTGGCATCGTCATTTTTACATTTATTACAGTCACCATACATAATTAGATTATAACCTATGTCTATAGGCATGGTTTATCTAATTTAATCTACCTCTAGCTAAATTAACTTCATTCGATTCGTTATGTAGCACAACTTCTTAATCTTTAGTGGTAAACTGCTTCACACCAGACATTTTGACTCCATTAGTCTTAACTTCTAACTAGGACTCCATGATTTGCCTTTTAAAATAAATCGCTAGTAGGGGCATAATAATTACCAGTAATTGGTTTTACGAAAGTTCTTGGATTTTATCGAGATCACTTTACTTCCAACACGACTTATTCGTCTCTCGGTGTTTCGTAATGGCATGAACTAAACAGACTGCTCGCAAGTCGACCGGAGGTAAGGTGCCTCGAAAGCAGCTGGCCACCAAGGCTGCGCGCAAAAGTGCCCCAGCTACAGGGGGGGTGAAAAATACACATAGGTACAGACCTGGGACTGTCGCACTCCGAGAAAGCTGATGATAATTAATTTCCCATGAACGTCCGTGCAGACATTATCTCAGTTTAGTTGCAAAATTCCTTGATTGGATGCTAATGACTTTGACTTAAACCTCGATATTCAACTTGAATATCATATGGTTATCGACGGTCTTGCTAATTTACAATGGTTAAATAAATTTTTGAAGTTGAAAGCATGAATGTAACAACAATCCACTTTGATAAATCATCACTTATCTGCCTGTACTTGATGAAATTCCCTCCAGATTTCATATTCGTTATCGGAAATTTCATCCACTTAATATGTCTAAAAGTAAAAAGTGCAAGACAAATCATTTCAGATAATTGTTGTTTCAAAACAAATATATTATCATTCTCGCTGGGAATGTCAAATATGTGTTACCCTCCAAATTTCAAAGTTTATAAAAGCTATCTAAGTAATCATTTCGGTTAAAGGTCTCTTTCGATGCATTTCATCAATACTCTGTTTTGTCTTTCATGAATTTTACTATACTTTCTCTTAAAATTACCAAGATATTAGGAGTCATGCCATTTGTTATTTTTAGTTTGGAATAAGTCTGTACATTTATTTTTTTTCTGCATCTTTTAATTTGTAATGCTTTTAGTTTCGTATACGCCGCTTAGCTATAAAGCTGTCTATCAACAAAGTTATCGCTGCTACATCCATGTACTAGTTTGTTCAAAGTGTGCTAAAGTCCACTAAATATTCATTAAAAAACCGGCTTATGTGCTTTAATTCCATTCAGTATCTATACAACAAACAGTTTTAAAGGGTTCACTTATCATCTTGTGTAATGTACAACGATTGATACATCTAACAACTACCACACACATGAAAAGATTCGAAAATACTATAAAACTTAAAGTGTGATGGATGGCTCCAAGTAGTCATTCACAGTTTAATATGCTTCTTGTTTCTTGTGGAGGTTTTATATGTAGAATTGTGTTGAATTTGAATTTTCCATTTGGTAGAATTAACATGTCTACATGCAACAGTAATATTTTCCAAAATTTTAGTCTATCTTAAGCATTCCATCAATGATTGGATTTCGTACAAATATCGGGAAAATTTCAACTGGAATACGGACCTTTACAAAGGTAATAGCTGTATTTCTAAATAAATTTGTAATCAGGCAAGTTCTCTTTGTGCTCCGATCCGTAACAAAAGTATGCATCTCGAACTCTAAGTAAACCCATTCATTTCAGTCTATATTGAAGTTTATGGGTGTCAAATGAACCATAGTGATACCAATATTGCTCAGAGTTTATTAACAAAAGCTGGGTATACTATTGTCCCATCGGATGAACAGGTTAGTTCTTTTCTTCAAATATAATCCTACAGTGTGACACTGTCTTGCTCATGACATGTGCCATTCGAGATAGTGCCGAAGTAAAAATTTGGCGACGTATTCAACACCTGCGATCTCTTCATCGTAAATCATATATAAAAATAGGTGTTCTAGGTAAGTATCTTGTTTTAGACAATCTTAGATTCAATTGTGCGTATGCTATAGGGTCTCTTTATAAGCTACTATAATCAAATATCCATTCTTAGGCCTTTTATAAAAGATCACAGTGGTCTCTGTATAATTGATGGAATGTTCTTGACTTCTGAAACACAACTTCTAAGGTTACTCAATGACAAATTACAGCTTCATGTATACTCGGTTTTTGGTCTTGCCTTTTTTTTGAGGACTGGTGACACTACCTGGTCAAACTGATGTAGAGCGGAGTTTGACTTCGTTATGTGAATCACTGAAAGTCATGTGTACTAATAAGCCTTTGAAAACACGACCTTTTTCTCCCATAGCAAATTTATCATTTAGGTTTCCCAGTAATATAGTGCATGCTTCCTGTATTTTCAAGGTATAATAAAGATAGGAAAACTAGAAACACATGATTAAGATAGTAAAATGTACATGTCTGTAAAAACTGAAAGCTTGAGTATCATTGGATGGCAACCTAGCATTGGAGCTGCTTCGAAATGACAGGCAGGGACTTACTGGTTTTGTGATTAAACACAACATTCTCAATGTTCTCAGTTCTATTGTTGTAAAGCTGATATTTTCGTTTTAATAACTAATATTTTACTAAGTATTGGAGGCTAGTAAAACAAGTTCATTACATTTGCCAATCGTGATTGAGAATAACAATAACCAAAACCCTGCATAAACTTTGATAAACTGGTCTGTGGAATTATGTCTATGGAGCTAAAACACTATAAGGTTCGCACTAGTCATTTACTATCTTAGACGAAATACATAAGTTTTTTCACAATTGGGCAGCGACAAAATTGTACTACATAAACGAAATAATATTGTAATGAACTAAAGAAGAGAAGAGTATTGCAGTCAATAAACAAACAAGTACAGTATTTAATAGGACATACAGTTCAATAAAAACTAGGGTTTCATATCATGAACTGACCATCTCTCCACTTTGTCCCCATTCCCAGTGTTGGCAAACAATGCACGACATACAGGCTTCTGCTGTGACATCTGTAGAATATGTTTAAGCCACCGAGGACAAGGTTTCAACATGGTAACACCAATTAAATTATCGCCTCTGTGACCAAACATACATTCCCGAACCTCAGCATAGCTAACATAGCGTTGCCATTGAATACCGTCAACTGTTTGGAAGCAGTGATAATTTAACACGGAAAGTCGTCAAACGCTATCAATTCGGACTAGTAATGTTTTAAAAACGTATAGCAGAACTTTTCTAATCAGTGCGTTGTCAACTAGACCTTTTGTAGTCAGGCTAAAGTCGCTACAGCGTCAGAGATTGCCCAGATTGGGATAATTTTCTCTCGTCTTACTATGCGTAGATTGGTTCCATCTGTCACCCCACCACCTGGACTCACACAATCACCCATATGCATGAATTTTTCGAATATTAACGGTTTGTAGCAACCCCTCCCGTGGTGTAGGAGTCTTTCCCACTTCAAAGGTGTAAATTAGATTCTGTACTTACAAATACTAGATACCAACTGCTTAAGTGTGACTTGGATAGTCTGTGTATCTTTACTAAGTAAAATACTGTCATCTGTATACTCAGTGTGAAGTCATTCTCCATGTAACATACAAATCGTCACGTATTTCTTTCAGATCTGTTCTTAGAATATTATCGATAGCAGAATTAAAGATATATGGTGGTATTTGACAACCCTGTGTATCTATACTGTTTGACTGTTTCAATTGAGAGTGGTGGTTGTATGCCCTCACTCTACCTGATGTGTTTGTGTAAAGAGCCTTGAAAATGTTAATAAGCTTCACAGATACATCCTTCAACAGACGATCCTAATGAACAGTCATATCCAAAATATCGAAGTCATCTCAGATGTCAAGAAATGTAACGACTATTGGTTTGTAATAAGTGTGACAGTGTTCACGTATTTGACACAGAATAGAGATTTGGTGAACGTTATACTATTAAATTAGGTGTCCGGAGTCCTCTTTTGTGATGCCATCACGCTGCCAAGCTTTTATAGCCTACATCAACCAGTCAGTCAGCGGCAATATAGAACTTCGTACGTACGTATCTACGTACATCGGTTCAAGTTGTCATACCGTATTAGCACAGAGATACAATTGTCGATTCAAATCTCATAGTGGTAGAGGCGATAGGAGTATAAGCAGTAATCGGAATGATTAGGGTTTGAAAATGTTATTTAAAGAGTATAATCCAGTGAAATAAATTTGAAAAGAAAAAAAGAGACAAGGAGGATTCAGGAGAACACAGAGTGGATGCACCTGCGCCATTGCAAACGATTTTGAGCCATGTCATTCAAGGTCTCTAACCATCGGTTGCTATCGTCTTGCGGATCCCAACCAGGTAGTCTACACTTACCAACATGGCTCAGTCCAAGGTTTATGTACTTCTGGGGTACGCCTTTCAATGACAGACATTGCCACAGAATCTCGCGGTCTACCGAGTCAAATGCTGCTTTTAAGTCAAGAAAGACCACCATCGTCGGACGCCGATAAGTATGCCTGTGTTCTAGAACCTGACGAATGGTGAATATGTGGTCGTTGCAGCCACGACCAGGCCTGAAGCCAGCTTGGTTTTCTCGTGTTTGCAGTTCACGAGTCTTAGTTAGGCGTCTGATTATTGTTGAGGCTAGTATTTTAGATACTATATTAGTTAAACTAATCCCTCTGTGGTTGTCACAAGATGATTTTGATCCTTTCTTATATATTGGGACGATAAGTGATGGCGACCAGTCAGATGGAATAACCGATGTACGGTTAGCAAGCTGGTTGCAACTTCTGTTGCAAATAAGTATCGAACCGAGCTAGCCTCTAGGCTAGCTACCACTCCACCGAAAAGTATAGATGAGCATTGGTTGCAATTGCATGACGCCATGAAAATGGCGGGAACAGTCAGTTGTGGGTTTGCGAAACGTCCCGCTTTTAAGCACTGGGTTTCTTCTGGTTCCTTACAACTCATTGAAGCCCGTCGGTCTACTCCGGGTGACCGTGAGTTTGACCATAAACGAAGGATGTTACGTAAGGAAATTGGGGAAAGCTTGCGTAAGGACCGAGAAGCCTGGTGGTCGGAGCGTGCTAATGAGCTGGAAGCAGCAGCTGCATCTGGTAACTACCGGAAGCTCTTCCAGCTCATCCGAGCCACTGGCAGCAAGAAGTCTGGTGTGAGTGAAACAATCTGCGAGGATGATGGGATGCCAATCACTAACATCCATCGACGTCTTGGACGATGGGCAGAATTTTTCGAAGGGCAGTTCAACTGGCCTGCTGCTCCGGCAACATCGGTCAGACTGTTCTGCCCTCTATGGCCGGTGACGACTGATCCACCAAACGAGGAGGAAGTCCGCAAGGAACTCCAACTCTTGAAGCGTTACAAATCACCTGGCCCAGATGACTTACCTCTGGCTCTTTTTAAAGATGGTGGTGACTTTTTGACTAAGGAATTGACGACGTTGTTTACAAAGGTTTGGGAACTAGAGAGTGTACCAACGTCATGGAATGAGTCGATAGTTGTCCCTATCTTTAAAAAGGGTTCACGTCGTTCCTGCAACAACTATCGGGGGATAAGTCTACTTCCGATTGCGTCCAAGCTATTGGCTTCCGTCATACTTCGTAGGTTGTTCAAAACCCGAGAAAGATTGACTCGCGAGGAGCAGGCTGGGTTTCGTTCTGGTCGAGGATGTATTGATCATATCTTCACTCTCCGCCAAATGTTAGAACATCGCCATACTTATCAAAGGCCAACAATCGTAGTGTTTCTTGACATCAGGGCTGCCTTCGATTCGTTGGACAGGACTGTTCTCTGGGATTGTCTATTGAAGAAGGGCGTGCCTGAGAAGTTTATTAACATCCTAAAAGCCCTATATAAAAACACCTCAGGCAGAGTGAGGGCATACAACCACCTCTCTCCATTGTTCCATTCGAGCAGTGGGGTTAGGCAGGTTTGCCCAATCTCACCATTCCTCTTCAACTTTGCCATCAATGACATTCTGGAAACAGCTCTGATGAACGTAAGTAATGGTGGTGTGGATCTGTTGCCTGGAGAAAGACTTCTCGACCTTGAGTATGCGGACGATATTGTCTTACTGTGCGATAATGCCCAAGGAATGCAATCCGCACTTAATCAGTTGGCAATCAATGTCCGTAGGTATGGTATGTGCTTTGCACCTTTGAAGTGCAAAGTACTTCTACAAGACTGGCAGGATTCCAATCCTGTACCCACCCTGGATGGTGAGCAGATAGACGTAGTCGAGAAGTTCGTGTATCTGGGTAGCTGCATAAGTGCTGGTGGGGGTGTGAGTGATGAGATCAATGCACGTATAGTGAAAGCCAGAGCGGCTTATGCCAATCTGGGCCACCTTTGGCGCCTTCGTGATGTCAGACTGGCTGTAAAAGGTCGGATCTACAACACGTCGGTGAGAGCAGTTTTGCTCTATGCTTGTGAAACCTGGCCTCTCCGAGTTGAGGACGTTAGACGACTCTCTGTGTTCGATCATCGCTGTCTCCGAAGGATTGGTGTCATTCAGTGGCAACACCATGTCAGTAATGCAGAGGTTCGGCATCGTGTGTTCGGGTACAGAGATGATAATTCAATTGGTGTCACCATCTTGAAACACCGACTTCGGTGGCTTGGACATGTTCTACGAATTTCGTCTCAGATAATTCTACATCGTGCATTATTTGCCGACTCTGGGACTGGTTGGAAGAAGTGGAGAGGTGGTCAGTGCATGACATGGTGTCGTGGTATGAAAGAAAGCTGCAAAGGACTGGCTTCTGTCGGTCCTTCACGACTCCCTGGTTGGGGTCTGAGAGATGGTGCTACACAGTGGCTAGAGACGTTATCAGATATGGCTCAGAATAGAAGCCAGTGGCGATCCTGCTGTAACCTTCTTTTACTTTCTTCATAAAAAGTGGTTGTGTCTCCCTTACTTGAAAGATTTCTTCTGATTGTACCTTTCCGTTCCATCGTTACGACCACACTACCTTACACCAATCTCTTCGTTATCGTTCTCTTTTTCTTTTGTGCTCCTTAGTTTTTTTTCTATCTCTCTTCGAATTTTCATTGTTTTGTGTGGCGCATATATATTGGCGCTCTCTTGTACCAATATTTATGTGTTCAAATAAATAAATAAATAGATGGAATAACATCTAACTCCCAGATCTTAGCTAAAATATTAGTCAACCGCTAAAATTTGACCACCATCCCTAAAGACTTCTAGAGCCAATCCATCTGGACCAGCTGGCCTTCCTCGTTTCAGATTAACTATAGTCATTTGAACTTCTGCTAGAGTTGGGGACCTACTTCAATGTTCCATTCACACTGTCTGGGAATGGACGGTAGTTGTAGAGTCGCTGAAGGCCAGCTGAACTGTTCCCTAAAGTGTTCCGCCCATCGTTCTAAACATCTGGACTGGGAATAGATGAGAGTATCGTCTTTTTCCGAAATAATCTCACTTACACTTGACTTATTAGTTCCCGTTTCTTTTATTAGTCTGTAGAGCTGTCCACTTGTCAGTGACTTCATGGATTTGTGCCATGTTTTGGTCTGGCCACTCCTAGCTTTCCTCCAACCTACTCCTACACCATAAAACATCGCTCGCGGTAGCCAGTGGTTGGGCATACACGTGTCCCAGCCATCTCAACTGATGAAGTTTCACTATCTCGTTCATTGATTTACCATTCTTACTTAGTACCCGTTTCCTAACAACTGCGTTACTTGCTCGATGGTCCCAGGATATAGAAGCAATGTTTCGAAGACACCTATGATCGAATACTAGTAACCTGCGGATATCCTCTACTCTTACCGACCATGTTTCACAGCCATAAAGTAGGACAGAATGAAATGCTGCACAGTAAACCCGTCCTTTGGTTGGTAACTTATACCAAGAAAATCTCACTCACTGCCTTCAGATGGCTGGGTCGTTTTTAAAAAATCAAAGGGCAAAAAGCAAGTGTTTGGCGCTCAAAACGTGTTAGTGGATAAAATGGTTTCACCAAGGGGAGTTGCACAACCGTGACTGTACAGAAATTTCGAATTACAGTCTTTTTAGAAGTATCACAACTAGACATCTGAAAACAACGTTTACAGTATCACAAAAGTGTAGTAAACAAATCCAAAAATCTTTACCACCATTGGATATCAGTTCACACCTTACAATATACCATGTGACCGTTAGATGATATTAACAAGATGTGGTCTTCAATACTAAGCACAACAATAATAATAGTAACCAAGTTCGATAATATGTTAATGATATTTTACCTAATAAAATTTCAGGATGTATGGCCAAAAGGTTAAAGGATAAACTCCTTATGGATGACAGCTGTAAAACTTTAAAAGCGGGTGATCTTCAGTCATCTAGTTTTGATCACGATAATTACACTGCTGCGGCAGATTTTGTTTGCGGCCCTGATTCTTATCGTGATTTGCCGAAACTTATTGAAGATGCTCATTCTGGACTAAAAGGTGCTAGCGTCGCATTGTCTTTGGAAGAGACATATGCAGATGTAACTCCTGTACGACGTCATTTTACAACCGACGAATCCTCAGACCCGATCCCTGCTCCTACTGCTTTCCTATCAGTTATGCGTGGGTGTGATAATATGTGCACTTATTGTATTGTACCTTTTGTCAGAGGACGTGAACGCAGTAGACCATTGGACTCAATCCTTCACGAAGCACAAAGCTTATTTAATGAGGTATATTCACACATGTTTCTTGCTTTATAATAACTAGAAGTCTGTTATTCATAGGGGCAAGATTTCATGTTTACGGAAATTGTAGTTCCATCATTTCGTTTTCTTAGAAGTGAGATTTTATTACCGTTATCAAGGGTTATGTGTGTGAACAAAATCGTATTTATATTTTTCCCCCGTATGTTGTATTATCTTACTTTGGTCGGATTGTTTGGTATACTTGTAGAAACTAGCTTTGATAAATTTATGCTAATGAATAAGTACTGTAACATCGGTTTACTTAGATTTAGATCAGTTCAATAACACTTACTCATACTCTCTGCTAGAGTATACAAATAATTAATTAGAAATTTATTTGAAAGATGTTAAATCTTTGTGCAAGGTAGTTTGTCCTTTTTTCGAAATTCTCAAATTTCCCAATTTATAACCTACCATTTTTCCATCACTGATAAAAGTACAATTTAGTCGCTGCTGTACATACAGAATTCTATCTTATTGCATTACGATGTTAGTTTTTATCATCGAATGATAGTAGCTGAGATACTAAAAGATATCAGAACTCATTTTAAAACTGTTTCGTTGTAGCTTAAGACTTATCATTGAGTTGACATCTAGTGGTGCTTACACTTGTAACTTTAACTGATTTGTAATGTCACACAACACCGCCTGGTTTTATTGGTGAATGACAACGAACTCACTAAAAACCTCTAACTTCGGTGTTCCGGTGAACAAAAACACTCCAAAAATAAATTCCACAGATTGGGCGAAACTGAATCTTCAGAAAATTTAATTACACTTTTCCCGTCCGATTTTGCCACCTAGTCTGAGACCTGTTTACAAACCTTATTTATCTACTGCATAACCAAAAGATGAAGATTTGCAGTTGGCACAAAGGAAATTATATATATATATATATATATATATATATATATATATATATATATATATATATATATATATATATATATATATATAATTATGTTAAGATCTAAACTGTGTGTTAAATCGGTTACACAATCCTTGTTTTGCTTTACTCGCCTTGGAAGATTTGTCGATCATAGGGTTTTCTCTAAGAACATACAGTCAGTATTTGACTGATTGGTTATTCGTGTGATATATTGTCTCATTTATTTGATTCTGTAACAAGTAATACAACTATCAATATGAACTCATAAAGTGTATTCCGTCTTATGACTATGAAATTGGAAAGACCATTATGTGGTACATTGAGAAATAAAGTTAATTCCTAAATTTTTATCGTAGTATTCATCGAAAAGACGATCAGAATTGTGTAGCTTCTGTTGTGATTTTGTGCAGACTATCAAGTTTCTATTAACAATACTTTTAACGCTAGTGTAAAACGTACTTATCAACAATTGAGATCTATCCTTGTGACTGAGTACCCGTATAAAGGTCTATACATTATGATGTCAATCACTGATTCAGTATTTTACTCAGTTCTCACAGAACCCTTCCGAAATAATTAGAGCCCAGTTTACATAAGTATATCTGTTTACCGTGACAATGCACTTTTAGTAAATTTTGTTTGAAATCAGTTTCGTAGTGGTTGAAATTCATTCACTCTAACTTCTAGATTGTAAAACAGTATGAGATATAATTGTTTCAGGAAAATAATAACTTACACTTCTTAAAATAAAAAGTTATAACTCCCTAAACCTCTAAAAATAGGTCGCGTTTTGGGGTCTCTGTTTGCTTTACTACTATCATAATTTTTCGCTTGATTTAGTATGAGTTTATACCTGCACCAACTTTCAGTTATTCATTCCAAATTCATCAATATTAAATATATTGCCCTCAATTATTCTACGGCATCATCGATACTTCCAATTATTGTTTTGTTTTGCCTTTTCTTTCATTCATTTAAATAAAAGGGAGTAAAAGAAATCACTTTGCTTGGACAAAATGTTAATAGTTATTGTGATAATTCGAATACAGACTTATCAATCAACTCGTCTAAAACGATTTCAACACTTGTCCCTGGATTTAAAACTGTTTATAAACCAAAAGTTGGTGGTTTAAGATTTTTCGATTTATTAGACCAAGTAAGTCAGATTAGTCCAGAACTTCGTATTCGATTCACATCACCACATCCAAAAGATTTCCCAAAAGAGGTTAGTTAGTTATTTTTCTAATTTTTCATATTTACGTTACATTAAAAATATGTTTCGAAAACAACTACAGAGGGAGTTAGTCGGTCGTGAAAATGACATGGTATGATATCCAAAAAGCTGTGGAGACGGTAGTGATATCTATTAGTAACTTAAACTAAAAGGTTAGGAAAAATCGGTGGGTTTCGGCAGCGTTTACAGGACTGACAGGTGCACGGAAACTCGTTCTGTCCGGCTCTGAACACGATGAGGAGCGGAGGCAGCTTGAAAGTAGGTTGATCAAAAGCCTCCGTAATGATCGTGAGCAGTGGTAGTTAGCGAAACCAGAAGAGTCGTAAAAATCAGCAGCAATGGGTAACGGTAGACAGCTGTTTAGATTTATCAGGGAAACGAGCATTGAAAATCCGATTGTTAATAAAACTATCTCAAAAAAGGCGGGACTATTATGCACTCTAAATCCAGGAGAATAAACCGGTCGGCAGAACACTTTAGGGAACAACCTAACTGACCTTCAGCCACACTTCAGTTACCCACTATTTCCAAGCAAACTGATGAAAATCCTCGAACTGTTAGAATGTCTGAAAAGGCTATAAGCAATTTAAAGCGAAGGAGAGCAGCAGAGCATAATGGACTAACTTTCGTGATTTTCAATAATGGTGATTCAGTTTTAGCAGTAAGATTAACTGAAGTTTTAGCGAAAATCTGGAAACTGGACGTAATCCCATCTGACTGGTCTCGATCGCTAATCGTTCCAGTTTATAACAAAAAACAAAAATCCCATTGTGACAACCACAAAGGAATCAGTCTTACTGATAGTGTCTAAAATATTAGCCTCAATAAAACCACGGCTTCTAACTAGAGCTCGTGAAGAGCGAACCCGAGATAACTAGGCTGGTCTCAGACCCGGACGTGGATGTGTAGAACAAATATTCACCCTTTGGCAGATCCTGGACCATAAACATGCTCTTCGGCGTCCTGCTATAATCGTATTCCTTTGTGGCAGCTTGGTTTCGTTTATTCGTCACCCTGGTAACCGTTATTAAATAAATCCCAAAGGTCTAAGAATTCAGAAGGCAATACAAAGCGCCGGCTACAGTTTATATTGGATAGCGCGGATAACAAGCACATCAAGCGAATTTGAGCAAAAAGGCTACTTCGCACGTAGCAGGCGAATAAAGAGGTAGATTCTGAATCAAATCGAATCATGGCGAAGCGATAAATAAGATGCAAGCATATATATATCACCATGTGCCACCAATGTTAGTGATTTGAGTTCACGAAATGTCATTCATGGTCTCCTGAAACCATTCTCTAAACTACATGTTATAGCACTCAATATTCGAACTTTGTGTCAGTTAAGACTCTACGATCTCGCGTCATTGATGTATACTGAGTTCCCAAAACGCGCATGCGGGGTTCAAGCACGGTTATTCTAGTGGAGTTTTGTTCTCTGAGCTGAGTGGTTCGGCCGTGGAGCTTTCATCGTTCTTCTGAACGACATCATCAGCACAAACTTCAGATAGAAGAGAAGTGTTCGAATTTCTCCATATGTGTTTCACAGCTTGTTCTGTCAACCTCAATGTTGATTGGTTCTTATTGACCTTAAATTTGTCATTGTTTACTTTGTTTTGGTTGTGTCTCCCATTGGTTTGATTTTTGTTCTTATATTTGTGCATGATTTTCCTGATCGGTTGATGTATTGAATTGATTTCAATATGCTTGTTGATTGCTGATTGACCTGAGTTCCAGGCTTCTAAAAATTCCCTGTGTTTTGGGGATTTTCTCTGTCCAAGATTTCCACTTTTTTCTAATCGAATGAGTGTCCGACGTTGTCCACGTGTATTGGTATAAGTGAGGAAATATGGCGTTTGACTGCTAATTGATGTTCATGTAGGCGAAGGTGAAGGGGGTGTCCGCTTTGTCCGATGTAGTGTTTTTCGCAGTTGGCACAATTTATTTTTTAGATGATGTTTAATTTGTTTTCCTTTGTTATTTCATCCTTTAGTTTGCATAGGATTGTTTTAAGTGATTTTGTCGGTTTGTGTGCCACACCTATCCCGAAGGTTTTCAGCAGTCTCGTTGAGGTTTCTGATATGCCTTTTGTGTATGGTAGGGCGATCCTTTTGTTGATTTTTGTGCTTGACATAGGTTCTGATGCTGCGTTTGGTTGGTGTTTTTTGATGAAGTTGATTGGGTAGCCGTTCTTTTGAAATATGCCCTTCAGGTATTTCTCTTTTTTTTCGTGCTGTCAGTGTGCTGAAGTTTGTACTCGCCCTCTTGAACAAAGTGTGTACGCAGTTGATTTTGTGAGCTCTTGGGTTGTTGCTGTTGTAGTTGAGAATATGATCTGTATGAGTCGGTTTCCTACATACTTTAGTTCCCAGTTTTCCTGTGTCGGTTCTAGTGGTTAATATATCCAAGAATGATAGTTTGTTGTTTGACTCCTGGTTCATTGTGAACTTGATGTCATCGAAAACGTTGTTGATCAGCTTGTAAGTGTTTTCTAGCTCATTATTTTTGACGATGATGAATGTGTCGTCTACATAGCGAATCCAAATTTTTGGCTTGATCACTGGTAATATCGCGGCTTCTAGTCTTTGCATCACTGCTTCTGCTATCATTCCTGATCTTGATGATCCCATCGGTGTCCCTTTCGTTTGTTCATAGATTTTGTTGTTGAATTGAAAATATGTTGTTAGGCATAAATCGATGAGTTCTAGTAGACTTTGAATTTGAAGCTTCGTGTACTTAGTGAGATTTGTGTCGTTGGTGAGGAGCAGGGATATAGTTTCTTTTGCTAACCTTGGTTCAGTTGAGGTGAATAACGCTGTTACATCGAAGGATATCATCGTTTCGTCGTTGTTGATTTGGATGTCCTTAATTTGGTCCAGGAAATGTGTAGGGGATTTGATGAAGTGGTTGGATGAATCTAGTGAATGTTCCAGTATTCGTGAAATTTCTTTTGACAAATTGTATGTTGGCGTTCCGGGAAGTGCTACAATTGGACGTAGTGAAGTGTTTGGTTTGTGTATTTTTGGTCTGCCGTGGAATAGAGGAAGTACCGGTTCATTGGATTTCATTCTCCATTGGTCTTGTTTTGTTATTTCTCCTGCCTTGTCCAGCTTGTTTAGAGTCTTTGAGATTCCGTTGTTTAATTTTTTGACGGGATTTATATCCATCAGTTTGTACGTGCACTTATCTTCAAGTAGTTTCTCAGCTTTTTTGACGTATTCTTCTTCTTCCATAATTACTGTGTTGCGTCCTTTTTCCACTGGAACTATGACAATATCCTTTCTAGTTCTGAGTTCCTTCAAAGCTTTCTGTTCTTGTGGGGTCAGTTGGTTATTTTCCTTCACCTGTTGAGTTGGCGGTACTATAGTTTGCCTTGTTTCTTGTTGTTTCTTCACTGATTCCGGAAGTTTTTAGTGATGACCCCAGTGCTGCTAAGAATTCCAGTTTTGAGGCGTCGCTTGTATTGTAGTTTAATCCCTTTAGGAGTAGGCGTTCTTCCGTATTTGTTAGTGGTTGTTTTGACAGATTGATCACGCAGTTGTTTGTGTTTTTTTCATGGGTGGTCTTGAAATCTTGATTGGTTTTTTCTTTAAGGTGTTTCTTCTTTGTTCTCTGTGTCGTTTGCATGATATCTCGATGGCTGTTGTCAAGATTTCTAAATGTTCTGACGTGAGTGTCCTTTGTAGCTTCACCTTTTGGTCCTCTATGACGTGTTGGTATTTGCGGATCCTGTAGTGTGCATCCGTTATCATTAGGTGTACAGTTACTCATTTGACCTTACGCTGTCAGTAAAAAGGCCTCGCAAGAATCATTATTCGACTATCTAGAAACCCCACCGCCATTTCCCGCGTTCTCGCTCGTGTAGGTATAGCATTGAGTTTCAAGACAGAACAGGCTATCGTAGGAAACTAATCAACCTCCTTCAGAAAGCTAAACGCTGTGACGTAGTAAATGTGTCAAGTAATTTTTATGCTCAAGTAGATGAACTAAACCAAACTGACAGGCTCTTAGGTTGTTACAGCTCAGCGAACATATAATGGCGACCATCTATTTCAATTATGCTCAGGTCACCGTCCGTTTCTAGCAAACACCAAATCTAAACATATGGCGAAACATCGTCTGACCTGGCGACATTCATAATCGACTTATCTATGAACTCAAATAGATCACATTGCCAATAGCTATCGTTGGGATGGCTCGATTGAAGAGTGTCTCTCACTCTGGAGCACATATTTAGACTCTGATCACGCTCTAGGTCGAGCAGGTATTTGTCTGCATCTTACTGGAAGTAGAACAGTTAGTCATGTGTATTTGAGTTTATGAATCGGGATACCATATTAGTTGTTTAAAAAATGTTTTGTTGGTCAATGAGTTATTACTTGTCACAATGTTACCCGGCTTTCAACTCTTATCAAACTGAAATGAAATTTTTGATTTAATTTTCTTCATTGTAATGATCATTGATATTTGCATCTAGGTTCTTCAACTAATTTCTGAACGTAAAAATATTTGTTCAAATATACATTTACCAGCTCAATCAGGCAGTAGTGTTGTTCTGGAAAACATGAGAAGAGGTTATACTAGACAAGCCTACATAGAGTTAGTGAACACTATTCACGAAATAGTTCCAAGTTAGTGTCTCTTAGTTAATTTAAATTACTGTAATTATGAGTTTTTATCGTCCAGTTTAAGTTAATAAGTTGATGTACCAAGAAAAACTATTATGCACTTACGATTAATTCCATTTAGATATTTTAATACCATCGAGCTAATAAAATAAATGTCACTTACTAGATTGGATAAACTGACTAAAAGAGATTTGGAATCATTTATTCAAGAAAGTACTAGTCAGAACACAACTAGTTTTCTTAGCAAACAAGTTGCCTTCGAGCATTCAAATCTATTTAGGGACTAAAGCTAGTGTGGCATTGTTACAAGAATGTGAAAGCAACGACGTACGCTTAAAATCCCTTAAATAAAATGGATTAGACTTCTCCAAACGTAAAATTTTTAATGAAAATAAATAAATGCTAACAATTCACAAGCCTCGAATAGCTAAGTATACAGGAGCCAGTTATTCTACTAAAAACTACAATATCGCATTCTTTGCTTTAAATCAGTAAGTAAACTTGCGGAAAATCCTATAAGTCAGAAAACAACACAAATCCGTATGAAGCAGGAATATTAACAAATAGCTCATTATACTTGTTATTAAGTAGCGTTCTGTGAAACAGAAAAGGAGAAGCGAAAGGGAAACAGTTTATGAATATCGAACGGATTTAATGAAGATTATCAGTGGTGATAATCAAGATTGCTGTCTGCAAATCCCATGCATTACATTTTAGACAGTCTTACTTTAGTGAAATAACATATGCGTTGTCTCCTTCTTGCTTGATTTACAAGCCGTGAGTCTTTATGCAATTTTCTCTCCCTAAAATAGTTTTCTGATGGGCCTTGTCCATTCCAAGTACCAATTAGGTTTTCTAATATTGCAATGAAGAGCTTCACTCTATGAATACATGTACACACCCAAGCACCGTATTTATTTCCTTGTCATAATCTAGTTAGATTCTGAATAGCCGCTGAATGTTCTGGAAATATGCTAGTTTTTATGTGTTTGTATGAATTGTCTTCGAATACTCACGTAGTTCATACCATTGTTATCTTTCTTCCAGATGTTAGCCTTACAAGTGATTTTATCGCAGGATTTTGTGGTGAAACTGAAGAAGATCACTCTCAATCTCTTGAGCTCATTGAACGTGTTGGTTATTCATTTTGTTTCTGTTTCCCGTACAGTATGCGTGAGGTATGCATCATTTCTATTGCTTTTGAAATTCCTTTTTTATTTCTTTAGTGTTGATTAACCACTAGCTCTCTCTGCAATGAACCAGTCGATAAACGTTGAATAGAGTCTAATGTATCAAATACTCGACTATATGCTAATAGCTTATTATGTGAAGGGTAATAATACTATCTAGCTGCACAAATGAAAATCAATACAGTAGGATAGGTTCGGGTTGGTTTTTTTTAAGAACACTAAGGTGGAATAAGGACTTTTGGTATGTTCTTTAACTCACACTCTGTTTGAATGTAAAAGTTCTTTCTACATGTCTATTCACATGAGAACATCTAAAAGTCATCAATAATTCATCATACTTTAAACACTATAAACCAACTCGACATTATCGCATCACCACATTAAGTTTACCGTAGTAAGATTCATGCACCAACTCCCATACAAATTGGTCATTAGGCCTATTCATCCAATCATTTCAAAGCCTATCAATACTTTGTTTGGTGATACTCGTGTTTACAAGTAAGGTTCGTTTGTTAAGACTATGAACATTAAGAGACTAGTGTCGGTAATATACTGCGCATGTTAAACCACCCGACACCCCATTAGTAACTAGAATAGAAGCGGATTAAAAGAAATTTAAGGGGTAACCGAACTAGAACCTACTGTCAATCTGTAAACCCACGAAATGTTGATCAGTCTTGTTGAGAAGTACAAATTGTCTGCTTCGGGACCATGCAGCAACCGTCGAAAATTGTTGAAGACACTAAGTGATATAGCTAGAAATGGACTGTAATTCCAGATACATCTGTTCTTTACTTTGTTTTAATATTTCACACTTTTTTATTCCTTGAATTCATCTTTTCTTTTTTTAAAAATATCTACCCGTGTTCAGTTTTCACTATTATTGACTCGTTCTCTCTCGCTGGATACTCCTTAGGATTATGGCGATTCAGACCAATGGACATTTATGACGAGTAGGTTTAAATGGCTGAAACTAAATTAAAGGGCATTATGATTCATTTTATACGATTCCGCATATCGTCCAGTATTCTAATGCTTGAAAGTAAGATCCATTTCACCACAATATGTTCATTCAAACTGTTGATATAAAAAAAATAAGTGTTTCTTCCTCGTTTCCTTGTACTTCCCCTAATTTCATTATCTGTTGTATTTTGACTTCACTTTAGAAAACTTTTGCATATCATCATTTAACTGATGATGTACCGATTGAAGTGAAAAAACGACGGCATGAAGAGTTATCAATGATATCTCGAAATAAAAGTTTAGAGTTTAATCAAAAACAAATTGGCTCTATTCAAATTGTTTTAGTTGAAGGAGTAAGTTAACTAACAAATGACACTGACTAATTCGCGCCAGTGTTCATTCAGAAAAATTATTATTTGAAAAGAAAGAAGTATTTTGATCATCCCAAGATAAAACTTTTCATTTATTTATTTATTTATTTGAACACATGAATATTGGTACAAAAGAGCGCCAATATATATGCGCCACACAAAACAATGAGAATTCGAAGAGAAATAGAAAAAAAAGCTAAGGAGCGCAAAAAAAAGAGAACAATGATGAAGAGATTGGTGTAAGGTAGTGTGGTAGTAATGAGGGAACGGAAAGGTGCAATCGGAAAAAAAAATCAGGTAAGGGAGGCACCACCACTTTTTATGAAGAAAGTAAAAGAAGGTTACAGCAGGATCGCCACTGGCTTCTATTCTGAGCCATATCTGATAACGTCTCTAGCCACTGTGTTGCACCATCTCTCAGACCCCAACCAGGGAGTCGTGAAGGACCGACAGAAGCCAGTCCTTTGCAGCTTTCTTTCATGCCACGACACCATGTCATGCACTGTCATACGTAACATCCTTCGTTTATGGTCAAACTCACGGTCACCCGGAGTAGACCGACGGGCTTCAGTGAGTTGTAAGGAACCAGAAGAAACCCAGTGCTTATAAGCGGGATGTTTCGCAAACCCACAACTGACTGTTCCCGCCATTTTCAAGGCGTCATGCAATTGCAACCAATGCTCATCTATACTTTTCGGTGGAGTGGTAGCTAGCCTAGAGGCTAGCTCGGTTCGATACTTATTTGCAACAGAAGTTGCAACCAGTTTGCTAATACCAATCCGTTGATAGCGGTCACTTCGTTGTCCACTGAAAAGTAAGGCAAGATTGGCGCAGACCAAGGCATGGTCAGAGTCCAGATAGGTACTCCAAAAGGAGCGGCAGTCTTGTGCACAACCACGCCAGTGGTAGCTGATCGCGATGTGATCAATCTGAGTCCAGGCTTGGGATGCAGAGGGAGGACGCTAGGTGGCACATCGGCGATGACTGTGCCGAGAGTTAGTGCTAGCCAGAAACAGGTTGTGGTCTGTGCAAAGTTGCAGTAGACGGCCCCCGTTATCTTACCTGCGACCAACGAGTCCCCATCGGCCATCTAAACGACTCTCTTCTGTGCCTAGACCTGAGCATTCAAGTCTCCGGCTAGTACTACAATATCTGTCGAACGCACTTTCTGGAGAAGAACAGATAACTGGTGGTAAAACTCATCCTTGTTTGCATCCGGGCTGAATTTGTCGGGGCATAGGCGGAGATAACGAAAAGACATCGTTTCTCACGCCGATTTCTTCTTACTTTGATGGAACTCTATAATCTAACAGCGCATAACCGACTGTTAATGGGGATCTAATCGATTAGTGCTGCCTCAGCTCTAGCGCTTAGTGCGACACCAACGCCAACAAGACCAGACGAAGATGCCACTAGGTCCCCGGATAAGCGCACGTAAAACAAGCTTTTCGAAGCGACAGATGGGGATCGAATTTGTAGTACTTTACCAGAGTCTTGAATACGGGTCTCGGATAGACAACAAACATCAATATTAAGACTTTCCAAAGACATAGCCAGCCCTATCTGTTGTCCGATCTGCACTAGTGTGCGAACGTTGAAGGCAGCCAGTTTGAATGGTGCACGTGGTTTCAGAAAAACTGCTTCAGTTCTCGTATTCGGTGGTAACATACAATTTTCAACCGGACAGTGACTCGAGAACGTTTAGATACAGTCGAATTTCCACCAAAGACGAACCGCTGTATAAGTATAAAAGAGGGTGAATAATGTGGAAAGTAATAATAATAATGAAAATAATGGTAATAATAATAATAGTATTAATAATGACAATAATCGTAATGATAATAATTTGAATCAATTTATTGTTTTTCGAAGTGAGAAAAGTAATTTCCATAGACATGAAGAGTTCATCATTCGTGTGTGGGTTGTGATACTGTCCGGGTGCCCAAACCGAAGCAGGTTGTTTTCTTAGGTGGCCACACCCCGAGCCTTTGACCTAATGGTCTAACCCACAAGGCAGTGGAGCATCGTAAGGAGATGCAATCCCATGGTAGCCGGTGACCAACGATTGGTTCATACGCCATTTGTTCCCGTAGGATACTGGAGCCCATGTGCACCATTGGTTTGTGATCCGGTTAAAGCGCCGGACGTTCGCTTTACGTCCTCTCATTTTCGTAAACAACACCCCCGCCACGAGAAGGCAATGAGTAGGACTTCCCTGGCAGAGGCTGTATACGCTTGGCCGTGTGAGAGTATTTCGAGAGGGAGAGCATTCGGGAGCCCTCGAATAAAACTTTTCAGTCAGCGCTAAATGCCAATTTCATTATTGAGTGAATAGTTCTTGTTATGATGAAGCTACTGCTCATTACCGAATGATTGGTGATCCTTGAAGCCTCTTTAAACTTATCGATCGAGTATTTATCAATAACCTCCCTTAAAAAATTCCACCTTATCAGGTATCGAGTGATTGGACTAAATCTTCTTTAGGCTAACAAAATTCTCACATGACATATTTCTTAAACTTTGACTTTAGACTATCTTCATATTTTCAAATCCGATCGCCAGTATTGGTAAAACAGACATTTTTGACTTATCATTTCAACACGTCTTATGAAACATCGTACTTGAGTGATGTATTTTGTAAAAATCTTCTGAGAGAATGGGATTACCTAGTTGTTTTTATTTAAGTAAATACAGTGGTTCAAAACTATGAATTTTTTGAAAGAAAGAATTCATATCTTGATATATCCCTATAATGTGAACGAGACTGAAAAGGTATCGCCACTCTTACATGTCTTTATTTTGTTATTCTGAATAATATCCCGAGCCAATCTGTATCAAATGTTATAGCGTTGCATTTTCAAATACTCCACTATATGACTGTAAAACTTTTCTATTAAAAACGCGGGAGGTTATCTGGAATTTATAACTGATTACATATGCTAGCTATAAATGAACTAAACACTGCAAATCATACCACTTATTAGATTTTTATTTACGGTTAATATTCTTTATTTTTGAATATTCTATGGGGATTTTTAAACTATGGTTAATATGTTCGACAAAACCCTTCTAGTACGATAACGGATTTGATGTGATTGGATAAATCAAAAAAGTAATTATTCCTTGCAATAGAGACAAATGTTACTGAATGTTGCATCTTTTTGCAACTATCGTAGTGATTAAAGAATTTTCAAAGTTCCTTAAATTAAAATATTACGCTTTATTAAATTTAGCCTAGTCGTCGTTCACCAACGCAAGTGTTTGGACGTAATGATTACAATACGAAGGTAATTTTCGACCAAGATGTTGCACAAGTACCAACTACTAAAAATCAAGATTCTTCGCGTATATCATTCAAGCCTGGTGATTATGTGGTTGTTGAGGTTTGTAAATAGTTATATTTCATTATATTTTAGTAGTGATGGTATTGGGAAGGTAGATCACAGTCAATATAGCTTTAAACTATGGAGCGATTTTAAAACTAAATACAGAGTTCATTTGAAGGGATTCAGTGATAAACAAAAGTTTCAGTCACTCGGCTACAACGCACTAGACACATATAAGCATCGGTCCAGCACAAGATGAACGCCAAATTCTTAACAGTTACTCCAACCCTAGTAAAAAATAAAATTCTAGTGAGCATTGCACGTTGTGGCAATCGATTTTCAGGTACTGGTAGCTCGTGGCCCAACCTTCTCAGTCGATGAAAATTTACAACCTCATCAACTGATTTACCATCATTCCCTAATACTTTGCACACAAACTCACTATTTCTTACCCGGTGATCCCAGCAGCTGCTGGTAATATTTATAAGACATCTCTGATCAAATATTAGTTAGAGTTAATAAACCAGTTTAGCGTCAAGTTCAGTATAAAAAGTGTGTTTATATTCTCTTTACATTAGTTCTAACGCATAATAGAACAGCTTCAACACCAACAATCTACACCCTGCCAACGATACCGGAGCATGTCTAGTGACTTGTTTGATGGGTCAGTGATATAGACGGTGTAAAACGATTTGGATGGTTCGAATTTTATGTGTACAGACTTTTCCAAAATAGAACTGGTAGTAAGAACAGCCAGTGGCAAAACAATGAGAGACTAGTGTGGAGAGTCAAATTAAATACTAGTGAATATCTTTCTTTGTTCTTGCCTCCCCTCTTTTCTAAACTTTTCCATGTTTCGTTTCATAATATCTGTTTGTTTATTATTACAAAAAAGGAATTCGTCCACTTGATTTTTAAGAGTAGAACTTCCGCTCACTGTAAATTTAGGCAATCTCAAAATGTCCATACAAAGAACCAGATAATATCGACTGTATATTAGACATACACAGATTTTTATAAACCTGCATAAGTGGTAGTAATTTATCTAGTTTTTTATACTGTTCTTTTCAGATTGTTGGTGCAACGTCTCAGACATTACAAGGAAAGGCTCTTGGCTTGTCTACACTTGGAGATTTTTGTGAGACAAAGTGGCATAGTGTGAATACAGCTAAAATAATATAAATCGTTCTTATTGATCAGAATTTTACCTTGGGGTTGGTTCTAGCATCGCATTTATCTCATCAATTTTACTGTTATCCCAGGTGAATATCGTTTACTATTTATCCGTGAATTTAATAGCTAGTTAAGAACTATCACGATAATGTTATATTGCCATTATTGGCTCGTACCCTAATGTGGTTCTAGGTTTTATATACAGGTAATTCGGCTGAAATATTTTTTATTTGTAGCCAAATTTACTTGGCAGGCCAGCTAGAGAGCAGATGAAACGAAATTAACCCTAGGCTGGAAGGTAACTAACATAACAGGCTCCCAATGAAAATATGGGGATATAACTGGTCTATCTTAAGAACGACACAATTCTTGTCCACGAATACCCGGTAACTATAAAACTTTGGATATACGTCGTATCTCTAAAACCCACCCAGTATCCAAACGAAAATTTTCGTAGCGCATCACAGAGTGCTCTGGGAACAAAACTAGCGTCCGTAATTTGAATCTAAACTGAATTAACGTATCTGTGGTCGTAGACAGAGTCGAGTAATATGAAAAGTGAACGTAGCACTTGGCCAGACGAGATAGTTCTTCACAACGTTGTGGATGCTCATTGACCTAGGTGACTGAAAGATGTCATTTATTTATTTTAACACATAAATATTCGTGCAAGGCTTAGTGGTTTTTGACAAAATATATCGTAACCTAAAAACAAGTGGATCTCACAAAGTAGTACGTTAAGTGAGAAATACTGTCCAAAGTAATGAAAATAAAGTTCAACCATTGAATGTTTGCTAAAACACTCATCCCATACACAGATACTCGTCGAAAAAAACAAGCATTAGTTTACAAGCTTTCGTCTATTATATACTTGATGGTTACTCTCATTTAATACAATCGGTAACCGTGTCTTCGTCTAGCCGTCTTTTCATAATTCGGATTCCTGATTTCGCCGAATTCGCAATCAGCTGCATTTGGCAATGAACACGGTGGCACCCATCCATCGTCTTTAAGGGCAGCGAAACACTTGATGATATCTGAGTCTTTACGCGCCATTTTCTAGAATATAAACTGATGATTAGAAAACTTGACATCACTTACTCTTATCTGGTTAAGTGAATCATGTGGCGCATTGAAATTAATGAGGAAGTAGTGCCCTTCATATTGCCTTTCTCCTTGAACATGGAATACATTGGGAAGGCGTCGCAAGCCAAGATTCTCGACGTTGAATAGATGAGCACCATTATCGAGCATACCTTTGAGATGCCTTTTGAGAGCATCTTTTATACCAGGAGTGCCAAGAGCTTTAATTATTAGGGACATTTCATACCGTATCACGTTTGACATCTGAAAAACAATATACATCCTCTGTTTATTGGGAGAAAATAATGAAATAGTTTATATTAAGTCTCATCCATATTTAGATGTTTGTGACTGAGGGGCATTTATTAACAGCAATATTAAGTAATGCTGCCCACCACTAAAGCAAATATATATTTGTATTTATTAGTATAGCTGAGCGCATGTTACTATATCTTCTCAGGCGAACCAATTGGTGAGTATGTGGACCACCATCAAGCACCTTATAGATAACGAGGATAGAACTTAGTTATACAATCAATTAAGATAAGAAAAGTGACACAACTAGAAGTGATAGATAGTTTTAATATGAATAATGAATGTACGTATGAATTACTCGGGTTCAGAACTAAAATGGGCAGCTCTATCAGTCGGTTGAAATCGCCATCAGAGTAAATTCCCCGATGAGACGCGTGCATGCTCTTAGCTCAATTAGGTTTATTTAACTGCAACTGCCAAATCAATGTTATTCATCCAACCGGTCAATCAATAATTTCAAATCAAAGGTCGATTCTATCTTACCGTGTGTCCAATGTTACTGCTTTTCCTTTGAGCGTTATCTTCAATCGCTGTCAATGATCCTCCACGGAGGAAAAATCTTTTTGAAGTAACAAAAATAAACAACAATCCCAAAGGCGTATGGTAATATTTGAACAGGGACGCCGAACTAAAAAACCGTCTCGGAACACAAAACAATATGAAATTACAATAGGATACAAGGTGATTTCCCTTCCTCATTTTGAGACAAATTAAACAGAACATAATTGTAGATCAATTTTAAGAAAGTAAGATGTAAATTTTGGTTAACCATATATTATATAGAGTCGTACGCCTGTTTTAAGCTATTACAGTGAACGATCATAGGTGACTGAGAATCGTCTCTGGTAACTTTTATTTCACACGTAGATTATGTTGAGACTGATTACTCCATACGGACCTGTTCATTCTGTGTAGTTTTAGTGGCTGGCCCTGCCGATAGGTTTCCTGTGTTTAACCATAGTTTTTCTGGTTGTAAAAGTACTCCATGAGCTTTAATATTATAAAACTCGTTTGGATGTTTTTGTGCCACACGCAACTGTACTCGAGGTATATTATGGTACCTCAGTATATCCCCTCGAATCGAATGATTTTTCCTGACTTACGTAACATTCGGCCTCCATACGCAATAACTTTCGTTTCCGTCCGAAGAAACGTGCGATAATACATAATCTTGGTATGTCTAGAATAAAAAAACGGATTCCAACGTAAAATCTGAGTGTAAATCCGAAGCGAAAAATTCCCATCATATTAAAACACACAAAGAATATTCTTTCCAATAATCTCTCTTCAGTTTCTACAATTATATATCCAAATTAATAATCCATAAAATTGGCCAAGATTGAGGCAGAGTACATCATGTTACATATCCTCAGGTTTAGCAACTTATTATAGGTTTTTTCAAAGATTTTCGGAGGTTTCAGCTCCTTCATACCTTGCTATCAAAGGATATTAACTTTGAATTCACTAATAAGTCCCAACATTCTTTCGACTGGTTAAAAGAGTTTTGTTCTACGCCATTTTTAATACATCTGGACCGTTCTCCCACTGCTAGCCGTTTTATCTTAGACACTGATACAAGTGCCCAAGCTATCGGTTCTGTATTATCATAATCTTATTACCATCGGAAAGAGGTACCAACTTGGAAAGCATACGTTCTAAAGAATTATGTCAATTGTTGGGAATTCAGATAATTAAAATAACCCATTGAATAACAAAAAGAGAATTCAGCGAAGATTTTCTTTTCGACGAAATCATTTACTTAAGCTGTACATTCGTATATACAGTTATATGGAAAATGTATGTCTATAGAATGATAGAAAGGATTATATCACAAAAGTGATTTCGTCAAAAATTTTCTTCGCTGAATTTTCTTGTTGGGAATCCGCAAAACGCGAGCAACTGCCCGCCATCCAGAGTGCAAAATGTTTGTCAAGCGGACCAATCGGATTCTCAGAACGCTACTAAAAGCATTTGTTAGTCAGGAAAAAGCTAGATCGATAGATCCAGCTATAAACAAGTGTTTCTTGGCATATAGCGATAGCACCCATAGATCTACTGGATATACACCTCATCTATTATGGACATATGAAACTTCTAGAGGAGTTGCTAACACCCACAAGGCCCCAAGACCCTTTATCAGCATCCGCACATCTCGTTGGGGAATTTACTCTGATGGCGATTTCAACCAACTGACTGAGTTGCTTGATACATTTCTCGTAAGCCTATAAAAGTAGCTTTGAAATTCCAGTTTGCCTAGAATAAGAACACTGATCGAATAGTAAAATCACAGTGTAACACGGAAAGCATGAAACTAGTACTGTAGAACAAAACTATGTGAATTAATTTGGGTGCTAGAAGATAAGCAATCAGATGAACCACAAATTCAACCACCTGAAAAATATCTTCCGGGATCGTTTTCTCTATGGGTACTAGAATGCCGACAATACTTGATGGATTTCTCCAGCAACCGACAAACTTGCGTACTAGGCACCTTCATTTCTAGACAAGCATTGAAGGAGCCAAGACTATCAAGTATTAAGATCCTACCGACAAAAGAAATGAATGATTCTTTTACTGGAATGCGACTAGTATTTGGGCCTTTAAGGCATCCTGATTTTTTTAAGAAAAATTTCATCATGCTCAGTAAAATGAAGAAAAGTCAGCCTTAAAAATTAGCGACAGCAAATTCCGCAAATCACTCCAGAACAAAAGTTGAAGAGATAGTTCTTAGTCAATTTATCGAGAGTATGGACTTGGAACTACTATAAAAGAAGTTTATTAAACACACTACCGAAAGCCTAAAAATTGCTCGTGAGCAAGCATACGGAATGATTTTAGATCGTTAGAGCCCTCGGTGAGACTATAATTTATGGATCTCTGAGCAACACTGAAGAATGTCTACCTACAGACTAGGACTAAATGAGGGTTTTACCCAAGCAACACAAAAACGGGAAATAAAGCGGACGAAAGGGGAAATGTCGCTTTTTCGCCAATACGTCGGTTATTTAGGGGAAATGTTTATAAACCAGTGTGAGGAATAAGGATTATGATTTACAGTTGATGGTTAAGAATATGGATTAGATTTAGGGTTTTCATTAGGGATTGACATCAGATAAAATGTCGAGACGCTATTTGGCCAAACGGATAAAGAATTTCGCGCCGAAATCCAAGACCTGTTTTCGTAAATATGATTGATGTACCTATAAATTATAGTCTCGTCGATCTCTCCACTGAAATCGCCGTTAGACTAAATCCTCTGAGGGGTTTCGTGTATATTCTCAGCTCAATTAGCTCTACATAACTACAACTGCCGAATTAAGTGTATGTATTCAACCAACCCCGAACAGACGGATGAAATTCGCGCCGAAGTTCGACTGGTTCACCTGGTCATTTTACTTCAGTTAGATTTATATAGTCTATGGTTGTTTTCTTGGTAAATTGTACGGCACATGTTCAAAGGTTTTCTTTGTTTCGAAGTATATTTCCATTATTACTCTCGTTAATCACGGTTGTGAATAATCTCGCTTAATAAATCTATTAGATGTGAAGTTCACGATCCGGTTCTTAAGTAGCCATTCTGAGAAGCACAGATTATGCTTTTAATTACTAGAATGTCAGCTAATTGATCATTCATTGTTTAATCCATTATTATTGAGACAATAAGAGTGGTATTTACCGGGATATAGTTCTGTGTTGAGATTTTTAGTAATAATTTATGTTTTCTGATTGTAGAAGACACCTTCAACGTTTTTCAGATAGCTGCTGCTTCTAAGAATCAGGTTAATATTTTTAGTAGTATTGTCAGCATTTTTGGCTCTGCATTTTCATTGGGAACAGATGAGATGCCATAACCTAAGTTCGTGTTGGAATTGAAAACTTTAACCACAGCAGTGTAGCAGTAAACAAGTAACCAAGATCAATAGTTCTGCAAGTCTTCAACACTTGATGCTAACCGCATTACTTCTAATGGACTCACCTAGCTGAAGGCGCCCAGCCTCAAAACTGTACCAGATCACGAATGGGTACGCCATGATACTTATCTCATTCAACTATTAGCCGGCTTAGACTAAACGTTCTTCCACATGCCGATAGACTTCCAACTATATCTTCGAACTCCTCTATTTCCGTCTTCTGAGATTACCGGGTTGACATACTTCGGATATAAAGGTATTACGTGTACATGCGTTAACACACTTCTAATACCTGTGGCATCTTTAGCAGTAATAGTGCTGGGATCAAAGTCAGTTCTACTAAGATTTTTCTTGCTAGGCCATTAATTATTTATGACTGGGGCCTGAAATATGTTCGCGGTATTAGAAAACCACTTACTAAATAGTTCACAGATAACATGTTGGTCATCACTGGCCACTATATTGTATAGTATGGAATGGTTGCTGTAGTTTTAGTTACTTCCAACCCGCTTTTTTTGGCTGAGATTTCACATTATCAAGCAAATAGCTTATTTATTGAAGTGCACCAAAATCTTTTGTTAGGAAATACCTACTTTTTGTGGCTTAGCCTCGGAGCTTTGTTGATGCATGAAGTTATCGGTTTAAGAGGCATTTTGATGAATACAGTAGTGTTTAATTCTGGATTCATGTGGCTATTAAATAAACCCAGTGTTTCGTAAATTTATCACTACGGCGACGATATGTTTCTGGTGAATCGGTCACATGACATTTTTACGAGCATGATCAATAGTACACAATAAGCGTTTACAGATATCATGCAACCCCACCAGACTTATTGGAAAGCCATACCGAACTGTCAGAACGTTTTAAGCATAATGTCCATGCAGATTCACCGGATAAGTATTTGTGCGACGTAACCGTTTAATAAGTTTACAATTATTATAAAGAAACGAATGAAAGATACGTGATATAAGCTGCAAGCTTAGCAATCACATACCTTTAGGTTTGTGCTCCAGAAGTAAAAATAAGTTCCTTAGCTGTATGTTAAAAACGTGAGGCTTAAAAATGTAAAAAAAGAGCGGCAAGCAAACTGGATGTAAGACCTTGACAATACTAGCTGTTTAGAGTAGAATCAACATATGTATGGTAAACAAGTAAATAAAACTCATGCCAGATGTAATTAACCTATAATTTAATAGTCTATATGTAAGGGAAGGTAACAATAAAGACAATAAGTTGTGATGTGTCGAATGGGTCCGAATAATAGAGAAGTCGGAGGTAGAAACAGGGGTGATGTTCCTTGAAATGGAAAGTAGTATCTGGAAATGATAATAACTTTGGTGTTTGTCAAGATTAGTTTTATTGGTTATTCCTCTTTCTTCAGGTAACAACCGTCAATTACTCAAGGAAGGGCCTACATTATGGTTTTATGGGTTGTCGAAGTAAGGTGAAGAAGCCAAAACAAAATCGGAATCGTAAATCTGAGTGGTCACAAGCGTAGTAGAACAATTTCAGTATCACTGACTGGTCACCTCAGCCATAAACTGCTTGAAACAACCAAAATGTTCTGTCCCACAAATATGGGCGGATCGAAATAATCTCCCTTACATTAATGCATGGTGTTTAGCAACCCCTCACTTTCACCCTTTGTAATGTTAGGCTCTTTCAGGCTGGGTGTTAGAACAAACATTATGTTCTACTCAAGACATTATTTCTCATATTCTGCTGGAAAACATACTTTCCACAGGTACCATGTGACAAGATTGTAAGACCGTTACAATTTATTGACTCTGAGTTGAAGACTGATGTTCTGCCGAAAAGTATTATGGTATAAGGTAAAGGTTTCTAAATTAAGTATAAGAATTCAGGAAGGTATAATGACCGACAAGATTTATCATAGTAGACGAAAATGTGTAGTACTATCACATATATAATTAAGGCGATAAGTAACGGAATGAACTTGATGACATGCCAACAAAACTCACGAGAAAGCAGTAATTTAACTGAAAATATCTATGTTCCTAGTGTTTAATGATATTCAAACTGGGTGATCGCTCACAGTGCGTAACAACAAATTTGTTACTTCAAAGGGCTTAATTATGTTCTGAAATTCTACATAGTCAGCTCGTATGTAATCTCTATCATGAAATTAAGTAACTGTGACTAAGCGTTTATTGAGTTCTTGATGAAACGATAATGTATTTAGAATCGTTTTGCGATCTTGTGATAAGCACGGCGTGATGTGATGACTGTTTAATCAAAAGTGTTTGAAGCCTTACATACAAGTCACCCAAATGAAAGTGGATACTCTGAGGAAATCGCCGATGAGTTTAGCTCTCTTCGTCCTTTATATATACGTCAGATAACTACCTCTTTTTTAAGAGGAAAATTATTTTAATTGCTTATAAAAAGACTTGCGTTGAAGACATCAGAAAGTGGTAAACTTCCCTTTTTCAGGACAGATCGAGGAATGTTTAGGTTCATCAGGGCCCACTGCTAAGTAATTAAACCGAATTTAGATCGGATACCAACTAATGACGACGCCAATTTCAGCATTTATTTTGTAAGGGAGTGCATGTATTATAAATAAGGAGTACTCAGTTATGGTTTGTGCCATATGTTATCTTTGGTTACCGAGTAAATCACTAGGATAACAGAAAAGCATCAATAGTATTCGAAACTACAATACTCCATAAAAAGAAAACAGACAAGGCAGCCTTCTACAGAGAAGCCATTGTATTATCCCACTAAATAGGAATACACCGGAAAACTGTGTTATGATGGGTCGTCTTCGAGATCTGATATTGATACAAAATATGCCTCTCACGTACCTCCCAACTGACTATTTGATCGAGAAGACAAGCCTGGAAGAAAAGGTCAATCGAGCTACCGAATAATATACATAAATGCACACTCACATATACACATTTCGACACTTAAAATGAGGATTCAATTTATAGGCCTGATATGTAGTCAATTTTAAGGTTACATCAGATTAGCATTAGGGATTCTTTTTAACAGATCGCATCTGATTGGTTGATGATATCAATGAGTGATATTCTTACATTTGTTCCAGTAACCAAAGATGGAGAGGATTAATCCTCATCAACCATTTATCACACGAACCGAATCAACTTATGGACAACTTAAGATTTTACATTTTTTACCAACTAAAGCAATTTTGATGATTACGTTTGTAGCGTAAAACCAAAAAATAATCAACAGGATTTAGAAAACATAAACATGGTATATGAATGGACGATCTTAAAAATCGGACAAAGTTTCCAAAATTCATTTAATAACTAGCTCTCGGCGAGCTAAGTACTGCCATTCGGTTAAGGAAAACGAGAAGACATGAAAAAGATTTGGAAATGTTTATTTTATTGTCGAAGTGAACGACATGGAATTATTTCTTCTAGGATTTAGTATAACACTATCCTTTAATTCGGTAGGATAGAATTCCTTTTTTAGGATACTCGTGCTAACTAATTATACATATACCTTGAGAATGATACTTGCGAATAAATTTCTTTGTATTCGTGTAAAACTAGTGTACTCTGAAATCATGGATAGCTGTTTCACTCTGTGTTGAAACTGTTCAGTAGCTTCAGCTTTAAACATGCTCTTTGAGTCAGACCTAGGATCAAAACCCCACTCTTTGTGTTATGATTTCACAATCGAATTCGAATCAGTAGTAACGTACGATATCAAAATTGCTGCGTCTAGAATGAATGTTCAGTAGTTCTTCCTGGCCATTTCGTAATTCCTGTAGTAAAAATAGGCTCACGATAGAATCTGTCCCATTTAATTGATAGCAAACGAATTAATGACACAGAAATTCAGTAGATTTTCTCGGTTATCTTCTTGTTGAGCTCCGTTGTCATAGTCCTCCGGTCTGTTTGTGGTCAGCCTGTGTGCATTGCATACACGTTATCAATTTGCTTTTTGACTCATTTTCATATTTATTGCGAGGAATCATCCGAGTATTATAACCGATCAAAAGTTGTCAATTTAAACCCTGTACGAAGTATTTGACTTGAGGCATTGGAAAATAAATGATTGGGAGCAACCCACCATCTCGTGACAGATCCCAAAGGTTGATTAGGCTGTTTGCCCATTGATGTAAAACGAATGCAGTTGCTAAGTTGAATGCATTTACAGTGAGGATGATACAGGTATTCAGTGTTTGACAACGCTTCTTCCAGTAACAACTTCTAATATAATTTGTTCCCACCGAGAGAAATCAAAAGACAGAGTCAAGAAGATCGGGAGAGTGTATTTGGCGACAACCAATATATCGGAATTCTCTGATCTAATCTGGCTAGCGATTGCGGTAGATGTTGAGCACAGCGTTACCACACGTGATCTGGTAGGGATGCATGACCAAGCGCCTTCAGCTAGATGAGTCCACTATAACATATGGTCAGCATCCAATGTCGAAAACTTACAGAGCTATTTATTTTGAGGATATATTTACCGCTACAGATCACTTCCCCCCTAGTGGGGCAGTGATGAATCAGAGACGTGGCTAGCCAGAAGTTTAAACCCAACGAGTTTTGTCGTTGGCAAACACTCTTCTGATAGCTTACTAAATTTAGCAGCGTCTAGTCGTCTTTCCTTACTATGTGGGACCGAGGTACAACATAGTAAAAAAAAGAAAAGGTACAATGAAAAGTTCGGCTACTCGTAAACTGCATCGTTCTATTCCAGCCGTCCTGAAAAGAAGAAAGAAAATGTAATTGCATGTCGAAATACACTCGAATGTAAGTAAAAACACAATGTCGGCGAAAAAATATGGAAAATAAACTCAAGCACACGTAATAGCGTTAAAAAATTTGTTTTGAGATTTTTTAAAAAATAAAAATATAAATATATGTGCATATTAAAATTGTTATTTTTAAATTAATATATGTCGTAAAAAGAAAGATCGAGATAATACAAAATATCGAGTAGTGCTTTACGTGCAATGGTCGTTTAAATGTTCTAGAAATCTTACTCTTCTTCGAGAACGTGTCATTTTAAGGCTATTTTCAGATACTGTTGAAGTATCAACGTGCGTGTTGGTTGTCGGATGAGGTATTATAAGTGACGGAGCCGTGTCGTTTGATTGCGTCGAATGGAAATCGACGTGAATAGGATTTCCTTCTAAATACGCTGCTTTAAGGCGATCGATGTCGTCGCTATCGTTTGTTCCGTTCTTATCGACTATATAGTACTTAGATTCGCGTTGAAGAACTTTGAAACGTCCTTCGTATGCTGATTCGAATGGTCGTTGATGTGTGTCTCGACGAACGACGTGTGTACTATATTGTAAGTCAGGTTGAACGAAAACATTGGTGGATTGTGGTCGTGTGGAAGTAGGTTTAACTGAACGCATTACGTTTGTAAGCCTGTTCGTGTAGGAGGTTAGATCCATGTTCATTGAAGAGGATGAAGGATCCACGAATTCGCCTGGAAGTCGAAGTGTCGTTCCATAAACGAGTTGAGCTGCAGTGTATCCAATGTCAGCTTTCACTGCATTGCGGATACCTAGTAGGACGAGTGGAAGAGCGTCGGTCCACTGTGAAACGTTTGCATCTGATAGTGAAGCTTTTGGCTGTCGGTGAAAACGTTCTACCAACCCGTTTGCTTGTGGGTGGTAGGCGGTCTTTCGGAAGCGGGTGATTTCTAAAAGTGTGGTTAGACAACCGAAAAGTTCAGATTCAAACCGACGTCCGCGGTTTGTAGTGATAGTTGAAGGGCAACCAAAGATCGTTACACATCGTTCGACGAAGGTGTGAGCCACTGTTTCAGCAGTGATGTCCTTGATAGGTATTGCTTCTGGCCATCGAGTGAAACGGTCTACGCAGGTTAAGAGGTAAGAGTATCCATTTCAATCTGGTAAAGGTCCTACTAAATTCAGATGAACATGGTCAAAACGAGCATCGGGAGTTTTAAATGAGCCTAAGGGACATTTACTGTGTCTGATGACCTTAGATTTTTGGCAGCTTACACAGGAGCGTGCCCACTCCCTCACGTCTTTATTCATACTAGGCCAGCAAAACCGTTCTGCTATGAGCTTGATGGATGCACGAACACCTGGATGAGAAAGTTTGTGCTATGTATTGAAAACATTGCGTCGATAATGTTTCGGCACGATTGGGCGATCCCTACCTGTGGATGTGTCACAAAATAAGGTTTCCTTACCTGTTCCCATCTGTTTGATGCGTAGTTTAAGGGTTGTGGACGATAACTCTTGCTGAAGATCAGTGTCTTCTTTTTGAAGCTGGGCGAGTTTCAGAAAGTCGATTCCTTGGAAACTGTTCAAGGAAGTTATTCGAGACAAGGCGTCTGCAACTACATTGTTTGTTCCAGAGATGGGTTGAATGTCTGAAGTAAACTGCGAAATGTAGTCCAGTTGTCGAGACTCACGGGGAGAGTACTTGTCAGAAGGAGAGCTTAACGAGAAAGTGAACGGTTTATGGTCCGTGAAAAGAGCGAATTCACGGCCTTCGATATAGTGTTGAAAATGCCGTACAGCACAATACATTGCTAGGAGTTCCCTACCGAATGTGCTGTACCTTGATTCGGTGTCTAGCAACCGTCTAGAGGAAAATGCCAAAGGTTGCCAGCAGTTGTTAACCCATTGTTGTAAGACTCCTCCGATTGCCGAGTCGGATGCGTCTACTGCGATACTAATGGGTGCTTCGGTGTCCTGATGTGCGAGCATTGTTGCTTTAGCGATCAGTTCCTTAACTGTGGAGAATGCTTTTCGTGCGGTGTCGTCCAAATTAATGGATTTCGCATTTCCACGAAGGCGGTCGGTAAGAGGTTTCATAAGTAATGCGCATTTCGGTATGAAGCGTCTATAGAAACTTACCAGGCCGTCAAACGTGCGTAATTGTTTGATCATGGTCGGTTCTGGGTAATCCAGAATGGCCGCCACTTTGGTCCTAAGAGGTCGAATGCCTTGAGCATCGATAGTGTGTCCTAGGAAGTCTAACGAGTCAGTTCCGATTTGGCATTTTTGAATTTTTACAGTGATTCCATGTTTTGTAGTCAGTCGAAAACAAGATCCAGATGCTTGAGATGAGATTCTCTGTCCGAACTTGCTATAAGACAGTAGTCAACATACGCATGTACGAAGTTGAGACCTCGAAAAACGTCGTCTATGAACCTTTGGAATGTTTGGGCAGCGTTTCTTAGACCGAAGGGCATTCGCAAAAATTAATAGAGTTCGAAGGGAGTTATGATAGCTGTTGTTGGAATATCGTCAGTAGCCATAATGATATGGTTATACGCTTTAACCAAGTCGATATTCGAAAAGACAGTGGTACATCCCAATGTACCAGTTGTCAAATCGTGAATGTGAGGCAACGGGTAACGATCGGGAATGGTTTTCGCAGATAGTCACCGGTTGGACGCCAATCGTTGCTGTCCTTCTTAGGGCCCATGTGCAACGGAGATGCATATGGGCTACTTGACGGTCGTATGATTCCTAAGTCTATCATGTGATCGAATTCGTTTTTCGCTAATCTTAGTTTTTCAGGAGCTAGTCGTCGTGCTTTAGAGAACACAGGTGTTCCTGTAGTCGTGATGTGATGTGTAACGTTGCTGGTTACACACGGTAGTTTTGGTTGCGTTTGATGAATCCCAGGATACTTATCGAGTGGTGGTTGACAAAGTGGGTCTATCGTATGATAAATTGTGACTGAGGATAATCTGCAACCAGAAAAAGAAGTTACGTAAACGGATAAATTAGTGTTTCCGTCTACTAGACTCCGTTTGTGCGTATCGATGATCAGATTATGGTGTTGTAGAAGGTCCATATCAACGATTGGCATAGAAACATCTGCAACAACGAAGATCCAGTGAATGGGTTTGCATAAACCCACGTTAAGGTAAACGTTCCTTTTGCCACACGTAGCGATAGGTTTTCCGTTTGCCGCCTGTCAGTTTACAGTTGATTCGTGGAGCCGGACGTTATGATTTGCTGGGAGAACGCTAACTTCTGCACCAGTGTCGACAAGGTAGCGAACTCTCGTTATCACATCCATGACGTATAATAGACGGCTATGTTTGCCGGCTTGGAAGTTTCCCGAGCTGTTTTTCGAGTCAGTCGTTTTCGTGTTGGGAAAATTGCAGGGTTTTCTACAATTTCTGGAGGACTTTCCATACTGGTTATGATACCAGCACTAGTCAGGGTTATCAGTAACTCATCGTCTAGAGAATGACCGTCTACGTTAGGTGCTTCTTCGCTGTGTGTTTGACCTTTCATGATCGTTACGAAATTTAAGATAACGTGTAATTGGATGACATAATTTGGATATGTCATTCTGAGTCGTTTGATGCTTTGCTTTGACTGAAAAATCCTCGACATTAGAAGATTCGGTGATTTCTAAGATGCGGTCGGCAGATGCAGCAAGCTCGTCTAAGGAGTTGTCTCGAAACGAGTCCAGCACAGCTTGCACCTGTTGAGGATGTTTGGGTAAGAAAGGTTGCTTGAATAGGCCGTCATGGAAGGTGCTTTGGCCGATAACCTCTCTCATTCTTTGCAACATGTCTGTCGCAGAACCGTGTTGCAGGTTGATGTTATTGAGGAGTTGGTCTAAACTTTGTCCACCGGTTAGGTCTCCGTGTTTAAGAATAGAACATTTCAGCGTTTCCTTAGGTTCAGAAACATCACTAGTATACATATTAAGTGTTACGTACCTGTTAAATTCGCGCGACAGTGCCTTGACCACTGCGAGAAATTGTGCGCGTGTGTCGTTCACGCCGTGCTCGTAGAAGTTGGCTCCTGTGTAGCAGAACTAGGCCTCGATGTTGTCTGGTCAGAAGGGCATCAGTTGGAACGAAGGTGGGGACATAGTCTTTAGCTTAAGTACCTTAGGTGTCTGTTCAGTCATAGCGAAATATCAGGTACGAGAATAGACGACTGAAAATATATATCCAAAAACACGGAAAAAAGTATCACAATGTATAAAATATTAATATAAGGCAATGATATATTAAATCCCGAAAACCAACAGACTCATAGTTTCCAATTTGGTGTACCAGATCACGTCGGGCTCACCAATGGAGATGCCACAGGTATTCCGAGTTTGACAACGCTTTAACCAGTAACAACTTCTAATATGAACAGTACCCACCGAGTGAAATCAAAAGACAGAAGCGAGGAGGGTTGAAGATATATTTGATAGGCTATCAATATATCAAAGATCGTCTGATCTAATCTGGCTAGCGATTGCAGGAATTGTTGAGCATGGCGTTCTCACTCGTGATCTGATTCGGACGTATGACCGAGGGTCTTCGGTTAGGTGAGTCCTTTAAAACTAATGTGGTTAGCATCTAATGTCGAAAACTCACAGAACTATCTATTTTGAGAATTTATTTACCACTACAACAGTAATTATTCATGTATATATAACCGCTACCAAATGTAAAACACATTCTTAATTCATTTCTTTTTATTTCACTTTCCGTGTTTTTCAACTGATTATTTGCTTTATTAATTCGTATTGCATCATAAACAAAAAAAGCTATAAAATAATTATTTTAAGATGCCCATATATATATTTATTTTACTAAAAATATCAAAACTAAAAGTGCTTTAAACATGCTCATATATGTGTGAATACTTTTTTTGAAAAATAACCCCGAGAATCTACTTTTTATGATCAATGTTTTTCCACATGTTATAAAAACCCATATATACCGATCTTACCTACACTGTTTTCTTGCTTGTGCAACAATAAACGTATTTGATAATTCCATCTAACTTTATTTCTTTCCAAAACGATTGTAAAAGATAAAATTTGAAGACCGGTACGATGATCCAAACTTTTTGCTGTACATTTTCACTCCGCACCGGAAGACATAGAGATTGTATGCACTTTGACAAGTCGACCATTATTCAAATATATCTTCTGTATATCAGAAAAACCGGTTAGCTCAAACTCACCTCTTTTTCGTTCTCAACTTTTTCTAATGTTTAAACTCTATACTAAGACCACACAACACATTAGATCATTTATATATATCACTAACCCATATTTCGGGACAATAAAACATCTAAACCGAAACGGAACATTATCACACTGGATATAAGACGAATTGAGTGAATTTGGTGCTCACACATTTCATATGAGTTATCAAGTATCTTCGACCATCTTGTTATCCCTTTACGGGGTGTGTGCTGCACTGTAAACTTCATTGAAACTATCCGGTAAATTTCTTTCATAATCATCACGTAAACATTGGTGATTAGTTAAGTTCACCGATAGTTTACATATAAATGATATTTACTTAAATATCCTCGCCTATAGTTTAAATCCAATAACCATGGTTTTATTTAAGAAGGATGGTGATGACAGTCTCCAAAGATATTCTGGATTTTAAATAAATCATATCTTATTCCTAATTTACTTGACTATTAAGACTTCTGTAATCGATTACAACAACACGACTCCATAAGCATAGTTCTTTTCATCGTGAAAATAAATGAATTTAGCTAAATTTGCGAAATTTGGGAAAAAAGGAAAAGGTTAAAACATTTGTTATTTAAAATACAGTTAAGCGGATGAAATATAATACTCGTATGTTATTTCTTATCAAGACTTAGTGTTAGCTTCAGGATTATTATAAATCATAAAGAACTTCTTTGATATATCTCTCATATATAGGAGTTCACCGAATCAAGTGCCCGGAATCTCATACGGAGTCCAACCAAATACCCCCAAACTTACGTGATCAGCAGAACGCCTATAGACTTAACAGGTTTAAGTTGAGATCAGTCAGTAATAAAATAAACACTTTCAAACTATTCGTGTCTTCACGAAACACTTAACCGAAAGGTAGTACTTTGCTCGTTAATAGATATTAAATGAATTTCCGGAACTTCTGGTGGTAAATGATAAACATTGCAGCAGTTACGAAATGACGACCATACCAAATATTTGATTGCATCAAGTTGAGAAGTTAGATCAGCTGATCCTTACAACTAATCAATGATATAGCAAAACCAATTAAGTTGGGCTTCATCTAGTTTCATGAATCCAAAACCTATGGTTTGGGTTGTCTAAATTACCTTATCATTTACCAATGAAACATCCATTTTTCTACCATGTTTATTACGTTTAAATCACTGAAAGCTTTTTCCCTTTTTACATATATAAAAATAACATAAAAACAAAGTGAACTAATCTAATTGGACGAACAGAAGCAAATATTTGGTAGAAAATGAGAATAAACTGACAGATTAGCCCTATTTTATGTATCAGTATCTTGTGTCTGTTTTCTATTGTTTTGCATCAGTTCCTTTTGAATTACCAATTAGAAAAATACATTGTCATACAAATTCCAAAATAAATTTACTTGTGACAAGCTATTTCATTAACTTCCTTTTTAGCGAACATGTTATCTATGTGATGGTAAATAACAGATTGCTGAGTTGGAAAACTATTCTCAAAAACCACCAAAGTCTGACATACAGTAAGTATTTTAATGAGTTACTGTGATGATACACAGAAAATTTATTACTTAAGGTCTATTATTTATATCCATATCAACGAAGTACTTATCAACTATTTGCTTACTATGTTCCACCGTCTAGTTTTTCTGCATTTAATAGCTACTTGATAATTTCCTACCACAATAAGTATGTGTACATGTTGTTCTACAATGTCAGATGTCACACTTTTAAAGTTCTAATTTAATAGGATGTTAATTACTTCATTTTTTATGTCAATATCCTTGGCCCTTTTTATTCATCAATAAAAGGGTTTTAAACGGAAGTTACTCTACTATACAGATATTAGTTATAAATTTTAATTCCTGGATGTCAGAAGAACGGTGAAAACAGTGTACTGTTTTGTAAAAACCCGATCAATAATGTGATTTCTTTTAGTCCTACATCATACATTAAATTTAGTCTGTGGGAAAATGAAACTCTAGTTGTTTGGAAATGTTAACAAAAACAAATCTCCAAACATAACATTTAGAAATGAGGGTATTAGTTCGTAGAAATATTGTCAAACTATGAATATTAACATTTCCGGTGGCATTGATTCGGTCGCTATCAATTAAATGGGACAGATTCTATCGTGAGCCTATTTTTACTACAGAAATTACGAAATGGCCAGGAAGAACTACTGAACATTCATTCTAGACGCAGCAATTTTGATATCGTACGTTACTACTGATTCGAATTCGATTGTGAAATCATGACACAAAGAGTGGGGTTTTGATCCTAGGTCTGACTCAAAGAGCATGTTTAAAGCTGAAGCTACTGAACAGTTTCAACACAGAGTGAAACAGCTATCCATGATTTCAGAGTACACTAGTTTTACACGAATACAAAGAAATTTATTCGCAAGTATCATTCTCAAGGTATATGTATAGTTAGTTAGCACGAGTATCCTAAAAAAGGAATTCTATCCTACCGAATTAAAGGATAGTGTTATACTAAATCCTAGAAGAAATAATTCCATGTCGTTCAGCAAAAAACTGAAAGATCTACGAGTGGTTGGGCCTACAGAAACTAACTTTAAGGAACTGTCCATCATACCAATGAAAAGGAACAGTCAAATATGTAAAATTTTGCAATAAAAACAAGCTATCTTAAAGTGGTATAAGAAAGAATCAACAGTTTACGACTGCATGCCGAAATAATTCCCCACAGAAACAATAAAACCATTATGGGGTATAAACGTCCGAATGTGACCAACGTGGTCTCGTGTTCTGTTACGGGTACTATTTGGTGAAGACGCTGACAAAATGCAGTCTTCCGACCACTCTAAGAAACAATGCAAACATGTTCGTGATTCCCTCCATCGAAAAGTAAAATGTTTCTTCAAGACTCAGGTGCATCGACACCCGAACTAATGATAGCGAGTGAAGTACTTGAGCGTGTCTATCGCTTCACCTATCTTGGAAGTCTCATCAGCCCTTGTGGTCTGGTGTGTTACTAAATCTCATCACGGATATAGAAGGCTCGACTAGCTTTTGCCAACTTGCGTCATTTATGGCGTAGGCGAGATATCCGTCTGTCAACCAAAGGACGTATTTACTGAGTAGCAGTTAGTTCCATCCTACTTTATGGTAGTGAAACATGGTCGTTGAGAGTATAGGATATCCGTAGGTTACTAGTATTCGATCATAGGTGTCTTCGAAACACTGCTCATATATCCCCTGAATGCCCTGGTACGACCGAGAGAGGCGAGAGTCCGCTCTCCCTCTCGAAATACTCTCACACGGCCAAACATACACAGCCTCTGCCAGGGAAGTCCCACTCATTGCCTTCTCGTGGCGGGGGTGTTGTTTACGAAAATGAGATGACGAAAAGCGAATGTCCAGCGCTTTAACCGTATTCCAAATCAACAGTGCACATCGGCTTCAGTATCCTGCGGGAACAAATGGCGTATGAACCAATCGTTGGTCACCGGCTACCATGGGATTGCATCTCCTTACAGTCCACACACGAATGATGAACTCTTCATGTCTATGGAAATTACTTTTCTCACTTCGAAAAACAATAAATTGATTCAAATTATTATCATTACGATTATTGTCATTATTAATACTATTATTATTATTACCATTATTTTCATTATTATTATTACTTTCCACATTATTCACCCTCTTTTATACTTATACAGCGGTTCGTCTTTGGTGGAAATTCGACTGTATCTAAACGTTCTCGAGTCACTGTCCGGTTGAAAATTGTATGTTACCACCGAATACGAGAACTGAAGCAGTTTTTCTGAAACCACGTGCACCATTCAAACTGGCTGCCTTCAACGTTCGCACACTAGTGCAGATCGGACAACAGATAGGGCTGGCTATGTCTTTGGAAAGTCTTAATATTGATGTTTGTTGTCTATCCGAGACCCGTATTCAAGACTCTGGTAAAGTACTACAAATTCGATCCCCATCTGTCGCTTCGAAAAGCTTGTTTTACGTGCGCTTATCCGGGGACCTAGTGGCATCTTCGTCTGGTCTTGTTGGCGTTGGTGTCGCACTAAGCGCTAGAGCTGAGGCAGCACTAATCGATTAGATCCCCATTAACAGTCGGTTATGCGCTGTTAGATTATAGAGTTCCATCAAAGTAAGAAGAAATCGGCGTGAGAAACGATGTCTTTTCGTTATCTCCGCCTATGCCCCGACAAATTCAGCCCGGATGCAAACAAGGATGAGTTTTACCACCAGTTATCTGTTCTTCTCCAGAAAGTGCGTTCGACAGATATTGTAGTACTAGCCGGAGACTTGAATGCTCAGGTCTAGGCACAGAAGAGAGTCGTTTAGATGGCCGATGGGGACTCGTTGCTCGCAGGTAAGATAACGGGGGCCGTCTACTGCAACTTTGCACAGACCACAACCTGTTTCTGGCTAGCACTAACTTTCGGCACAGTCATCGCCGATGTTCCACCTAGCGTCCTCCCTCTGCATCCCAAGCCTGGACTCAGATTGATCACATCGCGATCAGCTATCGCTGGCGTGCTTGTGTACAAGACTGCCGCTCCTTTTGGAGTACCTATCTGGACTCTGACCATGCCTTGGTCTGCGCCAATCTTGCCTTACTTTTCAGTGGACAACGAAGTGACCGCTATCAACGGATTGGTATTAGCAAGCTGGTTGCAACTTCTGTTGCAAGTAAGTATCGAACCGAGCTAGCCTCTAGGCTAGCTACCACTCCACCGAAAAGTATAGATGAGCATTGGTTGCAATTGCATGACGCCTTGAAAATGGCGGGAACAGTCAGTTGTGGGTTTGCGAAACATCCCGCTTATAAGCACTGGGTTTCTTCTGGTTCCTTACAACTCACTGAAGCCCGTCGGTCTACTCCGGGTGACCGTGAGTTTGACCATAAACGAAGGATGTTACGTAAGGAAATTGGGGAAAGCTTGCGTAAGGACCGAGAAGCCTGTTGGTCGGAGCGTGCTAATGAGCTGGAAGCAGCAGCTGCATCTGGTAACTACCGAGAGCTCTTCCAGCTCATCCGAGCCACTGGCAGTAAGAAGTCTGGTGTGAGTGAAACAATCTGCGAGGATGGTGGGATGCTAATCACTAACATCCATTGACGTCTTGGACGATGGGCAGAATTTTTCGAAGGGCAGTTCAACTGGCCTGCTGCTCCGGCAACATCGGTCAGACTGTTCTGCCCTCTATGGCCGGTGACGACTGATCCACCAAACGAGGAGGAAGTCCGCAAGGAACTCCAACTCTTGAAGCGTTACAAATCACCTGACCCAGATGACTTATCTCCGGCTGTTTTTAAAGATGGTGGTGACTTTTTGACTAAGGAATTGACGACGTTGTTTACAAAGGTTTGGGAACTAGAGAGTGTACCAACGTCATGGAATGAGTCGATAGTTGTCCCTATCTTTAAAAAGGGTTCACGTCGTTCCTGCAACAACTATCGGGGGATAAGTCTACTTCCGATTGCGTCCAAGCTATTGGCTTCCGTCATACTTCGTAGGTTGTTCAAAACCCAAGAAAGATTGACTCGCGAGGAGCAGGCTGGGTTTCGTTCTGGTCAGGGATGCATTGATCATATCTTCACTCTCCGCCAAATGTTAGAACACCGCCATACTTGTCAAAGGCCAACAATCGTAGTGTTTCTTGACATCAGGGCTGTCTTCGATTCGTTGGACAGGACTGTTCTCTGGGATTGTCTAGCTGGTGGGGGTGTGAGTGATGAGATCAATGCACGTATAGTGAAAGCCAGAGCGGCTTATACCAATCTGGGCCACCTTTGGCGCCTTCGTGATGTTAGTCTGGCTGTAAAAGGTCGGATCTACAACGCGTCGGTGAGAGCAGGTTTGCTCTATGCTTGTGAAACCTGGCCTCTCCGAGTTGAGGACGTTAGACGACTCTCTGTGTTCGATCATCGCTGTCTCCGAAGGATTGGTGTCATTCAGTGGCAACACCATGTCAGTAATGCAGAGGTTCGGCATCGTGTGTTCGGGTACAGAGATGATAATTCAATTGGTGTCACCATCTTGAAACACCGACTTCGGTGGCTTGGACATGTTCTACGAATTTCGTCTCAGATAATTCTACATCGTGCATTATTTGCCGACTCTGGGACTGGTTGGAAGAAGCGGAGAGGTGGTCAGTGCATGACATGGTGTCGTGGTATGAAAGAAAGCTGCAAAGGACTGGCTTCTGTCGGTCCTTCACGACTCCCTGGTTGGGGTCTGAGAGATGGTGCTACACAGTGGCTAGAGACGTTATCAGATATGGCTCAGAATAGAAGCCAGTGGCGATCCTGCTGTAACCTTCTTTTACTTTCTTCATAAAAAGTGGTTGTGTCTCCCTTACCTGAAAGATTTCTTCTGATTGTACCTTTCCGTTCCCTCATTACTACCACACTACGTTACACCAATCTCTTCGTTATCGTTCTCTTTTTCTTTTGTGCTCCTTAGTTTTTTTTTATCTCCGAATTTTCATTGTTTTGTGTGGCGCATATATATTGGCGCTCTCTTGTACCAATATTCATGTGTTCAAATAATAATACTGGAACCATCGAGCAAGTAACGCAGTTGTTAGGAAACGGGTACTAAGTAAGAATGGCAAATCAATGAATGATATAATGAAACTTCATCAGTTGAGATGGCTGGGACATGCGTATGCCCAAACACTGACTACCGCGAGCGATGTGTTATGGTGTAGGAGTAGGTTGGAAGAAAGCTAGGGGTGGCCAGACCAAAACATGGCACAAATCCATGAAGTCACTGACAAGTGGACTGGGCCATGTTGGTAAGTGTAGACTACCTGGTTGGGATCCGCAAGACGATAGCAACCGATGTTTAGAGACCTTGAATGACATGGCTCAAAATTGTCTGCAATGGCGCAGGTGCATCCAGTCTTTGTGTTCTACCAAATTCTAATCTCCTGAATCCTCCTTGTCTCTTTTTTTCTTTCCAAATTTATTTCACTGGATTATACTCTTTAAATAACATCTTCAAACCCTAATCTTTCCGATTACTGCTTATACTCTTACCGCCTCTACCACTACGGGATTTGAGTCGACAACTGCATCTCTGTGGTAATGTGATGTGGCAACTCAGACTGATGTACGTACGTACGAAGTTCTACGTTGTTACTGACTGACTGATAAACGTCCGAACTAAGATACTAGAGTATTCTACAAACGAAATGTTACCACTAGTTATAGAAGTAATGTAATAGTTACCAACAGTACTTTGAAACATTAACACCACTAAAACGACAATAAGTATTGGTCTTATGTTTGGAATATCACCTAGCATCTTGTTGTGAAGTACATTTTATCGTCCAACTAAATTTAATCAGTTAACGGAACAAAAGTGATACATTTCATCACTGATGTTTTCAGTTAATACATTCGGAGATACATGTTAACAATCCTGGGGACGCTTTTTGAGTGTCTATTTTATTCTGTTCAATAAATACATGATTCGTCTGCTAGATATTTATTATAATCCCTCTCCAGTGATTGGAAATAAAGACTTTACCTGCTGTAAGGAAAAATGATTCATATACTGGTTTTTGTACTTAGCTTTGACACCTTTATCATAAGTAACCGGATACATGTGGGTTTGCAACCTAAGGCTTGAGAGACCAGGCTTTCAACTACTAAGCCATTGCTTCACATTTTCCCAATATGACCTGAGGTGCTTAACCATGTGAATAATTTGTTATAGTTCTTAACTACTAAGTGTGCCTATATATATCTAAACTACTAATATTGAATAATGCATTCTCTACTTAAGTCAATCCGGTACAAGACTTTTGATCGACTATAAAATATTTCTCAATAAACAACAGAACCGAATGGCGAAATTTTCTTGTAAGATTATGGTAGAATCTAAATTATATATTTGTTTTCTTGAGAAAAGACTTTTACCTCCTTTTATTACACAACCATTGCTTAATTTTCGTATGTTATTGAATATTGTATCAGTTTGTTCCAACTTGGATCACTTGTAGCGCAGTTCCGATGTTCATCTCCAAAACAACGTGCGCGTACATTTAGCAGCGGCTCTCTGTGTACTGTACGACTTTGAAAAATAGCTTATATAAATTACCGTTACAAGAACTTAAGCACCAATCAAATCAATGTGAAGATCCACATTATACCTACAATTATCTTTCGTACAAAGAATTCTGAATTTACAATTCTGCAGTAGTTGCATAAGTCGTTTGAGTTCGAAGACGAGTGGCACGTAACAATTAGTCATAGATTTCAAACATTACATTCCTATAACGACCACATAACGTCTTTCAGTAGAATATCAGTATGGATTTAAATGTTTTGCTAATCCTCAATCTAAAAAAAGTTGCAAGATATCTTTCTTTTCTGCCAAAAAAATTATCGTAGTATGTGCGCATTTCAAAGTGATGTTTTTTAAGTTGCTTCGAAGCAAGTCATATTTCATTTCTATATTACTTACTACCTAACTAAATAACAGATTTACTTACAACTAGTCGTTAAGTTCTTATAACTGGCAAACTATAAACAGATTGAATGAAAAGCACTATCTTGCCAAACTTATTAATCACAACCTTGGTTTGTACACATTCGAAAAATACCTCTCATTTAGCAAAAGGATTATACTACAATGAAATGACATTTCGAATCCTTAAGTGATAAATACAAGAAATAATCCATCCTAACCCATAAACAATTCGTAAAACTTGAGGTAAAAAACTTGATTTTAAAAGTACTAAGAGGGTTTCAAAAAATTTATTTGATATAATCACTTGAAAGTGAATCTACGAGAATTTCTTGTTCACAAAGTCAACTAAAACACTTTTTCATCTTCAGGACCATAACGTTTGACCCAGGCTTCGATAAATTCCTTTTTACGCTTTTCCCGTCTTGCAAAGAAGTCAGGATACTGCTTCTTTTCTAATGGATGCCAAAGGTCATAGTTCTGTCAAAGAGAGATTAGAAATCGACGGTAACTTGGTAAGTGACAAATCCATGAAACCAGATACTTTGTATGTCTATCAAAAAATTGTAGAGAAAATCCGACAAGACACTTGATCTAAGCAAAAAAAGATTTTTAGAAAAACCGTTTAGATGTTGATAACTTCACAACCTGTATCGATAAAATGAAAGGGTAGTCCAATGGGCCAGGTACTCACTCTCCATTATCTGATAGGTGTGAACCCATGCATCCCACTTCAGTTCCCGCAAGCGTGGAATATTTGTAATTTTTACATCTCGATTGGGACTCAAACTCTACTAGCATAAACCTGATTTCAAACTTGAATCTTTTATATTTTTTTAAAATCTAGAAAACAAAAAGCAACAATCAACTATAATACATATCCATATGTAGGTGGAACTGTGAACTATAGGTCTACGAATTCGATTTCATCAGAGATTCGGACCCAAATTAACCTACTAAGGTTTACACAATCAGGTAATAACAAGTAATCTACACATACAAGTGTGATTTGTACTCAAATATAAATGCGTACAGTTAAGATATTAGTACCATGTAGAACTGACACACAATTATTCGCTAATGCTGATTGGCTAAAAATGGGCCAAATAGTGTGCTCAAACACGCTTTAACTCAATCAATCTTCGGCTAACACGGGCCATAAATCAGTGATCTGCACCAGCTAATATTGCTCAGTCTAACCGTCAACAGTGCCATGGATATCACATTTTAGTTGAGCTGCCTGTAGCTTTTTCCCGACCCACTCCTAGGCCGCTTATACGTAAAAACGTCTTGCTTACCTCAGTCGACGAAAAATAGCATTCTTATCAGCCTGTTTTTATCCGTTACCCTGTGCTTAATCACAGCACTGCTCATTCTGTTGTTACATATAGTACAGTTAATGTTCCGATGAGGCCCGTGATCAAATGATTGGGGTCTAATCTTATTTTCTATTTACATAGGGGAGTTTTTAGCCATAAACTACACCAAGGAAAACTGATGAGAAGTTTACTTGAACATTGGCTGACAAAGGAATGTCATGCCTACGCCATGTGTGACATGAATAGACAAAAACCAAATGATTTTTTCGAATCCGTGTGGAGATTTTTGCAACCAACAACTTATCGTGATGAGTGAAACTTCCAAGACAAATGAATTGGTTAAAATGCTTAATTACATCACCTACTACGATGACCCAGATCAATCATAAAACATTTCACATTTAGATCATAGATGAATACCAACGGAGCAAGACTGCATTTAGTATAATCGGAAGTGAAAGGAGTGCGTATTAACAAGGTTCCTTATCCAAAAGGGCAGATTAGTCGTGATAGTTTTGTCACTCATTGAAACCATGGTAGGAGCATAGAAGTCACGCATATCGTCCAAAAACCGAAATGATTACCGAGATATATTATCGAATAGCAAATGGAGAGTATTTTAAACTCATGTTTTTGTAATTAACTAGGTCATCTGAAACGATTACTGAAGCCAGAAGAAACGAGGTTCAAAATACTAAACCACAATATATATATATATATATATATATATATATATATATATATATATAATGTTTAAGGTCGGTCGCATTAAGAAGTCTACATTTACTTAAGTTACTATTTATCTATATTACTGCCTTAAATTTCTAAATAATTTTTTCTCTTTGCTTACAGCCTTTGGACAACCATGGTTACCGTTGTTGCCATCAACCTAGCTAGTTTTTCCATGATTATCAGGAAGCTGACACACTAAAATGATGCACGGCTCTTGAAGAAACCTAACGAACATAATGTAATGAACGTTTGGAATATAGAATCAACTGGCTTTTGACGGTAGCTATGTCTACAGACACAAACACATCTTGAGTAAAACGGGAGGGCAAGCAGAAATTCGAAATTTAAACATTTGCGATAAATTATGTGCCAAACAATTATGAAAAATACTCACAGCGTCATTAAAAACAGTTTCCCTTCCGTAAGCAGCACCTCCTGGTGCATCAGGATCTAGGTTTATAATGAGATAAGAAGTCAGTAATTACATTTGAACGGATAAGGAGCCTCAATCTGTTTTAGTTCATCCCACCCATCTTCCAGCATTTTCCTTGCCAAAATTGCATCCTTAATGTTTCTGTTTTCTTCAAACCGTGCTCGCATTAAAACAGCATGATAGCGATACTTCAAACTATCAAACCGCGAGTAAAAAGAATCACAAAATTACACGTCACGATGTTTCGCCTTAAGATCGTAAAGCGCTGCCTTGTAAAGCTCACAAACTTTTCGTCCATGTGAAATAAGTCGAGTACGAAGATGCGGAGGTATCGTCGACAGAGACATCCCGGCAACGTACCGCTCAAGTCGTAACACGCGCACAGGGTACTCAATACCATTGCGACAGGATGACATCGAACTCTTTAATTATTCAGTGCCTACGTCGGATACTTGTGCAAACCAGATGGTTATGTACGCCTATTTTTTATTACTATGGAAGGGTCCTAAGTAGAATAAACACTCGACTAGATAAATCCTTGTGAATTCGACAGTAATTCGGGTAAAGTCTATTTACTCCAGAACACTAACGTTGCTGTGATCAGGTAATAGGCAGAAAAACATGTTGGTTTCGGTACGTAAACTTAATATACAGGAGTAGTGCGAAGAAGGATTTTCTTGTGAGACCCGTAACAGATCAACTTCACAAAAACACAAAGTGCACACAACTGGACGACAATAAGAAGATTTCATTCATTGTGGTGAAAGAGTCTCGAAATCAGCCATGGTCACACACTATTGCACATACACACCTTGTAACGGTAAATAAATCTCCAGAATCAATATGTCTGTAAGTCCTCGACATTTGATGCTCATCACTTTAGTCTTAATAGACTCACCTAGATGAAGGCGCTCGGTTACGCATGCACACCCGATCACGAGTGTGGACGTCATGCTTAACTTGTCCTGCAACAGCTAGCCAGTTTAGATCACTCACTTCTCGATATATTGATAACCTACCAAATACATCATCAAACCTCCTCGCTTCTAACTTTTGGTTTCACTGTGTGGGAACGTTTTAGTCATAGAATGTGTTACTCTTTAAACCGTTGTCAAACTACAAATACTTGTGGTATCTTCAATCCCTTGGTGTAGCTGTTGTTGCGGTAAATAAATCCCCAAAATAAATAGCTCTGTAAGTTTTCGACATTGGATGCTGACCATATGTTTTAGTGGACTCATCTAGCTGATGGGCGCTTGGTCATGCATCCGCACCAGATCACGTGTGGTAACTCTGTGCTCAACATCTACCGCAATCGCTAGCCAGATTAGATCAGAGATTTCCGATATATTGGTTATCGCCAAATACACTCATCCGATCTCCTCGATTCTGTCTTTTGATTTCTCTTGGTGGTAACAAAGTATATTAGGTGTTACTGGTAGAAGCGTTGTCAAACACTGAATACCTGTATCATCCTCATTGGTGAGACCGTCGTGATCTGGTACACATAATTGAACTGTGAGTCTGTTCCTTTTTGGGGTTTTCATATATCATTACCTTATTTTTTAAACATTGTGATTTTTTTCGTGTTTTTTCTTGGATATATATATAATTTCCCCTCGTTCATTATCGTACTTCATATTTCATCATGGCTGAACAGACACCCAAAGTACTCAAGCTTAAGACTTTGTCCCCGCCTTCGTTTCAACTGATGCCTTTCAGGCCCGACAATATGGAAGCCTGGTTCTGCTACGCAGAAGCCGACTTCTCCGAGCACGGTGTGATCGGCACACGTGCACAATTCCTCGCAGTAGTCAAGGCACTACCGCGCGAATTCAAACAGGTACGTAACACCTAGTATGTTTACTAGTGATGTTTCCGAACCTTACGAAATCCTAAAACGTTCGATTCTTAAACAAGGAGACCTAACCGATCGACGAAGGTTAGATCAACTCTTCAATAACAACGACCTGCAACACGGTTCTGCGACGAACATGTTGCAAATAATGAGAGAAGTGATAAGACTAAGGACTTTCGACGAAGGTCTATTTAAACAACTTTTCTTGTCTAAGCTTCGTCAACTGGTGCAAACTGTGCTTGTCTCGTTTCAAAACAACGCCTTAGAGCTTGCTGCATCTGACGATCGTATTTTAGAAATAACGAAATCGTCTACTGCAGAGGTATTTTCAGTCAAAAAAGCCTCAAACGACTCAGAATGACATAACCGAGTTATGTAATACACTCACGCGTTATCTTAATCTTCGTAACGACCGTAATCGCTCACACAGCTCACGTAGAAGCATTTCACGTAAGCGATCAGTCTCTAGACTACGAGAGACGGATAACCTCGACTGGTGCTGGTATCATAACCAGTATGGAAAGTCTTCCAGAAATTGCAGAAAACCCTGCAATTTTCCCAACACGAAAACGACTGACTCGAAAAACAACTCGGGAAACTTCCAAGCCGACACGCGTTAACGGCAACCGAAGCCGGCAAACATAGCCGTCTATTATACGTCATGGATGTGATAACGAGAGTTCGCTACCTTGTCGACACTGGTGCAGAAGTTAGCGTTCTCCCAGCAAATCATAACGTCCGGCTCCACGAATCAACTGTAAACTGACAGGCGGCAAACGGAAAACCTATCGCTACGTGTGGCAAAAGGAACGTTTACCTTAACGTGGGTTTATGCAAACCCATTCACTGGATCTTCGTTGTTGCAGATGTTTCTATGCCAATCGTTGATATGGACCTTCTACAACACCATAATCTGATCATCGATACGCACAAACGGAGTCTAGTAGACGGAAACACTAATTTATCCGTTTACGTAACTTCTTTTTCTGGTTGCAGATTATCCTCAGTCACAATTTATCATACGATAGACCCACTTTGTCAACCACCACTCGATAAGTATCCTGGGATTCATCAAACGCAACCAAAACTACCGTGTGTAACCAGCAACGTTACACATCACATCACGACTACAGGAACACCTGTGTTCTCTAAAGCACGACGACTAGCTCCTGAAAAACTAAGATTAGCGAAAAACGAATTCGATCACATGATAGACTTAGGAATCATACGACCGTCAAGTAGCCCATATGCATCTCCGTTGCACATGGGCCCTAAGAAGGACAGCAACGATTGGCGTCCAACCGGTGACTATCTGCGAAAACCATTCCCGATCGTTACCCGTTGCCTCACATTCACGATTTGACAACTGGTACATTGGGATGTACCACTGTCTTTTCGAATATCGACTTGGTTAAAGCGTATAACCATATCATTATGGCTACTGACGATATTCCAACAACAGCTATCATAACTCCCTTCGAACTCTATTAATTTTTGCGAATGCCCTTCGGTCTAAGAAACGCTGCCCAAACATTCCAAAGGTTCATAGACGACGTTTTTCGAGGTCTCAACTTCGTACATGCGTATGTTGACTACTGTCTTATAGCAAGTTCGGACAGAGAATCTCATCTCAAGCATCTGGATCTTGTTTTCGACTGACTACAAAACATGGAATCACTGTAAAAATTCAAAAATGCCAAATCGGAACTGACTCGTTAGACTTCCTAGGACACACTATCGATGCTCAAGGCATTCGACCTCTTAGGACCAAAGTGGCGGCCATTCTGGATTACCCAGAACCGACCATGATCAAACAATTACGCACGTTTGACGGCCTGGTAAGTTTCTATAGACGCTTCATACCGAAATGCGCATTACTTATGAAACCTCTTACCGACCGCCTTCGTGGAAATGCGAAATCCATTAATTTGGACGACACCGCACGAAAAGCATTCTCCACAGTTAAGGAACTGATCGCTAAAGCAACAATGCTCGCACATCAGGACACTGAAGCACCCATTAGTATCGCAGTAGACGCATCCGACTCGGCAATCGGAGGAGTCTTACAACAATGGGTTAACAACTCTGGCAACCCTTTGGCATTTTCCTCTAGACGGTTGCTAGACACCGAATCAGGTACAGCACATTCGGTAGGGAACTCCTAGCTATGTATTGTGCTGTACGGCATTTTCAACACTATATCGAAGGCCGTGAATTCACTCTTTCACGACCATAAACCGTCACTTTCTCGTTAAGCTCTCCTTCTGACAAGTACTCTCCCCGTGAGTCTCGACAACTGGACTACATTTCGCAGTTTACTTCAGATATTCAACCCATATCTGGAGCAAACAATGTAGTTGCAGACGCCTTGTCTCGAATAACTTCCTTGAACAGTTTCCAAGGAATCGACTTTCTTAAACTCGCCCAGCTTCAAAAAGAAGACACTGATCTTCAGCAAGAGTTATCGTCCACAACCCTTAAACTACGCATC